>CM035159.1:98704016-99304016 GCA_020205615.1 Panax quinquefolius
AAAATCGATGTAATATAATGTATAAACAAGTTTTAGATTAACAACTACAAAGGAAACAACAATCCATTGTAAGAGTCAAGAGAGAATGAATTCTACTATCTTCTATGATTTAAAAGTCCATCATCAATATTTTATCCTCAGAACATCAATCAATATACATCTTGGATCAAATATTCATCTTTTCACTACATGTGCCAAAGATATTCATTTGTATCACCAAATTGGTCATGTTTCATCTCAATACTGCTCATCTTTGCACTACGGGCCAAAGATATTCATCGATTAATCATTCATCTTTGCACTACAGTGCCAAAGATATTCAAGAATATCATCATTTAGGACCTGAGGATGATGAAAAATATATTAAAGAAAAGAATCCAAGTGAGATAAAAGGACAAATATTAGGGATTCGTACTACAATTTATCTAAGTTCAAAATACTCCATAATAAACCATAGTGGAGTAAAATTCAAGAATGAAGATCAAAACATGAATTAAATTTCAAGAATAAGGGTCACAAATGACTAACTTGGAAGGAGATTTTTTTTTTGTGAACAAGACTGAATACGATGCAAGTATGAATAGTACTCCAACATGAAAAGTTCCAAATTTGATAAAAGTTCGGACCAATATTCCTATGAAATGATATTAGACGAAGCGAAATTTCTAATCATTTCAGAATTATAGAAGAAGACCCCAACTTATTATTAATGAAATTTAATTTTCTCTATTTATTATTTTGAAATAGTAAGGGTTGATTTGATTAATGTGGATAGTTAGGGGTTAAATCATAAATATTTCAAAATAAGCAGTGGTTATAAAATATTCATTGTTGTCGGGGAATATTAGTTTGGTGGTGGAATATTAAATCTTTGTCGGGAATATTAAATGCAATGGTAGCGACCATGTGTGGGCCCCATAACTGAGCGATTGGATGAAAGAAAGCAGCGACATATAAGTTGGTTAAAAATAACGGTAAGTAGTTATTCTGAATTAAGGCATTGGAATACCGGTGGTTAAAATACGATGTCTGGCGTGGTTGCCGCGATGGCTACCGGTATTGCGCAGTATTGTTGAATTATTGATCCTTACGTGAAGGCCTTTACTCAATAATTTTCCACGATGATTCTTATTCGATATTTTATTTTATTGATTCGATAATTCTTTGCGTTGATATTTTATATTATTGTTGTTCGATAATTGTCAACTTGCACATTATCTCCATTATCGGATCAATAATTCATATTATTTAAATAATATTATTAGATAGCATTATTGGCGATGTCTAGAAAGTTACATCGAGGAGAGGTTTGGTCACTAATTGCGGCGCCCGATGAGGAGAAATCCTTATCGGAAAGCCCCTCTTTCTGAGGAGCGGCTGGTTGTCATAATTGTGATTACGTAATATTATTTGTGAATAATTAATTATTGATTTATATGATAAGAAAATATTTATAAATGATGGATTTATTTGTTTTATGTGGTTATAATTGAATGATTTAATGTTGAGGTGTTTTATCGGTAATTTTGTCCGGAATGGAGGTATTAAAAATCAAATCGATATTTTTTCACGATATATTAAGTGAGTTATAATTTTTAATCCGACCGTTGGATCGTTGTAATTTTTGGATATGTTATACATACATAAGTTGAGTATATGTCCACAAATTTTGAGCCGTTAAAATGAGCGAATGATTTGTTATGAATTTTAAGAGGTGGTGATTAGGAAATTAGGTTTATAATTGATTTTGGTGGAAAATTCTAGAATTGAGTGGGCCCCACTTGTGGTTGGTGAAGAAATGTGCTGAATTTTATTTCAAATGTGGTGGGTGGGAATAGTAGCGAGTAAAAGCCATCGAGTTGCGAGTTAAATGCCTTGGCGTCTTAACATTTTCTATAAATAGAGGGCTAAGTTAGAATTGAAAATCACACGAAACAAGTTTTCTCTCTTTCTCTCTCTATATTATCGGCGTATTCTTGTGAGTATTTTGAGTATACTTTGAGTATTGTTAGGCGGTGAAGTTCCTTTGACACTATATCAGGTGTTTCAACTAAAATCTTGTCTTTTTGAGGTAAGGGATGTTATTTTCTTCTCGAATGATATTATTTCTTGATATCATTATCTTTGAAATATTGGTTGGAACTTTTTATCAAATTTGGAACTTTTTCATGTATGGGTTTCTTATTCATGAGTTCTTATTCACGAGTTACTATTCATGAGTTCTTATTCACGAGTTCTTATTCACGAGTACTATTAAGCGAAGCGTGAAGATGTTTTTTTTGTGGAATTTCTATCTTTTGGTGTCGGAGTTACTATTCACGTGTCTGGCCTTATTCACGTATCTGACCTTATTCACGAATCTGGCACTTTATTCATAGAAAAATGAAAATTTTTCTTTTAAATCTAAAATATCTATTACGGATACTAGCTTTGATTGTATCCATGTTTTGATCATTCTTGAATTTTACACCACTATGATTATTTTTGAGGTATTTTTGGGCGTGGATAAAACCAATACGAATCCTTAATCCTTGTCATTTTGTTTCACTTTGGATTCGTTTCTTTAAAAATATTTTCATCATCCTCGGTCTTAAATGATGATATTATTGAATATCTTTGGCTGTGTAGTGCAAAGATGAATGATTTCTTTCTTTGGCTTTGTAGTGCAAAGATGAGCAGTGTTTAAATGAACATGGCCGAAGTGATGAATATCTTTGGCCTTTAGTGCAAAGATGAGCAGTGTTTTAAATGAACATAATGGTGATGAATATCTTTGGCCTTTAGTGCAAAGATGAGCAGTGTTGAGATGAACATGATAGGTGATGAATATCTTTGGCTGTAGTGCAAAAAGATGAATATTTGATTTGAGATGAATATTGATTGATGTTCTGAGGATAAAATATTGATGATGGATTTGTTAAATTCATAGATTATAGTAGATTTCATTCTCTACGTAACTCTTACATGAATTATTATTTCATTGCGAATATTGATTTGAAACTTGTTGTACTATTGTATTCTATCAGTTTTTCCTGTTGAAGACTAACGATAATTTGTTACATTATCTTAGTCATAACATTCTTCTTTTGGCTAGTTGAGCTCACCCTTTTCCTTTTTGTTCCATTTTTCTTCTCGGGAGGCGAGAATGTAGCGAGTACTAGTCGGTATGGAATGAAGGTTCTAGAGAGTTGTTTAGTAGTCCTCACCATTTTTATAAAATAATGTATCAATAAATGTGATGAGGATTTATTTGAGTATAGATATTATCTAGAAGATAATATTTGTATTCAAACTCAAAGTTTTACTTTGTTGTAATAATAAAGTTGTAGTTGTTTACGTACCATGTATTTGGCGACTCGAGAATGGGTTGGATGGAATGGACTTATTTTGGGGGCGTCGCGGTTGGTATCGAGCTTAGGGATATGATCTCTGGCGGAGATCGGGGAATAGAACTAGGAGGAGAGGCGAGTAAATCCTTGATTAGTGTGTCTACTAAGCTTATTTGTTAGTTGGTCGATATATAGGGATATTATGTGATATATTGATTTCCTTAATTAACCCTTATTTTATGGCGATGTTTGAGAATGTCGTGAGAATATTAACGATGGAGTAAATGAGGCCAGTGGAGATGCTGTCTTTCACCAACGAGGAGAGCGTCAGCAGGTGGCAATGTTCCTCCATGAACAACACCATTGAAGCGAGATGATGAGCGAGGGGATGTTTAGAAGTTTTTTGCGTTCATGCAAAAAATCGAGACGAGGAGACTTCGTGTTCAAAATATAGGAGAAATGATAGCAATTCACGGGTGGTCACAACCAAGCGATTCAAAGAGTTGGGACCACGAATTTAAGGAAAGCGAGATCCGATCATGGCGGAAACATGGGTCAAAACAAATTACCAAGATATTCGATGTCTTGGGATGCGGAGAAACGAAGGTTCCATTTGCCACCTTTATGTTAAGTGGCGAAGCGGATTCTTGGTGGGAGTCGTGAAGCGTACCCATCCGGCCCTTTCGGCATGTCTTGGGAGACGTTTGAAGCTATTTAATGACAAGTACTTCCACGAAAGTATTAAATCGTATGAAGGAAGTGGAGTTTATTAGGCGGAAGCGAGAATAACATGGCGGTATCGATCTGGCGAATTCGAGAGTTATCGAGTTTGCACCTCATTTGGTGGAGAATGAGGAGCGTATGATCGGATGTTTCTTAGAGGTTTGAAACCGGCGTCGTCGATATCTCATTTCTCATAAATTTTCTCTCTATTGAGATGTTGTCAGCGAGGCTCGATTGTTAGGCGAGATAACGAATACGTTCAACCGAGGGACCATAACCGAGGATCATCTGAAGATAGCATTCAACGAAATAACGATAACCGGTGGAGAAAGAAGAATACGGACAAAAAGCGGTAACCACTACGGTGGTAATCGTGGCCGTGAAAATAGAAGAAGCGAGTCGGGAGGAGATTTTAAAGAGGAGATTCAACAACGACCATGTGAAGGCGTCGGTAGCCGATATGCAACTAGTTCTAAGGGAGGAGAAAGACCATCGGTCGTATATTATAAATGCGGGAAGAGGGACATATCGGTCAAAACTGTCCTAGCAGTTTAAGGTATGCTATAATTGTGGAAAAGAAGGACATATCGCTCGAGTTATGCGATATCGAAACCAGATCCAGTGAGAAATGGTGACTCGAAAAGGATGTCGAAAAAGTCAAAGTCAACGATTTACGGAAGGCGTTTGTCGTGGCCGGTCAAAATCTGAGGAACCCGAGCGAAGTTAGCGCAGGTTAGTTAATTATAAATTCTTGCGAAGTTTATACCTTACTGAATCTGGTTCTACCCATTCTTTTATCTCTCTTTGCTTGCGCTCAGCGTTTGAACTTGACTACGGAGAAATTAGACTTTGACTTATTTATGGAGACTCAGTTAGGAGAAACTTTCATTACATCCGTTGTTTAGAAATCTTGCTTGATTCAAGTTGGCACTATCACATTACACATTAACCTTATTTCTATAGAGATATTTGTTTTTGATGTGATTTTAAGGTTAACTACTCATCATGCCAAAATTGATTACTTTAAATAAGGTTGTTAGTTTTCATATTCTTAAGCAACTTTGTTATTGAATTCAAGCAATCAAACCATTGTAGTCAAACATTTTCATATCAAGCCATGAAGTCGTTCGTTTATTACGGATGTCAAGTTTTCTTAGTCCATGTTATGGATTTGAATAAAGACACGTCGATTTGAATAATATTCTTGTTGTTATTGATTTTCACTGATGTATTTCTGAAGAATTTCTTGGCTTACTCCCAAAGTGATATTAAATTTTGTATCGACTTTGAACCCGTTACAAAACTCATTCCTAAAATCTCATATCGAATGGCTCTATTGAACTTGAGGAGTTAAAAATTCAACTATAAATTTGGTACACGAGCCTTTATCTTGTGACTTCCTTTGTGGAATTCACTAAGCGAGACTCTCTGTAGGGGACGTCATATTAGATGCGATAGTAAAGCGATAGGTGTCATTGTAACGTCTTATCCAAGGTTGGGATATGAGTCACGATTGAGAACAACCTAAATCGATAATCGAAATCGTAGCTTTACAGGCTTAGTTGGTTATTATCGAGATTAGTTGAAGGATATTCTCGAATCGCTATTCCATTAACGTGGTGACTCGTAGAGATACAAAATTCAAATGGAAGCGAGGAATGTGGTAAGAGCTTGAAGAACTTCGAGAGAGACTCATTTCAAAGCATATGTTACGACCATGCCATCACGGAAAAGCGAGCGTGGTAGGTGGCGTGTTGAGTAGAAGATCGTATCTGAAATCTGATACGATATTATCGAAGACTCATTTAAGTATAATATACAAATAATAGAGATGGAGATGAAAACTCTAGGTACCCACGTGATGATATCTGAGTATAATCGACTTTAATCGATAAAGTCGATAAAGTTAAAGGCTTATTCAAGCTACACGGAGGTGATGAATTTGAAGAAGGAGGTGCGAAGTTGTTATTTCAAAAGCGAGAATCGGTGAGGTGAGGAAAGCTCGAACCTTGATTTATTAATCCGGTTGAAATTCTCGATCGAATAGGAAGCGTGGCCTATAGACTCGTTTCTGCCAAGTATGGCGTGTGTTCATAACGTTTTTCACGTATCGATGTTACGTAAATATGTGGACGACCGAACTACGTCATTGAGTTAGAACCGGACGAGATAATAGAAAGACTTAACGTATGAGGAGGTACTGTCAAGATTTTGGATAGGAAGGAGCATGTCCTACTGTATGAAAGGTCATACCACAAGTTAAAATTTTGTGGAGGAATCATGATATAGAGGAAATGACACAGGAATTGGAAGCGGAAATGAAAGCGAGGTATCCTCATCTTTTGAAACACAGAATCGTCGTCGATTTCGAGACGAAATTTCATAAGGAGGGAGGTTGTAAGACCCCAACTTATTATTAATGAAATTTAATTTTCTCTATTTATTATTTTGAAATAGTAAGGGTTGATTTGATTAATGTGGATAGTTAGGGGTTAAATCATGCAAATATTTCAAAATAAGCAGTGGTTATAAAATATTCATTGTTGTCGGGGAATATTAGTTTGGTGGTGGAATATTAAATGCTTGTCGGGAATATTAAATGCGACGAGTAGCGACCATGTGTGGAGCCCATGTGAGCGATTGGATGAAGAAAGCGACAAATATAAGTTGGTTAAAAATAACGGCGTAGTTATTCTGAATTAAAATTGTTGGAATACCGGTGGTTAAAATACGATGTCTGGCGTGGTTGCCTGATGGCACGCGGTATTACCTGCGATATTGTTGAATTATTGATCCTTACGTGAAAGGCACTACTCGATAATTTTCCACGATGAATTCTTGTTCAATATTTTATTTTATTGATTCGATAATTCTTTGCGTTGATATTTTATATTATTGTTGTTCAATAATTGTCAACTTGCACATTATCTCCATTATCGGATCAATAATTCATATTATTTAAATAATATTATTAGATAACATTATTGGCAATGTCTAGAAAGTTACATCGAGGAGAGGTTTGGTCACCTAATTGCGGCTTGATGAGGAGAAATCCTTATCGGAAAGCCCCTCTTTCACAGGAGCGGCTTTGTTGTCATAATTGTGATTACGTAATATTATTTGTGAATAATTAATTATTGATTTATATGATAAAAAAAATATTTATAAATGATGGATTTATTTGTTTTATGTGGTTATAATTGAATGATTTAATGTTGAGGTGTTTTATCGATAAATTTTGTCGGAATGGAGGTATTAAAAATCAAATCGGTATTTTTACGATATATTAAATGAGTTATAATTTTTAATCCGACCGTTGGATCGTTGTAATTTTTGGATATGTTATACATAAATAAGTTGAGTATATGTCCACAAATTTTGAACCGTTAAAATGAGCGAATGATTTGTTATGAATTTTAAGAGGTGGTGATTGGAAATTAGGTTTATAATTGATTTTGGTGGAAAATTCTAGAATTGAGTGGGCCCCACTTGTGGTTGGTGAAGAAATGTGCTGAATTTTATTTCAAATGTGGTGGGTGGGAATAGTAGCGAGTAAAAGCCATCGGGTTGCGAGTTAAATGCAGCTTGACGTCTTAACATTTTCCTATAAATAGAGGCTAAGTTAGAATTGAAAATCACACGAAAACAAGTTTCTCTCTTTCTCTCTCTATATTATCGGCGTATTCTTGTGAGTATTTTGAGTATACTTTGAGTATTGTTAGGCGGTGCAAGTTCCTTGACCTTATATCCTTGTTTCAACTAAAATCTTGTCTTTTTCGAGGTAAGGGATGTTATTTTCTTCTCGAATGATATTATTTCTTGATATCATTATCTTTGAAATATTGGTTGGAACTTTTTATCAAATTTGGAACTTTTTCATGTCGGGTTACTATTCATGAGTTCTTATTCACGAGTTACTATTCATGAGTTACTATTCACGAGTTCTTATTCACGAGTACTATTAATGAAGCGTGAAGATGTTTTTTGTGGAATTTCTATCTTTTGGTGTGAGTTTCTTATTCACGTATCTGGCCTTTATTCACGTATCTGACCTTATTCACGAATCGGCACTATTCATAGAAAAATGAAAATTTTTCTTTTAAATCTAAAATATCTATTACGGATACTAGCTTTGATTGTATCCATGTTTTGATCATTCTTGAATTTTTCACCACTATGATTATTTTTGAGGTATTTTTGGGCGTGGATAAAACCAAGTCTGAATCCTTAATCCTTGTCATTTTGTTTCAATTGGATTCGTTTCTTTAAAAATATTTTCATCATCCTCGGTCTTAAATGATGATATTATTGAATATCTTTGGCTTTGTAGTCAAAAGATGAATGATTTCTGAAGAATATCTTTGGCTTTAGGTGCAAAGATGAGCAGTGTTTAAAATGAACATGGCCAAGTGATGAATATCTTTGGCCTTTAGTGCAAAGATGAGCAGTGTTTAAATGAACATGATTGATCGATGAATATCTTTGGCCTTTAGTGCAAAGATGATAGATGAACATGGCCTTTGATGAATATCTTTGGCACATAGTGCAAAGATGAATATTTGATTTGAGATGAATATTGATTGATGTTCTGAGGATAAAATATTGATGATGGTTTATTAAATTCATAGATTATAGTAGATTTCATTCTCTACGTAACTCTTACATGAATTATTATTTCCATTATGAATATTGATTTGAAACTTGTTGTCTATTGTATTACTATCGATTTTTCTGTTGAAGACTAACGATAATTTGTTACATATTATCTTAGTCATAACATTCTTCTTTGGGCTAGTTGAGCTCACCCTTTTCCTTTTTGTTCCATTTTTCTTCTCGGGAGGAGAATGTAATGTAGCGGAATGAAGGTTAGAGAGAGTATGGAATGATAAAATAATGTTAAATGTATGAGATTTAGAGTTGTTTAGTAGATAATCAACCATTTTTTGTTTAATAATGTATCGATAATTATGATGGGTTGGATGGAATTTATTTGAGTATGGATATTATAGCAGAATCAATAATATAAAATATTGAACAAACTCAATGATTTCTATGTTGTAATAATAAAAATCGCATACCAATCTGTAGTTGTTTTTAACCACCGACCATGTATTTTGGCGACTCGAGATTTTGGGTTGGATGGAATGGACCTATTTTGGTCTAATATTTCTCTAAAAAGTTGGGGTCTTACATGGTTGTTGCCAATTACCGCATTTTCATTTTTACTGCTAATGCATTTCTTTTCATTTGTGAGAAAGTTTCTTCTATTGATAAACATCTGAGATCAGAGTACCCAAAATATTTTAATTTTTTTGCTATCACTTTCAGGTTTTTTATTATATTTTTTGCCACATAAGTAATATATTTGATTTTTGAATTTCTTTTCCAGAGCCACGTAGATAAAAATTAATGTCTGCTTAATTTTTTTAACAGAATGACTTAATTTCAAAATAATAATTAGTTTACTGGGGTAATTTGAAAAGTTAAAAGTTCAATGGTGTAATTAGTAAAATATGTCAACTACAGTTGGTAATTCATTAATTAGTTTTATCGATAAAAAATTAACTTCCGTTTAATTTTTTAACAGAATGACCCAATTTTAAAATAATAATTAGTTTATGGGGGTAATTTGAAAAATTAAAAGTTCAATGATATAATCAGTAAAACGTGCCAACAACAATAGGTAATTCATTAGTTTTGCCATGTTGAAATTGACATCAATATGGTTTTTGAGTGTTAGTTGGCATTACTGTTGAAATTGACATAGTTGGCATCTTGGCATTAATGTTGATACCAACTTGGTTTCTGACAGATAAATATTTTTTAGGTCACTCTAATTTATGTCAACTTATAAATGGATCATATATTGAACTTTTTTCTTACAGTCAACTCACTAAACTTTAGTTTTCTTACAAAAAAATTCAAATTCCGTCTTGACCGTTAAATTTTTAACGGAACTTTGACGTGATACTTACGTGTAGGCTTAATTTTTTCAATATAAATTGATGATTAGGCATAAACATGCTTATGTGTAATTAAAAAAAATTATTTCAAATATTTTTTTCACAATTATTAATCATTTGAGGTAAATATGTCAAGAATACACTAACACACCAAGAACACAATAACACACCAAGAACACATATATAAATTCAAATACACAAACACTAACACACCAAGAACACACACATGCCACAGAACTGAGCTCCACAAAAATCAACCATTTTGCAAGTATACATGCTACAAGAAATAATAAAGTATGCTTGAAAGGTTCAACCATTTTGCAAGTATAGGTCCTCAATAAGGTTTGTTCAGAACTGAACTTCACAAAAATATAAATATATTAAAAAGTCGAATTCTTTTCTAAGACCTATTTAAATTTCAAAGCACGTCAATTCTTTTATAGGGTATTGTAAGAAGACGTTTTCAGAACAAGGTCAAGAGTCAAGAACTATGATGTTTTAGATGATTAGTAATAAATTATCAATACACGTAATAACTAACTAAATAAAACATAATTCACTTGAAGGCATTTAAACTCAGAGATTGAAAAAGGCGAGACCGGATAGAACTAATAAGCTTGTTATCTAACAAGAGTATACTCCCAACTTCCATCTCTGCAATCCAAAGTAGGAATCTTCCATTGAGTTTGTTATCACTCAAGTACAAAAAATTGAGATTCTTTTGTGCAGAAATCCAAACCTCAACCCAAATCATTCAGCCAAATCCAAACCTCAACTCAGATTCTCAAGTTCAGATAATGAAAGCCACATTATAAATATTTTACACGTCTGAAGCATATTTGTCCAATTCTGTCTAAAGTCAAAAGACTTAATGTTGGCATTAATGTTGGAATTGGCATAGTTGGCATCTTGGCATTAATGTTGGAATTGACATATTTGGCATCTTTAAAGTTAGTTTGTACTATCTTGAATGTTGGAATTGACATATATATTTGGCTTCTTTAAAGTTAGTTTGTACTATCTTTATGTTAGTTGGCATTAATGTTGAAATTGGCATAGTTGGCATCGTCATCATTCTCCGGATTCTCAGCTATAATAAACAATGAACAGATTGACCACCTACCCAAGGCAACAAGGTTTCTGTTATCTAAACTTGGAGCCTCTTCTTTTGGCTCACAACTGTATACTTACAAATTTTCTTCCTAGTGCTTTTTATACAGCAACTGCCCCTTTTTATTTATATATATGTATGTATTATATGAATAAATTTATTTATATATATGTATGTATGTATTTATGTATGAATATGCTTGTGGTTTTTATAAATTGAGTCCTCAATTATTTTTCTTGTGTGTTTGAAATTTCATTAATTATTTTCCTTGATGAGTTTTCGAGACACACACAGCTTGTAGGGATCAGACATCACATTTGGACCAGGTTTTAGAACAATCATCTCTTTATAGCTATAATTCTGCCAATGTATTTTCAATATCTGCCCCCAATACAATGTTTGAATTACAAGTACTTAATCAAATGAACATAATCTCATAGTTCCAGAACGTTCACTTTTTAGGATAAGTACTGAGCTTCTTCGGTTCTTCCTGCCCACAAGGTTTTTCGATCTTTTTGGCATGCATTATTGAATAG
Organism: Panax quinquefolius; assembly: GCA_020205615.1. Taxonomy (NCBI): domain Eukaryota; kingdom Viridiplantae; phylum Streptophyta; class Magnoliopsida; order Apiales; family Araliaceae; genus Panax; species Panax quinquefolius. The sequence goes on from CM035159.1 coordinate 98,715,679, forward strand.
CTTATCAATCAACATTATGAGGGATGGGGGTTAGAGATTTGAACCCACAAGGCTACACTATGGTGAGGGGGTGGGATTCTGTCCACAAGGTTTAGGTTTTGGACAAAAATCTCAATCTAAAAGCATTAATTATTTTTGGTTGAAACTTTTACTAGGACTAGCTATTATGCTCCTGTTGGACTTGTGATTCATAACTGAGAAGTTTCTGAAAAAGGTTGAGTGCGGAGCGTAACGGAGTGGAGCGAAACACTGGTCCATCAGGTTGTGAACCGAAGGTTGGGGGTTGCAGGGGGTGGAGCCCCCCGCGGTATGGTATGGAATTTCTGCAGGGATAGCGCGGGGCGAGGACAAGACTCTGCAGCACTAGCGCGGGACGCGGCGCTGACAATCTAAAAGCGGCGTGGGTCGCGCCAGTCGGCAAACATCAGTTTATTGTTTGATATTTACAATGACATTATGGGTATTTAGGCTATAATGTGAATTAGAGTTGGAATAGGAGTAATAGTTATAAATATTATCTATTGTAAAGCCCTAAGTATCTCTGAAGTTGAATAACAAAAGGAACGCCGCACCCATGGACTACTCAAATTGGAAAACCACGTAAATCTCTGTGTTATTTTTTTACTGTCGTGTGCGTGTGTGATCTAATTCTAATAGAGATTAAACCAAATAGATACATATCTTGTGACCATTTTGAAAGAGCAATAATGGTGCGTAACTATGTTTCAAAGTTGAACTCGAATTCTCTTTGTTTGTGAGAAAATGATTTATATGTTCCTTAATTTTATGTCAAATGGAAATTGCCATTAATGTGGAATTGTAAGGGATAAAAAAATAAATATAAAATAGTGATATGTGACTCACTTCTTTAAACCCTCCTATCTTATATACTCCTTCCATTTCAAAATAAAAGTCATAATTTTCTTTTTAGGATGTTACAAAATAAATGCCATCTTTCTATATTAGTAACTATTTTTTATCTTATTTGTCCAATTATACCCTCATAATCTTTTTAGTTAACTTTTGTTGGAAAGTTACTTAAGAAATGGTAAAAGGTATATATTGGGAAGTGATGTATTATTATAGCACTTTCTCTCTCATATTACAAGCATAACATGTCTTCTATTTAATGATTCTCTAACCTCTTTAATTCTCTATTCATTCTAGCTTTTGGTACTTTCTTCTACATTCACCATGTAAATTTTATCGGTCATAATTTTGTTAGGATAAGTTACAGAAGAATATAAAGGGGATAGAATTTTTAGAAGAATGCAGACAGTTTGCATGCATGGATTTATAGCTACTTTATCAACACCTCGTATATGGCTTGTAACAACTTATAACTAGGGTTACAAACGAATCGAACTGTTCGCGAACAGGTTCGGTTCGGTTCGAGTTCGACTTGCTCGCACATAGTGTTTCGTTCGATTTCTTGATCGAACATGTTCACGAACCAAGTGGTTCAGTTCGTCTTTGTTCGTGAACAGTTCGGTTCGGTAAGTTCGAGTTCAGTTCGATAAGTTCCAGTTCGGTTCAATAAGTTCGAGATCGATTCAAGTAGTTTGATTTCTTAATTACATGTTTAAATTGTTTATAAAATTCTAAATATAAATAATTGGTTATTTCATATTAAATTTTAAAATTTGTCTTATTAATAATTGTTAAATTTGTAGTATTTTTATTACCTAAACATCATTTTTTAATAATTGATTATAAGTAAACATTTTATTAAATAATTACCAAATAATAATGTGTACTTCTTCACCTCTAAATTTTAATTTAATTAAAATAATTTTAATATTTTCATAAAATTTTAATAATGATTGTTGGATTATTATAATTTACATCCCTAATAATTTAATAAATTATAACCCATATCATAAAGCACATAAATAAAGTCATTAATCATCATGCAATGACAATTTTACATTAATTAAATAATGATACAATCAGATTTTGCTTACATTTATGTGAGTTATTGAAATTGTCAAATCGAGATAAAGAATAGAAAATCAAGTCATCAATGTATACGTGTCGAGACTTGATAATAGAGTAATAATCATTAAATTATTTATTGAATAATTTTGAAACTATAAAAACTATACATAAATTTGAAGATCGAAAATAAAAACTAGATATTAAATTTAAAATTGTAAAAAAAAACAACAACAAAAATATATTACTAATATTAAATTGTGAGTTTTTGATAATCATTTGTTTGTACTCTACTTGAAATGGTTGGACCTTGAAGAGTTGAAAGTCTATTAGATATAAATATTTGATTGTTGATATTTGTAAATTAAGAATTTCTAAGTACTTGTTAACTTTTAAGTTTTAAGTTTTAAGTTCTAACTTCTAAGTAATCATTTATGGTTTTGGTCTTTTTGGGATGAATGATAATTATAATATTTGGTCTAATTTTTGATTGAATACTTACTCTTAGAGAAGATATTTTTGGTATTTATTTAACTGTTTTTTGCTTTAGAGTTCTAAGTTTGTGTTCGTGAACAAATTTGTGTTCGTGAACAAGTTTAGTGTTCGTGAACATAGTTTGTATTTGTGAACGTTCGCGAATTGTTCATGTTTGCGAACAAGCTTATGTTCAACTTGTTCACGAATATTAAACGATCTGAACTCGTACATTGCTGTTGGTTCGAACAAGTACTTACTTGAACATGTTCGAGTTCGACAATTAAAGTTCAGTTCAATTCGATTCGGTTCGTTTGAATGTCTATTTATAACCAAATGATAAAGTAGCTAGAAATAGTTTGCATGCATGGAATATTAATGTTAGAAATATGCATGTAATTAATTAGTGGGTGAGTTTGAAGAGATAAACTTATTAAAATGTGAGAATAACAATAAAAATAATCTAGAGAATTGATTCATATGGGAATTGAGAATGAATAATTAATTTTGGGGACATAGAAAAGTGAATGGATACTTCAATTAATAAGTAATTTAGAAGAACAATTTAAGTAAAAAAAAATATTATTAATTAACGTGTCGAAATTAATTAGGACATTTATTTTAAAACAGAGGGAGTATCTATTTGTGCCCCTAATTAATGAACACAAACTTTATCCTATATTTGATAGTCGATACACCCTCACACCCTTCAACTTCTCCACAAAAACTCCAAGAAAAAATGGCCGTAAATGAAGTTCAGCTCTCATCTGAACCAAACTACGACAGAAAAGCAGAACTAAAAACCTTTGATGACACAAAATCCGGTGTGAAAGGACTAGTTGATTCGGGTATCGCCAAGGTCCCTCAAATTTTTATCCCATCACCAGAAAATATAGACAAATTCATATCCAATAATCCAAACAAAACCCCATTAAGTTTCCCAATTATAGACCTTGATGGATTAGGCCTAATTCATCGCAACAAGATAGTTGAAAAAGTCCGGGAGGCGTCAGAGACTTGGGGATTTTTCTTGGTGATCAATCATGGTATTAAAGATAGCATTTTGGAGGAGATTATGGATGGTGTACGCAGGTTTTATGAGCAAGAAAATGAGGTGAAGAAATAATGTTACACGCGTGATGTGACGAAACCATTTGGGTATAATAGCAACTTTGATTTGTATAGTGTGCCTGCAGTTAACTGGAGGGATACATTTTCTTGTCTGATGGCTCCTAATCCTCCCAATCCACAAGACTTTCCAGCAGCATGTAGGTATGTTGTAGAAAGCATGTATGCATGTACATCTGGCTTAGACTACTATTTTTATTCATGTCTAGTTAAGTTCTTATAATTTTCAGTCAATTTGTTAATAATGGTCTGACATTATCAACAACCTAATAAATTGATGATTAAATTATTATTTTTTACAGAGATATTTTGATTCAGTACTCCAAGGAAGTTATGAAACTAGGACGGAACTTGTTCGAGTTATTGTCAGAAGCTCTTGGTCTCCATCCAAACTACCTTAACAACATTGATTGTGGTGAGGGGCTTATGGTGCTAGGCCATTATTATCCGTTGTGCCCGCAACCAGAAGTGACTTTAGGAACCAGCAAGCATGCTGATAATGATTTTCTTACTGTGCTTCTCCAAGATCATATTGGAGGCCTCCAAATTCTTCATCAGAATCAATGGGTTGATGTTTTACAGGCAAGTTTATATATATTTCTTCCATTTCAAAATAAATCCTACTAATAATTAATAGGGTTACCTTTATTATATATATAGGAAGAAAAAAACATTAAACTTTGTAATCAATAGTATTTTTTTAGTTTGTTTACAAAAGTTATAATTGCATATATAATCAACTAAAATCAAATCAACATTATGAGAGATGGGGGCAGTGATTTGAAAGGGATAAAAAAATAAATATAAAATAGTTATATGTGACTCACTTCTTTACACCCTCCTATCTTATATATCTATATGTGCCCCTAATAAATGAACACAAACTTTATCATGTATTTGATAGTCGATGCACGCCCACCCCCTTCAACTTCTCCACAAAAACTCCAAGAAAAAATGGCCACAAATGAAGTTCAGCTCTCGACTGAACTAAACTACGACAGAAAAGCAAAACTAAAAGCCTTTGATGACACAAAATCCGGTGTCAAAGGACTAGTTGATTCCGGTATGGCCAAGGTCCCTCAAATTTTTATCCCATCACCAGAAAATATAGACAAATTCATATCCAATAATCCGAACAAAACTCCATTAAGTTTCCCAATTATTGACCTTGATGAATTAGGCCTAATTCTTCGCAACACGATAGTTGAAAAAGTCCGAGAGGCGTCAGAGACTTGGGGATTTTTCTTGGTGATCAATCATGGTATTAAAGCTAGCATTTTGGAGGAGATTATGGATGGTGTACGCAGGTTTCATGAGCAAGAAAATGAGGTGAAGAAAGAATGGTACACGCGTGATGTGACGAAACCATTTGGGTATAATAGCAACTTTGATTTGTATAGTGCACCTGCAGCTAACTGGAGGGATACCTTTTCTTGCATGATGGCTCCTAATCCTCCCAATCCGCAAGACTTGCCAGCAGCATGTAGGTATGTTGTAGAAAGCATGCATGCATGTACATCTGGCTTAGACTATTTTTATTCATGTCTAGTTAAGTTCTTATATAATTTTCAGTCAATTTGTTAATAATGGTCATGACATTATCAACAATCTAATAAATTGATGATTAAATTATTGTTTTTTGCAGAGATATTTTGATTCAGTACTCAAAGGAAGTTATGAAACTAGGACGGAACTTGTTCGAGTTATTGTCAGAAGCTCTTGGTCTCCATCCAAACTACCTTAACAACATTGATTGTGGTGAGGGGCTTGGTGTTCTAGGCCACTATTATCCGGTGTGCCCGCAACCAGAAGTGACTTTAGGCACCAGCAAGCATGCTGATAATGATTTTCTTACTGTGCTTCTCCAAGATCATATTGGAGGCCTCCAAGTTCTTCATCAGAATCAGTGGGTTGATGTACCCCCAATCCCTGGAGCTCTAGTTGTCAACATTGGAGATGTTTTACAGGCAAGTTTATATATATTCCTCCCATTTCAAAATAAATCCAACTAATAATTAATAGGGTTACCTTTATTATATATAGGAAGAAAAAAACATTAAACTTTGAAATCAATAGTATTTTTTAAGTTTGTTTACAAAAGTTATAATTGCATATATAATCAACTAAAATCAAATCATTAAATTCACATTAATTTTGAATTTTAAGATATTCCAAATCGACTTCAGAAAGTCAAGTAGACTATTATTAACATTAACAATATTAATTTGTGAATGCAAGTATGTACTTTTCAGCTCATATCCAATGACAAGTTCAAAAGCGTTGAACACAGAGTATTAGCGAACAATAGGAGTTCGAGGGTATCAGTGGCAAGCTTCTTCGGCACAAATGAATTACCATCCTCCAAGCTGTATGGTCCTATTAAGGAGTTATTATCCGATGAGAACCCCCCCAAGTATAGGCCAACAACAATGAGAGACTACGTACTCTATTACAATGCCAAAGGGCTGGATGGTAATTCCGCATTGCCGCATTTCAGGCTATAAAATTTTATATACTATATTAATTATATAATACAAATGTTAAAATGATCATGTATGTTATGAGATGTTATTCGTTCGTTCATAAATATCTAAGTTTCTTCTTGTACCCAACAAATTTCCCTTGCTCTTTTTAAGATGTGGAATTGCAAAATATGTTGGATAAATATTTCCCCAGAAATTTATATCCTGTTGCTCAATCCATCCATTACATCCAAATAGTAAGTTACTAATTACCAATAAAATATTAAAAATAATCCTCTGTCAGGAATAAATAAATAAATTAAATACAATTGCTATATATTGTTAAACAATTATACAGGAACGTGTTATTGCATAGAATAAAATAAAATCAATAATAATATTAAATACTTACATGAATTGAGAGAAACCATCTTGTATGTATCACGCTTCCGCTACGCTTAAGGGTGAAGGTCTTCAATTGTCTCTCTCAATCTTAGGATGGATGTATAGGTGTGTATATAACATTCTTGAGACGACAATTGGGACCAAACCCTAACTGTTTTATTTATAGATAGCTAAGGGTCAAAATCGTCCATCAAGATTATGAAACCCTAGGGCCTATTATGCCAAAATTATTAGGAATATTATTTATAGGCCACATAATTAATCACCAAACCCATAAATAAAGTGATTAAATTAATACAATATGTAAGTCCAATAATTACATAAATAGTAGAGGCCACAAAAGGAATAAAATATTCTAACATATATCATGTGGTGATTAAATTCAGACTAAAATATAGTTTAAACCCCAAAGTTTGTAGGGTTGTTGAAATTTACACCCCAATGTTTAAAATGTATCTAAGTGCACTCCAAAATTCTTTTCTGCAACACAAAATGTTCTTTTAGAGGTAATGTTCTTTTAGAGGTTTAAACTTAAATTAAGGATTACCATGACTTGTGCAAATTTGGTGACATCAACGGTAATCGGATGTTTGCTGCCGCCAATCCCCGCATTGTTAACTAGATGATCCACTGCAAATTATTTAATTAAGAAGCTTACTTTGTATTATTATATTTTATCCATGCAGAAACGAATATTTAAAAATTTTAAAAAAATTGATATTGTCAGAACAATTATTATACCCATTTTACCATAATAAATATATATTTAGCGACTTTTTTACAATAATTTTATCAATTAAGATAACACTTTAAGGGATACTTATAGCTATGATAATATTTGTCGTAAAAAAAAAGCAATTGATATTATCATAGCAAAAATAATAATATCAAAGCAAAAATATTAATTATAGATAGAGAAATTATAAAAATATCATTAAATAAAGATATACTTTGATAATATATACTATTTTTACTCTGATAATATCAACAGTCAAAAATAAAACATTATCAACGGATCTTGTTTAATTAAACATACATACATACATACATACATACATACATACATACATACATGTTGGTTCTCCAACGGATCCAGTTGACGGACCAACTGTGGCGACGATTTTTTTAGTGTTATAGCGACGGTTCATTCCGTTCGTAATAGCATGAACTGGATATAGCGACGATAGGTTCATATCGTCGCCATAATAAAAAAAAACATGTCGCTAGTTGGTGCATCAGCAATGCACGATCATTGGAGATCCTCTCTGTATGTATGTATGTATATATATATATATATATATATATATATATATATATATATATATATATAGAGAGAGAGAGAGAGAGTCCTGATCGATTCCTACTCCTGCACTATAACAAAATCCGGACATTTTTTTTTACTTTTTTTTGCTTTTTTTTAGTACAGACATGTTTTGATATATGTATCCAAATCATATACAAAACACTGTATTATGTAAAAATTCAAGTTCCATAATATTTTTATTTTTTTTAGTTGTTTTAAAAAAAGCAAATATGTAAGACCCCGAAATTTTTTTAAATAAAAAGGAATTTCCTTTATTTATTATTTTGAAATAGTAAGGGTTGATTTGATTAATGTGGATAGTTAAGGGTTAAATACATAAATATTTCAAAATAAGCAAGTGGTTATAAAATATTCATTTTGTCATGGAATATTATTCGTTTGGTCGTGGAATATTAAATCTTTTGTCGGGAATATTAAATGCGACCCAGTAGCGACCATGTGTGGGCCCCATAACTAAAAGCGATTGGATGAGGAAAACGACAAAGTTTGGGTGGTTATAAATAACGGCGTAGTTATTATCAAGTAAGATTTGTTGGAATACCCGGTGGTTAAAATACGATGTATGCGTGGTCAGCAAAGATGCACTGCGGTATTACATATTGTTGTTGAATTATTGATCCTTTCGTAAGAAGGCACTACTCAATAATTTTCACGATGAGTTACCGCTCAATATTTTATTTTATTGATTCAATAATTGTTGCGTTGATATTTTATATTATTATTGTTTGAATAATTGTCATTTGCACGATATTTCCCATTATCGGATCAATAATTCATATTATTTGAATAATATTATTAGATAACATTATTGGCAATGTCTAGAAAGTTACATCTAAGGAGAGGTTTGGTCACCTAATTGCATACGCCCGAGTAAGAGAGATCCTTATTGGAAAGCCCCTCTTTCACAGGAGCAGTACTGGTTGTCATAAATGTGATTACGTAATATTATTTGTGAATAATTAATTATTGATTCATATGATAAGGAAATATTTATTTTATATGAATATAAATGATGGATTTATTTATGTGGTTATTAATGAAGGAATTAATCTTTGAGATGTTTTATTTGTATTTTGTTTGATTGGAGGTATTAAAAGATCAAATTGGTGTTATTACGACTTTATTGTGTGAGTTATAATATTTAATCCGATGGTTGGATCGTTGTAATTTTTGGATATGTTATACATATATAAGTTGAGTATATGTCCACAAATTTTGAACCGTTAAAGATAAGCGTATAATTTATTATGAATTTTAAGAGGTGGTGATTCGAAATTAGGTTATAAATGATTTTGATGGAAAATTCTAGAATTGGTGGGCCCCACTTTTGGTTGGTGAGAAATGTGCTCAATTGAATTTTTAAATGTGGTGGGTGGGAATAGTAGCGAGTAAAGCCATCGGAGTTCTTGAGTTAAGTGCCGCTTTGGCGTGCTAACATTTTCCTATAAATAGAGGCTAAGTTAGAATTGAAAATCACACCGAAACAAAGTTTTCTCTCTCTCTCTACTATATTATTGAGCGTATTTTGTGAGTATTTAGATACTTTGAGAGTTGTTGTTCGAAGACAAGTTTCATTCAAACATCACTTGAGCCTTTCCTTCCGGTCTTGATTCTTTGAGGTAAGGGATATTATTTTTTCAGAATGATATTATTTCTTCATATCATTATCTTTGAAATGTTGATCTGAAGTTTTATCAAATTTGGAACTTTTTCATGTCGGGGTTACTATTCATGAGTTACTATTCACGAGTTATTATTCATGAGTTACTATTCACGATTCTTATTCACGAGTACTATTCTATGAAGCGTGAAGATGTTTTTGTGGAATTTCTATCTTTTGGTGTCGAGGTTACTATTCACGATATCGGCACTATTCACGATAATGACACTATTCAATCAAAATAAAAATTTCTTCTTTTAAATCCAAAATATCTATTCGGATACTAGCTTTGATTGTATCCATGTTTTGATCATTCTTGAATTTTACACCACTATGATTATTTTTGAGGTATTGTTGGACATGGATAAAACAAAGTACGAATCCTTAATCCTTAATCCTTAATCCTTGTCATTTTGTTTCACCGGATTCGTTCTTTAAAAATATTTTCATCATCCTCGGTCTTAAATGATGATATTATTGAATATCTTTGGCTTTAGTGCAAAGATGAATGATTTCTGAAGAATATCTTTGGCACATAGTGTGCAGATGAATGATTTCTGAAGAATATCTTTTTTGGCCCAGATAGTACAATGATAAATGATTAATCGATGAATATCTTTGGCACAGTAGTGCAAAGAGATGAGCAGTGTTTAAATGAACATGACCAATCGATGAATATCTTTGGCTTTGTAGTCTGAAGATGAATATTTGATTCGGATGTATATTGATTGATGTTACTGGGGATAAAAGATGAGCGATGAACTTTTAAATTCATACATAGAAGATAGTAGTTTTCATTCTCTACTTAACTCTTCTAATGAATTATTATCTCCGCTGCGAATATTGATTTAAAATTTGTTGTCTATTGTATTCTATTAGATTTTTCCTGTTGAAGACTAACGATGATTTGTTGTATATTATCTTAGTCATAATATTCTTTCTTGGGCTAGTTGAGCTCACCCTTTTCCTTGTTGTTCCATTTTTCTTCTCGGGAGGCGAAAATGTAAATGCGAGTACTAGTCGAGGGTATGGAATGAAGGTTCTAGAGAGTTGTTTAGTAGTCCTCACCATTTTGTAAAATAATGTATCAATAATTATGATGGGGATTTATTTGCGTGTGGATATTGTCTAGAAGACAATATTACATTTAAACTCACAGATATATTGTCGTATTTCACGACATTTGTATTATTGAAGTTGTAGTTTGCTTCTTGTACCATGTATTTGGCGACTCGAAATGGGTGTTGTGTATACCTATTTTGGGGGCGTCGCGGTTAATATCGAGCTTAGGGATATGATCTCTGGCGGAGATCGGGAATAGAACTAGGAGGGTGTGAGACGAGTAAATCCTTCGCTTAGTGTGTCCTACTAAAGCTTATTTGTTGGTTGGTCATAATATAGGGGCTATTATGTGATTTGTTAATTTATTTAATTAACCTTTGTTTTATGATAGTTTTTAAGAATGGTCACTTGAGAACGTTAACAATGGAGTGAATGAGATCGTGGAGACACCTCTAATCGCCATGACCGAGGATAATGTGATGTCGGTGAAGAAGAAATTAGAGATATCCATGTGGTGAGTGAAGAATTGATAGTTGCACCCGAGATAGTCGCAGAGGTAACAGCTGAGAGTGAGGAAGAAGAGGAAGAAGAGGTACCTGAAGAGAGTTTATTAGAGGTATTTTATGATCAAAATGTAGAATTGCAAAATCGTATTCATGAGTTAGAAGAAGCGAAGTCTGAAGAATTGCAGGCAGTCGTGGAGCAAAAGGATCTGCAACGATTCAAGCTTGTTACCCGATATGTGATGCTTGAATGAAGCACTCTTTGGCGAGTATAAGATGATAAAAGCGAATCTGAAATTTGAAAGAAGAAATAATTGAACGAGTGAGAATGAGTGATGCATGGGTAAAAGCCGCACGACGCGTTGATATTATGGAAAGAGATGTCCAATCTAAAAAGAGAAGATTTAACGATGACGGGAAGACGTCGGCGCAGACATCAGCACCATCAACAAATTCTAGGGGAAGAGAACGATCGCCAGTTAGATGCTACAGATGTGGAGAGGAGGGACATATAAGGTCAAACTGTTCAAAGCCTTCCAAGGTATGCTATAATTGTGGAAAAGAAGGACATATCGCTCGAGATTGTACGATATCGAAACCAGATCCAAATGAGAATGGTGACTCAAAAGGATGTCCCGGAAAAGTCAAAGTCAACGGTTCTTGGAAGAAGCGTTTGTCGTGACTAGTCAAAATGCGAGGAACCCGAACGAAGTTAAGTTGTTAGTTAATTATAAATTCTTACGAAGTATATACCTTACTAGATATTGGTTCTACCCATTCTTTTATCTCTCTTACTTGCTTGCTCAACGTTTGAATTTGACTACGGAGAAATTAAACTTTGACCTATCTGTGGAGACTCCATTAGGAGAAACTTTCATTACATCCGTTTATTTAAAAATCTTGCTTGATTCAAGTTGGCACTATCACATTACATTAACCTTATTTCTATAGAGATATTTGCTTTTGATGTGATTTTAAGGTTAACTACTCATCATGCCAAATTGATTGCTTTTGTAAGGTTGTTAGTTTTCATATTCCTAAGCAACTTTGTTATTCAATTCAAGCAATCAAACCATTGTAGTCAAACATTTTCATATCAAGCCATGAAGTCATTCGTTTATTACGGATGTCAAGTTTTCTTAGTCCATGTTATGGATTTGAATAAAGACACGTCGATTTGAATAATATTCTGTTGTTATTGATTTTTCTGACGTATTTCTGAAGAATTTCTTGGTTTACTCCCAAAACACGATATTAAATATTGTATCGACTTTGAACCCTGTACAAAACTCATTTCTAAAATCTCATATCGAATGGCTCTATTGAACTTGAGGAGTTAAAATTCAACTATAAATTTGGTACCGAGAGCCTTTATCTGGTGACTTCCTTTGTGGAATTTACCTAAGCCGACTCTCTATAGGGGCGTCATATTCGATGCGATAGTAAAGCGATAGGTGTCATTGTGACGTCTTATCCAAGATTGGGATATGAGTCACGATTGAGCAACCTAAGTCGAGAATCGAAATACGTAGCTTTCTAGGCTTAGTTGGTTATTATCGGAGATTCGTTGAAGGATATTCTCGAATCGCTATTCCATTATCGCAAATTGACTCGTAGAGATACAAAATTGAATGGAGCAAGGAATGTGGGAAGAGCTTCAAGAACTCAAGAGGAGACTCATTTCAAAGACATGTTCGACCATGCCATCCTGGAAAAAGCGAGCGTGGTAGGTGACGTGTTGAGTAGAAAATCGTATCTAATCACGAAATGCGATATTGTCAAAGACTAATTTCGTATAATTTACAAATAATAGAGATGGAGATGAAAACTCTAGGTACCCACGTGATGATATCTGAGTATAATCGACTTTAATCGATAAAGTTAAAGCCTGCCGACCCACCCACCGGAGGCGATGCGTATGAAGAAGAAAGTCAAGAAGGAGCTATTAGGGCGAGAATTGATGAAGAATGAATACTTGAGTCCACTCTAGACTTTGTGTTCCTAACGACTACGATTTGAAGTACAAGATTATGATGGAGGCACACAATACACCATTTGCAATCCATCCTGGAAGTACTAAAATGTATCGTGATCTTGACATACATTTTGGTGGAACAATATGAAGAGAAAGATTGCAAAGTTTATCTCGATGTGTTTAACTTGCCAACGTGTAAAGGCGAGCATCTAGTACCTAAGGGTCCGTTGCAACCACTTGAGATTCCTGAATGGAAGTGGGAACACATTACCATGGATTTACGTTCTGGGTCTCCTACGGGTTTCTCAAGGCATCAATGCTATTTGGGTTATTGTTGATAGATTAACCAAATCTGCTCATTTCTTGCGACACGGAGACTTATTCCTTGAACGTCTGGCTAGTATATACGTAAATGAGATCGTGAGGTTGCATGGCATGCTGTATCCATAGTTTGGATCGTGACCCAAGATTCACTTCAAGATTTTGGGGTAGCTTGCAAAAAGCTATGAAGCACAGTTTGCGATTTAGTTGACATACCATCCCCAAACAGACGGACAATCGAGAGAGATTATTCAAACTCTTGAAGATATATTAAGACTCTGTGTCCTAGACTTCAAGGCGGTTGGGATAAGTATTTACCATTGGTGGAATTCTCCTACAACAACAGATTATCGAGCAAGTATAGGTGTGGCACTATTCAAGCATTATATGGACGAAAATGTCGTTCTCCAATATGTTGGGATGAGGTGGGTGAAGCAACATTGTTGGGACCCGAAGTTAAATGCGTATGACTACCAAAAGATCCAAATGATTCGACAACGTGATACAAATGGCACAAGATCGACAAAAAGAGTTATGCGGATCTTCATCGAAAGGACGTGGAATTTAGTGTAGGGGATCATGTATTATTGCGAGTTGCTCCATGGAAGGGAGTTACAAGATTTGGGAAGAGAGAAAGCTCGAATCCACGATTTATCGGTCCATTTCAAATTCTTGACCGAGTAGGAAATGTAGCCTATATAGACTTGCGTTACCTCCAAGTATGTCTCGTGTTCATAATGTGTTTCACATATCATATTTAAGAAATATGTGAAAGACCCGAACCACATTATAGAGTTAGAACCGGACGAGATAGCCAAGACCTAACGTATGAGGAGAGTACCGTCCAAGATTTTGGATAGGAAGGAGCATGTCCTACCCCAGCAGAAAGGTCATACCACAAGTTAAAGTTTTGTGGAGGAATCATGCTATAGAGAAATGACACGGGAATTGGAAACGGAAATGAAAGCGAGGTATCCTCACCTTTCAAACACTGTGTATCGTCACGTCAATTTTAGGACGAAATTTCATAAGGAGGGAGGTTGTAAGACCAAAAATTTTTTAAATAAAAAGGAATTTCCTTTATTTATTATTTTGAAATAGTAAGGGTTGATTTGATTAATGTGGATAGTTAAGGGTTAAATACGCAAATATTTCAAAATAAGCAAGTGGTTATAAAATATTCATTTTTGTCGGGGAATATTCGTTTGGTCGTGGAATATTAAATGCTTGTCGAGAATATTCGTATTGACAGCAGCGACCATGTGTGGGCCCCATAACTGAAAGCGATTGGATGAGGAAAACGACAAAGTTTGGGTGGTTATAAATAATCAGGCGTAGTTATTACCATTAAGACATTGTTGGAATACCCGGGTGGTTAAAATCTGATGTCTGCTGTGGTTGCGATGGCACACGGTATTACCTGATTATTGTTGAATTATTGATCCTTACGTAAGAAGGCACTACTCAATAATTTTCACGGTGAATTCTTGCTCAATATTTTATTTTATTGATTCAATAATTGTTGCGTTGATATTTTATATTATTATTGTTTGATAATTGTCATTGCTGAGATTTCCCATTATCGGATCAATAATTTATATTATTTGAATAATATTATTAGATAACATTATTGGCAATGTCTAGAAAGTTCTACATCAAGGAGAGGTTTGGTCACCTAATTGCGGCGCCCAAGAAGAGAGATCCTTATTGAAAGCCCCTCTTTCTGGGAACATGCTGGTTGTCATAAATGTGATTACATAATATTATTTGTGAATAATTAATTATTGATTCATATGATAAGGAAATATTTATTTTATATGAATATAAATGATGGATTTATTTATGTGGTTATTAATGAAGGAATTAATGCCGAGATGTTTTATTTGTATTTTGTTTGATTGGAGGTATTAAAAGATCAAATTGGTGTTATTCTGACTTTATTGTGTGAGTTATAATATTTAATCCGAAATAGTTGGATCGTTGTAATTTTGGATATGTTATACATATATAAGTTGAGTATATGTCCACAAATTTTGAGCGTTAAAGATAAGCGTATAATTTATTATGAATTTTAAGAGGTGGCCGATTGAAATTAGGTTATAAATGATTTTGATGGAAAATTCTAGAATTGGTGGGCCCCACTTTTGGTTGGTGAGAAATGTGCTCAATTGAATTTTCAAATGTGGTGGGTGGGAATAGTAGCGAGTAAAGCCATCGAGTTGCAGTTAAATGCTCGCTTTGGTCTTAACATTTTCCTATAAATAGAGGCTAAGTTAGAATTGAAAATCACACGAAACAAAGTTTTCTCTCTTCTCTCTATTATTATTGGCGTATTTTGTGAGTATTTAGATACTTTGAGAGTTCTTTGTTCAATCTAAAGTTTCATTCAAAGATCACTTGAGCCTTTCCTTCCTTAATCTTGATTCTTTGAGGTAAGGGATATTATTTTTTCAGTAATGATATTATTTTTTCAATATCATTATCTTTGAAATGTTGATCTGAAGTTTTTATCAAATTTGGAACTTTTTCATGTAAGGTTACTATTCATGAGTTCTTATTCATGAGTTACTATTCACGAGTTACTATTCACGAAAGTACTATTCATGAAGCGTGAAGATGTTTTTTGTGGAATTTCTATCTTTTGGTGTCGAGGTTACTATTCACGTGTCTACTTTATCTGACTATTCACGTATACGACACTTATTCATAGAAAAAATAAAATTTCTTCTTTTCGTCCAAAATATCTATTCTGGATACTAGCTTTGATTGTATCCATGTTTTGATCATTCTTGAATTTTACACCACTATGATTATTTTTGAGGTATTGTTGGACATGGATAAAACAAAGTACGAATCCTTAATCCTTAATCCTTAATCCTTGTCATTTTGTTTCACTGGATTCGTTCTTTAAAAATATTTTTCATCATCCTCAGTCTTAAATGATGATATTATTGAATATCTTTGGCCTGTAGTGCAAAGATGAATGATTTCTGAAGAATATCTTTGGCCTGTAGTGCAAAGATGAATGATTTCTGAAGAATATCTTTGGCTTTAGTATCTGATGATAAATGATTAATCGATGAATATCTTTGGCTTTGTAGTGCAAAGATGAGCAGTGTTTAAATGAACATGACCAATCGATGAATATCTTTGGCACGTAGTGCAAAGATGAATATTTGATTCCGGATGTATATTGATTGATGTTACGGGATAAAAGATAGAGCGATGAACTTTTAAATTCATACATAGAAGATAGTAGTTTGCATTCTCTACTTAACTCTTCTAATAAATTATTATCTCCACGAATATTGATTTAAAATTTGTTGTCTATTGTATTCTATTAGATTTTCCTCCTGTTGAAGACTAACGATAATTTGTTGTATATTATCTTAGTCATAATATTCTTTATTGGGCTAGTTGAGCTCACCCTTTTCCTTGTTGTTCCATTTTTCTTCTCGGGAGGCGAAAATGTAGCGAAGTACTTAGTCGGGGTATGAAATGAAGGTTCTAGAGAGAGTTGTTTAGTAGTCCTCACCATTTTGTAAAATAATGTATCAATAATTATGATGGGAATTTATTTGCGTGTGGATATTGTCTAGAAGACAATATTACATTTAAACTCATTATATATATTGTCGTATTTCACCGACACATTTGTATTATTGAAGTTGTAGTTTGCTTCTTGTACCATGTATTTGGCGACTCAGAATGGGTGTTGTGTATACCTATTTTGGGGGCGTCACAAAATATATATATATATATAATTGAGAGAATATATAAGATAGAAAAAGAATTAATAGTGTTACATACGGCAACCGAAGTGGTTTATGGCTTCATCAACAAATTTCTTAAAGTCATTAATATTTGAAATTGTGGGCAAGAAAATTGTAACTTGCTAGATTTAGGGTTTCGTGTTGGCTGGAGAGGAAAGAAATTCACAAAGAGTACGTAATTGATTGATGGATTCAAGAGGGGAGAAGAACAAGTGAGCGATTACTCCAATAACACGTGGCAAAACTCTTAGAACCCGAAAATCTTGTTAGGTAGCAGGGATTCCAAGAGCCTTCTTGAGTGCTTCGAGTTGAGAGATTGTCCAAGTCCTCCAATCTTTCAAGAGTCCAAGTCCAAAGTCCAAAGTCCAAAGTTCAAAGTCCAAAGAGAGGTCTAAGCTCCCAAAAGTCTCCTCCTTCATAGAATAGAAAAGTTATTTATAGAGTTTCTTGGAAAGTAGTCACATGTCAGGCATATGTCCTCAGAAAAATTCCAAAAATACATTTTAGTCATCAGAATAATGCCCAGATCGTTCTGTCCTTCTATCCACCAATCCAATTCCTCAATCAATTCCCAAAATGATTCGCATCCACATGTCTTCTGCCTCGGGACATGTGTAGGATTCTCTCAGGTTTTGCTTCTTTATTTTCGGCTCTTCCGTCTTTTCATTTAATCATGATGTGAACCCTAATTTCTGCATTTAATTCAATTAGGTCAAATAAATTCTAATTTGCACTTGGGCCCACATTTGTCCCATGCGCGAGAGTCACACCTTTGGAGTGACAATCGTACAAAATACTTTAACTCTTTGAATCATGTTTTAAATTTCTTAAAAATTCATAGAGTTCGATCTTGCAAGCCTCGAAAATTAAAAAATTCTAGGAGAGGAAACCCCTAAGGGAGCTCTCCTTGGATATCTTGGGACATCTTTTATCAAACCTTTCCAAACATTGCCTTTATATATATATATATATATATATATATATATATATATATATGGAAAAATATATGTACATAGTTGTGTAGTATACAGTCTGCTATGACGACTATTTTTTGGGCTATAGCAACGGTTTTACCCATCGCCATATCTATTATGGGCTATGGCGACGGGTGAATCATCGCCATAGCCCAAAAAACTAGTCGTCATATCTTATCTGTGTAATACACAGCTGTGTATATATATATATATATATATATATATATATATATATATATATATATATATATATGTGTGTGTGTGTGTGTGTGTGTGTGTGGAAACTAAATTAAGATAAATTATATAAAATCAAATCTTATTTTATTTTGTAAATAAGATCAAATCCTTATTTATATAAAATCAAATAATTCTTATTTAGAAATGGAATATTTGTTTCCATAATATATATTTTTTAATTTATATATATATATATATATATATAATTTTTATTTTTATTTTTTTTTTATTAAAACACAATATCTTTTTTTCCTTAATTGATGATACCGCGTAGTGTTTATGCACGGTGATTGGAAGAGATTTCCATCCCAAAGCAACAAGTAACAATATATATGATTTATTGTATATGTATAAGAAGTTCATTATACTCACAATATCAAAACTCGTTCACGACTCCGAAACGAAGGAGACTCACCGCCATTGATCTGATTGTCATAGAATCATCTACGGTCATCAGGTATATCCTCCTTTTGTGTGAAAACTTCTACAAACAATTTATCATTAATCTAGAACTCACGTTTTATCTCGACTTTACTGTTGGGTAAAAATAACATGCTCAATTTGGTGACTTTATTCACGAATTTACGGCCTTGGTGGTTCTCTTAGCCATAGTGTTTTGAATGTACGAATCATAAAAGGAAAATATGGAACCACAATTATTGGACGCTTAGTTTTAATAATAAAGTTCGTTTAATAGATGCACGACACCCACTGCTTTGAAGAGTGTTCAATTGATATTCCCGACGACCAGATTCTTGGGTCTTGCTACGTTTGTTCAAACAAAGTCTAATTGTGGTTTGAAGACATCCACCATAATCCACTAAACAAGAATTTTGGCTCTTTCTCCGGATATTTTCCAAAAAGGGCTATAATTTTTCTTGAAGAAGAAGCATTTGTTTCGAGCAGTTAATTCGTTGAGCAAAGGAACATTAAAGGTACAGGGGGAGGACCCCCTAGGTTGGCAAAACCTATGGGGGTTGAACCTTATAGGGGCCGAACCCTAGGGGACTTGGCCTCATACTTTATATTTTTCGTTCTTCTTTTACTTTTCCATTTGAATGTCTTCTTTTGTTTGTGCTTTTTCTTACTTTCTCTTTCAGGTAACTCTAATCTTTCTTTTATTTTCTGAGCTCGCCCATTACCATAATCATATCATGGTTTTTTCCCTCGGATCATAAAGAAAGATTGGCGTTTTTTATCCAGCAACGAACCATGAAGGAAAAGATGCTTCTTCTTTCTTTTGTTTTTCGAGTCACATTACCTTGATCATATCTTCCTTTTTTCCCTCAGATCATAAAGAAAGATTGGCATTTTTGATCCAACGACGAAATACGAAGGGAAAAATGCTCCTTCTTTCTTCTGTTTTCCGAGCCACATTACCTTGATCATATCTTGATTTTTTCTCTCGGATCATAAAGAAAGATTGACATTTATGGGAACTCAGATTATCCACACTTAACTCCATCGATCAAACAACGAGCCACGAAGGAAACAAAATATTGTAGTCCGACCACCCTAGGCGGATGAACCCTAGGGCGACCTAACTCTAGGGGGTGAACCCTAGGGAACGAACCCTAGGGGACCAAGGTTTAGGTAAATTTTTCATCTTTTTCTTACTTCATTTTTTCTTCCTTTCAAGTGTTCTTAAGTTTAAATCTCTGACTTTCTTCTTTGTCATGGTAAGCACTAAAGTTCAAACACTTTCCTTAACATCCTTTCCTTGCTATTTAGAATCCATATGCTGAATTTTTCTTTCTTGCTGGCCCTCTCCACTGAACATTCTGCAGACCTAAAAACACCAAGGAGGCCCCATTCATCAGTTATTGGGGAAGGGCTCCCTTCTTTGGGCCTTCTGACGTCTTCTGGGAGCAATTCCATACTTATGACCGTACAACTTTTCTTCCACTAGAGAAAGAAGGCTTATTTCTATATGTCGTGACTTGCAAAGGTTGGGATGACTTCCCCCATTCCGATCGCATTCCCCACATATGCATAGAGAAATAAGAGTAC
Organism: Panax quinquefolius; assembly: GCA_020205615.1. Classification (NCBI taxonomy): domain Eukaryota; kingdom Viridiplantae; phylum Streptophyta; class Magnoliopsida; order Apiales; family Araliaceae; genus Panax; species Panax quinquefolius. The sequence goes on from CM035159.1 coordinate 98,735,922, forward strand.
CCTTTCAGTCTCATTCGCTTCTTGTCTGATTCATCTGGTCGCATTCAGGAATGGCAACATTGGACCGACGATATCCTCAGGAACGCTGATTATGTGGATATACTAAAAAAAATAGGCTTGTGAAGGGTTCGAATAAAAATATATAATTTGGAATCTGAGTTATTTATACTACTTCCAGATTATTGAAAAATTATGGAAGACTCTTATTCTTCTGTGTGATGAATGTAGTGAGTAGAATGTTCCTTAGAAAGGAGAATGTGGTAGAATGCAAGAGATCAAGTTATAATGAAACTTTCAAAAAAGTTATTCAAAAGAATATGTAATATTCGAAATAGCACCGAGTAGAGGAGGTTTCGGTGATTCTGAGGAAGGAATCCTTATAAGGGGGAGAGGATGTAAGAACCCGAATTTTCAAAAAATATTAAAATAAGAATTTAGTGAATAAAATTCTTAAGGCTTGTGAAGGGTTCGAATAAAAATATATAATATGTTACGAGGTATGTGGTATTGTGTTACATAGGATAATATGAGCTATGTAATAAGTAATGTTGTGTTTAATAAATATATATATCGTTATTATATATTTGTTATAAATGGTAGAGATGAATTTATATGAAGATGGATAAGATTTATCAATCGATATTAAATAATTTAGGTGAAATTATTTTATTGTAGTAAGTTGGTGACCTTAAAATATCGCCGATAATCACCAATTTCTTGAGTATATGTACAAGTGAATATCGAGTCTAATGTAGTGCAATCTTACGCTTTAATGGTTGGCGATAGAGCTGGGCTAAACGATTCCTTCAGAGAGAGCGGAGGTATATACGAATTGGTAATCAAATATAACTCATCGTGAAAGCAATTGTGGCGAAGACGAAACTAATTTGTTGGTTGTTTGGGAAACCACTTAGTGTACTATATTGAATACTATTAAAGACTCGATGTGTGTTAGGTTTGGACTTGTATATATGTACGTTGTTGACGAGAGAAGAAAATTGATATACCTTTAAAGTGGTTAGAGAATTATTGAGTAATTTGATATACTACATGGTAAGTGAAGATTAAAGGAATGTATGTATGTGTTATATTTGAGTTTACGTGTTATTGGTGGTATGAAACCGTAAAGGAGATGTATAGTTGGTTAAACTAATAAGGGAAATAGAGTTTTAGAACTCGAAGTATGATCCTTGAATTGTTAAGGAAAATAGTAACCGGTGATGTGAAATCAAAGAGGGGATTAATGATAGACGAGTTAACACTCAAGGAGGATGTGTAACGTATTTAGAAGCTAAGGTTTCAGCTCTGCTAATGCAAAACTTATCTGCCTGAGAATTTGGTATGGCGCAATTGCATTTTTCAAGCTTCGATCAAATAAGCAATTTACTACGGCATCTATAAAAAAACTCCGAGTCGGGTTTATGAAATGTGATTTTCAAAGCCATGTATACTAATAACTCTTATAAGGTCATGAATGGTGACTTAGTGTTCATGAAGAAACTTAGTTATCAAAGCATGACTTGAATAAAGATTTAAATAATTAGCCCGGAATAAATATGGTTAATTAAGAGATATTATGGAATATTATAATCCTTGTATAACAATAGTGCAATAATAAGAAAATTGATTATGAATATAATCGAAATTGTATGGATGAGGTATGAGATATATTGTCTTATAATATTAATTATTGTTATGGACAATATACTAGTATCTAGTAATTATTTGATGGTATATTGAATTATTATTATTGCGAGTGATGGCATGATAATAAGTATATTGGTTATAAATAATTATTGGTTAGAGGTGGAAGAAGTTGTCTTAGGACAATTGAATAATTATCACGATATAATTATAATGTTATAGTGTATAATTTAAATAATTAATAGAGCAGATATTAATTATTTTAAGTGTAAAGGTTATACATATTACAAGTGTAAGGTAAGCTAAATGATTTAGTATTAAGGTAAGATGTACCACTTAAGCTTTATATTAAATGAATATTAAAAATAAAGTGGAATTGGGGTAAAGCCAAACGTGGCCTAAACCCCTAATATTTAATTTATTATAAAATAATGAGCCTTGTGTGGCCTAGGTATTAAAGTTAAACTGGACCGAAGGTTTGACTGGAATTATTAAAAGATTTGATATTGGAAAGATAAATAATTAATATTAATTAATCGTTGTGATATTCAAATGTGATAATAGGTTGAAAGTACCCAACTGAATAATTGGTAGCCCAATTAAAATATTAATAGTATTATAATGTGTGATATGGGAAAAATGTGAGTAGTAATATATAATACCTATGGCCTAAGAATACATGATGTATGACATGTAATTGGGACTAATGATATAAGGTGTCAAGTGGTACAATAAAATCATATGTCATTTTAATACATAAATGATTAAATATCTGGGTATTCTAGAAACTGAGGAAGGAATTAAATGTTTAAATAAACATTAATATTAAATAAGGTTATAATGTGGTTATGTGAGTAGTAGAGATAATTATGGAACTACCCGGACAATAATACTTAACTGTGATATTTTATTTCGTGTATTTAATGTACATGAATTATATGTAAGAGTAATATCAACTACCTTGAAATATTAAATCATATTGTGACATTAGGTTATAGTTAATGTATGGTTGATATGTATATAAAATATAACATAAGAGTAGAAATGTTATAAATGTATGGTCTAATGTTGCAAGCATGTTGAGTAACTGAGATTGTCCCAAATTTAGTGTCCCATTTGCTCTCCATTCTTAGTCACGTGTAGAACATAAAGGCTAAGGCCTATGTTCTTCTTTTCTTCCAAGCTTTGCTAGACCATGATTATGGAGGGAGTGGACATAATGATGAAATCCAACAACCATCTACCAACTCCTTGCTAACCTTCATGCAATTCTTATATCCTTTGGTTTGATTTCTTGGGCAATGGCTTGGCATGGTCAAGGAATTTTCTATAAATTGAACACTTCCCTTCATTCTTTATGTTGCTTGAGTTGTCTGATAATTGCTAAGTCTATGGATTGAGAGCATTCTAGGACATTGGAAGTTCAATTAGTGGCAAGTTCATTCATATTGCAGAGGTATAACTCCATTCCTTGCTTTCCATTTTTAGTTTTTGTCAAATGAGTTTTGAATTCTTGAAATTTAAATTCTTGATTTTGTGGAATTGGAAGTTAATGAGGTTGGGTATTGGTTGTATAGTTGTTATATAACTATATAAACATGTTTAAACTGATACATGATGGTTTAGAAATGAATGCATGAGTAATTTCTATGGTTGGGCTGAAGTTCTAAAGCGGACTATATCTTACCGGCTCGAACCAGTACCTGCAAGCAAGGCTTACTGGATTAACCTCGAGGCACAGCCAGATCTCTAGCGCTTAGTTCTTGAGTTCAGTTGAGTGTTTTGTTTTCAAATCTGATCAGTGCTAGTCAATCACTATGACTTAAACCAACAGGCAAGCATGTGTAACATGTATATATAAGTATAATAACCTAATGTGAGCATGTTTTACTAAGATTAGCATGATTTGGTAGAAAATCTTTAACAAGGACTTTTAGTTTAGAAAACAAACTTTGTTAAAGTTCATGTTCTACAAATTTTGAGCTTATTGGTCTATATACATGACTGATTTTACACATAAACGAGTATGACATGTGATTCATAGTTCCTTTGTTCATGACCACTTTATTAGGCTTTGTGTAGAGAAGTTTTTCAAGAAAAAGCTTAGCATAGAGAACTAACATGCATGACTACTATATGATTTAAACTCTGACCTTGCGAGCTTGATAACATGACTTCACTACGTATGTTTAGAGCTTTGAGGTTGTCTTGTATGTGTTGAATGGCATTATTCAAGTCTACAATGGTTTCAAAAGCAAACTTGAACATATCTTTAAAATCTAGTTGTATCACATGGATATCTAGATTCTAAAGGATTTATAAGTCATGTTATGTCTGTAATATCCCTAAATATGATTTATATGTGCTATATTGTGTCATTTATGATAAAACGATTTCAAAGGCAACCTCAAGCATGTTTTCGAACTTAAGTTGTATTACATATGAGTATTTAGATTTTTAAAGGCTTGAGATGCCATGTTATGTTTCATTATGCCACTAAACATAAGTCTTATATGTTAAACATAATAGAAGTAAACCAAGCATGAAGTTAAAGCATGCTTTAAAGTGTTAAACGATGATAGCTATGAGTAAAAGATATGAATATGTACGAGCATGTGTAGTAAAGATTATGTGACCTCTTTATGAGAACATAAGGCTAATTAGTACACCTAGTGAATACATAACCCTATTCGGTTTTGTTTCGTGGAAATCCTAAACTATAGTCTCTAACATATAAGGATGAACTTGAAGCGGTCATACAAGTATGTAAAGACCTCTAGCGTGTATGCATGTTAAGTGTAAGTGTCTAAGTGTATTAAAGTAGGGACTGAAAATAGGAAGTGCAAAGCTCAGGTCTTGGTTCCGGCGGGGACAAGTAGCACAAATACCATCCCTAAGCTCAGATGTGAGTGCAAATGCCATAATTCTGCAGTTTAGAATAGGTTCTATTTTTGGATCTGATGTTTGAAGCATGATTGTATAATTACTATATATGATCAGTATGGTATGTAATGTGTTAAGAAGCATGCTATGTGATAAAGATGAATGTTAATTAAGATTTTCAAAATGTTAAAGTCCAAAGGAATGTTTTCAAGATATAAAGCAACGATACGTTGTTTGAATTCGTGATCTGATTTGTGCTATGAAAATATAGGATAGGTGAAATGATATGAAATTACAACTAAGTTAAACGTTTATACATACGTTTGAACTTACCTATATGAGTTTTAAAGGTGTTGAACACCTAGTGAGTCAAGTGTGGGGTAGCTATATACAAATGTTGAAGTCATATACGAGCGGTTAAGGTATACCTAGACATACCTAGCTATTCTAAGAGTATGATGAGAAAGTGAAGTGTAGGTTTTACAAACCTAGTTAGGAAAAAATGTAACATTATTCTTATATTAAAAGTGCATGAAATATGTTACTAATGGATGTGAATCCATGATTATATAACTGTGTAGGAACACACACAGTGCAGATAAGCTTTAAGAAGTTAAGTCGTAGTTAATAAACTACAAATCAAGCAAGTCTTTTAGTTCCTATTTGTTATATGAATTCGATAACTATTAGTTGAGCTATATCATGTTATGCAAATGTTGTTATATATGAAATGTGTATGAGATATGTATGAAATGTGAAAGTTGATCTTTGATGATATACTTGTGATATAAACCTCTATGCGTGTTATGTGAGAAGTAACATGCATAGTAAATATTAATCGATTATGAATGCATGAACTAAATATACTGTTATATGCTATGTGCTGCATGAAAACTGTTATAATTGTTGGGCTGTCGAGCTCACCCTTGCAAATAACCACTTTTACAGGTTAAGGATTCACGGTAAAGATTACGTGTTACTTGATTGATAGAGTTCAATGGTAATTGAAGGAGATCGGTTTATGTGTTTAAATATATACTCTCAAACCATGTTTATGTTCTAGGAGTCGTACAAGATAGTAGTTTACGAGGTGCAATACAAGTTGCGTTATAAAGTTGTATTATGTGATACATAGAGAAATTTGAATTGAGATGTAAATATTTATACAGTAATTGAATAGATTGAATCATAGCATAATTTCATTCAGGAATTTGTAATTGATTCAAGTTAAGAAATCAATAAACGATTATTTTTCCAAGGAGAATGAAAAAGTTTAAATTATTCCGCATATTTATATAACATCGAATATGATGTAAAACAGGAATGGTAAATGACCAATATTTGAAACTTATAATAGTTGGGGTCATTATACATAGATCCTGGAAATGGAAGGAATTTATATTCTAAAGTCTAATAAGTGAAGTTATATTCATTAAGTTGTGAAAAAAAAGATATAATAGTTTGACAATAGTTGTGACGCCCCCAAAATAGGTCCATTCCATCCAACCCATTCTGAGTCGCCAAATACATGGTACAGAAATAACTACAACTTTATTATTACAACATATAAACTTTGAGTTTAAATACAGATATTGCCATCTAGACAATATCCACACGTAAATAAATCCCCATCATAATTATTGATTCATTATTTTACAAAAATGGTGAGGACTACTAAACAACTCTCTCTAGAACCTTCATTCCATACCCAGGCTAGTACTCGCTTTACATTCTCGCCTCCCCGAGAAGAAAAATGGAACAACAAGGAAAAGGGTGAGCTCAACTAGCCCAAGAAAGAATATTATGACTAAGATAATATACAACAAATTATCGTTAGTCTTCAACAGGGAAAAATCTGATAGAATACAATAGACAACAAATTTTAAATCAATATTCGCAGCGGAAATAATAATTCATAGAAGAGTTACGTAGAGAATGAAATCTACTATAATCTATGAATTTAACAGTCCATCATCAATATTTTATCCCTGTAACATCAATCAATATACATCTGGAATCAAATATTCATCTTTGCACTACAGTGCCAAAGATATTCATCATTTAGTCAGTATTCGTTTTAAACACTGTTCATCTTTGCACTCACAGGGCCAAAGATATTAATCAATCTATTATGTTCATCTCAACACTGCTTCATCTTTGCGATCTGGGCCAAAGATATTCTTGAAAATCATTCATCTTTTTGACTACAGCCAAAGATATTCCATAATATCATCATTTAAGACCGAGGATGATGAAAATATTTTTTTTTAAAACGAATCCAATGAAACAAAATGACAAGGATTAAGGATTAAGGATTCGTACTTGGTTTTATCCACGCCCAAAAATACCTCAAAAATAATCATAGTGGTGTAAAATTCAAGAATGATCAAAACATGGATACAATCGAGTTAGTATCCGAATAGATGTTTTAGACGAAAAGAAGAAATTTTATTTTTCTATGAATAAGATCAGATATCGTGAATAGTCAGATATCGTGAATAGTCTTCAGATACGTGAATAATAACTCCGACACCAAAAGATAGAAATTCTACAAAAACATCTTCACGCTTCATGAATAGTACTCGTGAATAGTAACTCGTGAATAAGAACTCATGAATAAGTAACTCGTGAATAGTAACCATGAATAAGAACCCATGAATAGTAACTCCCATACAAAAAAAGTTCTAAATTTGATAAAAACTTCAGATCAACATTTCAAAGATAATGATATTGAAGAAATAATATCATTACTGAAAAAATAATATCCACTACCTCGAAAGATCGATCTTCTAAATTTGAACACAGGATATAAAGCTATGACTTGGACTTGCACCAGTATAGCAATACTCAAAGTATACTCAAAATACTCACAAGAATACGCTCGATAATATAGAGAGAAAACTTGATTTCGGTGTGATTTTCAATTCTAACCCAAGCACCCTATTTATAGGAAAATGCTTTAGAACACCAAAGCGAGAAAATTTAATAAATTAATAATATAATTATATTATTTTCTACACATGTCTAGAATCTGATTTCAGCCATCAAACACATGCCACCTTCTAGAAAAAATAAGAAAAAACGTTTTCTAATTTTAAATATTTTAAACTTCAAAAATCAATTATTTGAGCTTTGAACTTCAATAATTCATAATAAATAGCCCTTTCATCAGAAAATTCGAATTTCGCAAGTTTTTTATAGGAAATTCAATTCTCTACAACTTTGCAGAAGAAAGTTTTTCCAAATTCCAATCGAAATTGACCAAATCCACAAACGGACAATTTTACAAAGTTATAATCAAATTTCACCAATAAATGGGGTCCAATCGAGCATGTTTAACATGTTTTAAACATTTATTGCAACAAAAATACTCTTCCTCCTTGTATACTCATATATCCAACATTCGTTGTAAAAATATCACCGATTAATATATTATTAAAATAATATATTTAAATGAATTATTTTATCGTAAAAAGATAAAATATTAATTTTCAACAATTGTCATTTTAAAATTTTCTCCATCTATATCCACATAAAATCAATATTTTCCTCATCATATAAATCAATAATTAATTATTCACAAATAATATTACGAGAATCACAATATTGACAAACCGTGCAGCCTCTCAGGAAGAGGGCTTTCCAATAAGAATTTCTTCTTCTTGGCGCAATTAGGTGACCAAACCTCTCCTTAGACGTAACTTTCTAGACATTGCCAATAATGTCATCTAATAATATTATTCGGATAATATGAATTATTGCTTCGATAAAGAAAAATCTTCGTGTAATGACAATTATTGAAACAACAATGAATATAAAATATCAACGCAAAGAATTATTAACTCAATAAAATCTTCGAAGCAATAATTACAGTAACCATTATTGAGTAGTGCCTTCTTACGTAAGAATCAATAATTGGTGCAATACCGTGCTCTCTTGTTCAACAACGCGTATTAGTGTGTTTTAACCAATCGGGTATTCCAACAAGATAATAACAGTAATAACTACGCCGTTATTTAAAAACAACTTATATTTGTCGTTTCTTCATCCAATCGTTTTTTAGTTATGGGGCCCACACATGCGTTTCATGTGCCGTCGCATTTAATATTCTCGACAGCGATGAATATTCCACGACTCAAACGAATATTCCCCGACGATAATGAATATTTTATAACCACTTGCTTATTTTGAAATATTTGCGTATTTAACCCTTAACTATCCACATTAATCAAATCAACCCTTACTATTTCAAAATAATAAATAAAGGAAATTCCTTTTTATTTAAAAATTTCGGGGTCTTACAATAGTAGTATTGTGGTGAACCGAATCTGAGGTTTGAAGGGACCTGGATTTGGGGGCATCACGGGTTGGTATCAAAGCTGTAGGTTATAAACTTTAGGTAAGTGTACCTTAAGCTATAACCTGAGAGAGAGAAAGATAAAGATTAAAATATATATAAGTGAAGATTCAAAGAAGAATCTTGAAGTATCTAAGAGAATGAAAATTCAGGAGTTTCCTAACTCTGGTAATAAAAATGATAAGATGATGTCTATATGACAAAGATAATAAGAATGAACTCGAGTGGAGTTTTTTTGATAATAGGGAAAGAACCCTAAGGTAAATTGATGATCACAACGTGATCGGATTAAGCTATGAAGTGATAAATAGTTTGTAACGTCTAAGTGTGTATAGCTTGATGCTATAGGAGAATGTACTGTGAAATGGTACGATATGAACTCATGAGGAGTTGTATGTGATGAGATACGAAGAATTCGTATAAAGTAAGTGTAAGAAAGAGTCAAGTGGGAATTCAATTGAGGACCCATGTCAGCAGATGAGTTGTATGATTCCTTGTGTGGGCGGGGAATTGTGCGTGGTGTAAAAACCACTTAGTTCTGGCACTGATAATCATTGAAATGTTTGTGTCACGCTATATGCTATATACTTGTTGAGAAGGTGATTTTTTTCTCATATGTATAACAGATAGATAGGTTATAGTTAGAGAAAATAAGGTTAAGTTGCGAGTTCTTCAAATTCATACTGATGGTACGTTCAGGACTCATCATTATATGAAATGTTTCTGAACCCCTCAGCGAAAGGACGCCTATGGTCTGACTAGGGTAAGTTCTTAAACTCATATAATTGTGGCAAGTTCTTGAATTTCCAAAGTGTGGTAAGTTTGATGAACTATATTGGGTATATATATGTTATGAAGTTACAAATTTTGGTATAGTAAGCATTGATGGTGTTAGAGATTGATAGAATGAAGTAAAGATTAGAGTTGATGGAGAAACATGGATTTTATAAATCTTCTAGCTCTGCTAGATTTTCAAAATTTATTGACTTCGTGCTAATGTTAGCATTTCTATTTTCTCGAAAAACTTTGGATCATATGATTGAACCAATGATGTTTTAAAAACAATACCATTATCCATATGTCTATGCTAATTGTTTCGGCTAAGACAAAATGATTTGAAAATTTTCAAAATGTATTTTTGACCATTTACATCATTTGGTATGGTGTAGAAATGGTAAACGATGGAGTCTTCAATGAAGTTGAACCTAGTGTTGGTTGTGATCGAAAGATCGTCAGCCAAGTTTGGTACGGTGTAGTATAACAAAGTCACATAATGGCAGAATCCTAAACGTACTACTAATCTAGTACGGTATCATGACGTCATAAAAGAATTTTTGGTTTTCTTTTAAATTATGAAGAATGTCAATTAAGTTGGCCAAATTATTCGATTGATGTCCTAGTTGTTGATAGAAGTCTAAGCTATTTGATTCGGCTAGACGACTGTTGAAAAATATTGGTGGAATTCAAGCGTTCTTGAGTATTTATGCCAAACTAGATTGATCTGGTGCGGATTCAGATGTGGAAAAAAAAAGCTGAGGTGAACAACCCTATAAGGGGACATGTTTTTCAGGGACAATGGTTCCGAACGTAATGCATGTAGTCGTTACAAAACACTACATTGCGAACCAACGTAGTGGTACAATAGGTTGGCCACCTAATGTACGTGTGGAGGGTGTTTTCAGTCCTTGTGATTGATAAACACTCTGGTTTATAGTGCGAAGGATTGTGATGAAGCATTTGGTTCACGATCACGCCTAGTGTGACCCTCAAAGATAATTTGGAATCGAAAGTTATTTATACTACTTCCGATTATTGAAAAATTATGGAAGACTCTTATTCTTCTGTGTGATGAATGTAGTGAGTAGAATGTTCCTTAGAAAGGAGAATGTGGTAGAATGCAAGAGATCAAGTTATAATGAAACTTCCAAAAAAGTTATTCAAAAGAATATGTAATATTCGAAATAGCACCGAGTAGAGGAGGTTTCGGTGATTCTGAGGACGGAATCCTTATAAAGGGGAGAGGATGTAAGAACCCGAATTTTCAAAAAATATTAAAATAAGAATTTAGTGAATAAAATTCTTAAGGCTTGTGAAGGGTTCGAATAAAAATATATAATATGTTACGAGGTATGTGGTATTATGTTACATAGGATAATATGAGCTATGTAATAAGTAATGTTGTGTTTAATAAATATATATATCGTTATTATATATTTGTTATAAATGGTAGAGATGAATTTATATGAAGATGGATAAGATTTATCAATCGATATTAAATAATTTAGGTGAAATTATTTTATTGTAGTAAGTTGGTGACCTTAAAATATCGTTGATAATCACCAATTTCTTGAGTATATGTACAAGTGAATATCAGGTCTAAGGTAGTGCAATCTTACGCTTTAATGGTTGACGTATAGGAGCTGGGCTAAACGATTCCTTCAGAGAGCGGAGGTATATACGAATTGGTAACCGATCTAACTCATTGTGAAAACAGTGTAGACGAGACGGAAACTAATTTGTTGGTTGTTTGTGGGAAACCACTTAGTGTACTATATTAAATACTATTAAAGACTCGATGTGTGTTAGGTTTGGACTTGTATATATGTACGTTGTTGACGAGAGAAAAAAATTGATATACCTTTAAAGTGGTTAGAGAATTATTGAGTAATTTGATATACGGCGAGAAGTGAAGATTAAAGGAATGTATGTATGTGTTATATTTGAGTTTCGTGTTATTGGTGGTATGAAACCGTAAAGGAGATGTATAGTTGGTTAAACTAATAAGGGAAATAGAGTTTTAGAACTCGAAGTATGATCCTTGAATTATTAAGAAAAATAGTAACCGGTGATGTGAAATCAAAGAGGGGATTAATGTTAGACGAGTTAACACTCAAGGAGGATGTGTAACGTATTTAGAAGCTAGGGTTTCAGCTCTGCTAATGCAAAACTTATCTGCCTGAGAATTTGGTATGGCGCAGCTGTGCCATTTCCAAGCCTACGACCAGCGCAGCTGCGCCGGTCTGTAAAAAACTCTGAGTTAGTTTATGAAATGTGATTTTCAAAGCCATGTATACTAATAACTCTTATAAGGTCATGAATGGTTACTTAGTGTTCATGAAGAAACTTAGTTATCAAAGCATGACTTGAATAAAGATTTAAATAATTAGCCCGGAATAAATATGATTAATTAAGAGATATTATGGAATATTATAATCCTTGTATAACAATAGTGTAATAATAAGAAAATTGATTATGAATATAATCGGAAATTGTATGGATGAGGTATGAGATATATTGTCTTATAATATTAATTATTGTTATGGACAATATACTAGTATCTAGTAATTATTTGATGGTATATTGAATTATTATTATTGCGAGTGATGGCATGATAATAAGTATATTGGTTATAAATAATTATTGGTTAGAGGTGGAAGAAGTTGTCTTAGGACAATTGAATAATTATACGATATAATAATGATAGTGTATAATTTAAATAATTAATAGAGCAGATATTAATTATTTTAAGTGTAAAGGTTATACATATTACAAGTGTAAGGTAAGCTAAATGATTTAGTATTAAGGTAAGATGTACCACTTAAGCTCTATATTAAATGAATATTAAAAATAAAGTGGAATTGGGGTAAAGCCAAACGTGGCCTAAACCCCTAATATTTAATTTATTATAAAAATAATGAGCCTTGTGTGGCCTAGGTATTAAAGTTAAACTGGACCGAAGGTTTGACTGAAATTATTAAAAGAGTTGATATTAGAAAGATAAATAATTAATATTAATTAATCGTTGTGATATTCAAATGTGATAATAGGTTGAAAGTACCCAACTGAATAATTGGTAGCCCAATTAAAATATTAATAGTATTATAATGTGTGATATTGGAAAAATGTGAGTAGTAATATATAATACCTATGTCCTAAGAATACATGATGTATGACATGTAATTGGGACTAATGATATAAGGTGTCAAGTGGTACAATAAAATCATATGTCATTTTAATACATAAATGATTAATAAATATCTGGGTATTCTAGTAACTGAGGAAGGAATTAAATGTTTAAATAAATATTAATATTAAATAAGGTTATAAGATGTACAAAATTTAGTGTCCCATTTGCTCTCCATTCTTAGTCGCGTGTAAAACTTAAAGGCTAAGGCCTATGTTCTTCTTTTCTTCCAAGCTTTGCTAGACCATGATTATGGAGGGAGTGGGCATAATGATGAAATCCAATAATCATCTACCAACTCCTTGCTAACCTTCATGCAATTCTTCTATCCTTTGGTTTGATTTCTTGAGCAATGGCTTGGCATGGTCAAGGAATTTTCTATAAATTGAACACTTCCCTTCATTCTCTATGTTGCTTGAGTTGTCTGATAATTGCTAAGTCTATGGATTGAGAGCATTCTAGGACATTGGAAGTTCAATTAGTGGCAAGTTCATTCATATTGAAGAGGTATAACCCCATTCCTTGCATTCCATTTTTAGTTTCTGTCAAATGAGTTTTGAATTCTTGAAATTCAAATTCTTGATTTTGTGGAATTGGATGTTAATGAGGTTGGGTATTGGTTGTATAGTTGTTATATAACTATATAAACATGTTTAAACAGATACATGATGGTTTAGAAACGAATTCATAAGTAATTTCTATGGCTAGGCTAAAGTTCTGCGCCAAGCGGACTATTACTTCGCTCGAACCAGTACGCAGCAGCAATTGCCACGGATTAACTCCCTCGTGTATGTTGTATTATGGCCAGCCCTAAGTTCAGTTGAGTGTTTTGTTTTCAAATCTGATCAGTGCTAGTCAATCACTATGACTTAAACCAACAGGAAAGCATGTGTAACATGTATATATAAGTATAATAACCTAATGTGAGCATGTTTTACTATGATTAGCATGATTTGGTAGAAGATCTTTAACAAGGACTTTTAGTTTTGAAAACAAACTTTGTTAAAGTTTATGTTCTGCAAATTTTGAGCTTAGTGGTTTATATGCATGACTGATTTTACACATAAACGAGCATGACATGTGATTCATAGTTCCTTTGTTCATGACCACTTTATTAGGCTTTGTGTAGAGAAGTTTTTCAAGAAAAAGCTTAGCATAGTGAACTAACATGCATGACTACTATATGATTTAAACTCTGACCTTGCGAGCATGATAACATGACTTCACTACGTATGTTTAGAGCTTTGAGGTTGTCTTGTATGTGTTGAATGGCATTGTTCAAGTCTACAATGGTTTCAAAAGCAAACTTGAACATATCTTTAAAATCTAGTTGTATCACATGGATATCTAGATTCTAAAGGATTTATAAGTCATGTTATGTCTATAATATCCCTAGATATGATTTATATGTGCTATATTGCATCAGTTATGATAAAATGATTTCAAAGGCAACCTCGAGCATGTTTTCGAACTTAAGTTGTATTACATATGAGTATTTAGATTTTTAAAGGCTTGAGATGCCATGTTATGTTTCATTATGTCACTAAACATAAGACTTATATGTTAAACATAATAGAAGTAAACCAAGCATGAAGTTAAAGCATGCTTTAAAGTGTTAAACGATGATAGCTATGAGTAAAAGATATTAATATGTACGAGCATGTGTAGTAAAGATTATGTGACCTCTTTATGAGAACATAAGGCTAATTAGTACACCTAGTGAATACATAACACTATTTGGTTTTGATTCGTGGAAATCCTAAACTAAAGTCTCTAACATATAAGGATGAACTTGAAGCGGTCATACAAGTATGTAAAGACCTCTAGCGTGTATGCATGTTAAGTGTAAGTGTCTAAGTGTATTAAAGTAGGGACTGAAAATAGGAAGTGCAAAGCTCAGTCTTGGTCTGGCCAGGGGATAGCGCAGCTGCTCCGTCCCTAAGCCTGGACAGGGCGCAGCCATGCGCTATTCTGCAGTTTAGAAGAGGTTCTATTTTTGGATCTGATGTTTGAAGCATGATTGTATAATTACTATATATGATCAGTATGGTATGTAATGTGTTAAGAAGCATGCTATGTGATAAAGATGAATGTTAATTAAGATTTTCAAAATGTTAAAGTCCAAAGGAATGTTTTCAAGATATAAAGCAACGATACGTTGTTTGAATTCGTGATCTGATTTGTGCTATGAAAATATAGGATAGATGATGTGATATGGAATTACAACTAAGTTAAACGTTTATGCGTACGTTTGAACTTACCTATATAAGTTTTAAAGGTGTTGAACACCTAGTGAGTCAAGTGTGGGGTAGCTATATACGAATGTTGAAGTCATATACGAGTGGTTAAGGTATACCTAGACATACCTAGCTATTCTAAGAGTATGATGAGAAAGTGAAGTGTAGGTTTTACAAGCCTAGTTAGGAAACAATGTAACATTGTTCTTATATTAAAAGTGCATGAAATATGTTACTAATGGATGTGAATCCATGATTATATAACTGTGTAGGAACACACGCAGTGCAGATAAGCTTTAAGCAGTTAAGTCGTAGTTAATAAACTACGAATCAGGCAAGTCTTTCAGTTCCTATTTGTTATATGAATTCGATAACTATTAGTTGAGCTATATTATGCTATGCAAATATTGTTATATATGAAATGCGTATGAGATGTGTATGAAATGTGAAAGTTGATCTTTGATGATATACTTGTGATATAAACCTCTATGCCTGTTATGTGAGAAGTAACATGCATAGTAAATATTAATCGATTATGAATGCATGAACTGAATATGATGTTATATGCTATGTGCTGTATGAAAACTATTAGAATTGCTGGGCTGTCGAGCTCACCCTTGCAAATAACCACTTTTGCAGGTTAAGGATTCACGGTAAAGATTACGTGTTACTTGATTGATAGAGTTCAATAGTAATTGAAGGAGATCGGTTTATGTGTTTAAATATATACTCTCGAACCATGTTTATGTTCTAGGAGTCGTACAAGATAGTAGTTTACGAGGTGCAATACAGGTTGCGTTGTAAAGTTGTATTATGTGATACATAGAGAAATTTGAATTGAGATGTAAATATTTATACAGTAATTGAATAGAATGAATCATATCATAATTTGATTTAGGAATTTGTAATTGATTCAAGTTAAGAAATCAATAAACGATTATTTTTCCAAGGAGAATGAAAAAGTTTAAATTATTCTGCATATTTATATAACATCGAATATGATGTAAAACAGGAATGGTAAATGACCAATATTTGAAACTTATAATAGTTGGGGTCATTATACATAGATCCTAGAAATGGAAGGAATTTATATTCTAAATTCTAATAAGTGAAATTATATTCATTAAGTTGTGAATAAAAGATATAATAGTTTGACAATAGTAGTATCGTGACGGACCGTGTTGATTTGGGGGCGTCACAACAGGGATATTCGCATCCAATAGGACCATGATGCTCTTATCGTGTTGATTTCACTTTGGTGCTCCTCTACATGCACACTCGTTACTGCTTGGGGGGAATTCACCCTTAGTCTAGAGGATGTCTATGCCATCTACCAGTAAGTTATCCACATTTGCCCCCTGCACACGAGCCACGCCTTGCAAAATATTTCAAGTGTTTAAGTACTCTTGCTTCAAGCTTCTGAACAATTGCGGAGCTCAATTTTGCAACCCTCAAAGACGAAAATCCGAGGAGAAGGAACCTCTAGGGGGGCGAACCCTAGGGGGGAGAGCCCTGGAGGAGCTCTCCCTTGACATCATGGAAAATCATCTATCTAATCCTTCCAAATATTACTTTCTCTTGTAAGTTCTCTCTTCTTCAAAATCAAGAAGTCATCGAGGAGACATCAAGTAAGCGTGCTTCAAATCAGGGTGAATAAAAGATGAAGTAGATCTTTCCCCTAGGTGGTCGAACCCTGGGGACCGAACCCTAGGCATTTTCATTTTGGAAAATTAATCAACAAGCTAGGAGAAGTCAAAGGTCAGAGGGGAAAGCCTCCCAGGTGTTTGAACCCTAGGGGCCGAACCCTGAGACTTTGGCCTCTTCTTTCATTTTTTTCATTCTTCTTCTTTTCAGAATCTTGGACGTCTCCTATCTTGGTTCCCACAAAAACTTGATCGTATACATATTCGCAAGGCCCTCCTCTAGACCTTCTTGTTAGATGAACTTGCAAGCCTTATTCTCGAAATGCACAGTCTTTCTCTCTATTCTTTGTGAGCGGAAGACTTAGAAGATAATTTTAGTTGTGTGGTTGATGATTTCTCCTTTGTGGGCCTCTACATGTCTCCCCTCCGTGCAAGGTTGGATCTCTTTATTTCCAGTCATCATGTTGTTGCACTTCGTTCGGAGGTCACTTCAATGAGAATGACTTACTTTATGTAGAGCTTCAAGATGTGATGGATAAATTGAAGACCAAACTTTTGGAAAATTGAGTCAGCTGACATGGATTAATTTACACTTGCGTCCACAGAGACATCTTCACATTGGAAAAGAACATCAGGAGATCCAAGCTTACGAGCCTTCTCCGCCACCTCGCGAAGCCACCACTCTCTTCTTGTTGCAATCACCAAAAATGTGCCTTTTTCGCATACTCATAAGCCAAATACTCATGCAGGTATATATAGTTTAATTTAACTTATAATTAAATTATTAAGTGTCAGGAAATTAGAGGTACAATTAGTAATGAAAAATTGTAATGTTTTGCGTCAATTTTGCACTATTAATCAGTTACGTACGATTTTACAATAATATTTGTACCTTGGAGAAAGAGTTTGATTATTAGTTAAACTCAAAGATGAAAATATCACATGGGTACAAATTACACAGGGATAGTTTCGCATTTAGTATTGTCTGAAAATTATACTTTTTGGTGTTGTGTTGTAATTACAAATAGTTCAACACTTCAAAGCATTTTCTGATAATTCTAGCACACAAAAACAACAACAAAAAAAATAAAAGAAAATTGGACATCGTAGCATGCATTAGTCATATATATGCATGGTTATATATGATTCAGAGTTGGAATATTTGCACCTCTCTGATTCCAGATGGATCTCCGGAAATTAGAACAACTTTTCCTGGCCATTTCGTCATCGGAGCGAGATGAGGTTAGATTGTATATAGAAGCTTGAATATGAAGTACGCACTAAGAAGAAACATGTCAATGGGCCCAAGTGCAAATTAGGGTTCAATTGACCTAATTGAATTAAATGCACAAATTAAGGTTCAGTTTATGATTAAATGGAAAGACTAAGAGCCGAAAATAAAGAAGCAAGATCTCGAGAGAATCTTTCACGTGTCCCGAGGCGTAAGACGTGGAGGTGACTCATTTTGGGAATTGATTGAGGGATTGGATTGGTGGCTGTAAGAAGCGGTGACGATCCGGGCATTACTTTGACGACTAGGGTAAATTTGAATTTCTCCGAGGACATGTGCCTATCACATGACCACTCTCAAAAACCCTATAAATATCTCTTCCACTCCATCGGGAAGGGACTTCTCTGGGATCAAGACTTGGACTCTTGAAGATCAAAGGACCCTTTTGGTGACTTAAAGGCTTGAATTCCACCCAAAAGCACCAAAGGGGTTTGACATTCTCTCAACTCAAGGACTCAAGAAGGCTCTTGGAATCCTCATTACCCTAACACGGTTCCCTGATTCTAGGGGTTCTCGCCACGTCGTTGGAGTAATCGCCCACCCTGCCGCTCTCCTTCAATCAATCAATCAATTCCAGATTTTCGTGGATTTCTCTCTCCTCACCAACACGAAACCCTAACCCTAGCAAGGTACGATTTCCTTGCCCACATTTATTTGGCGACTACCGGGAGGTGTAGAATTCGTGAAGGGTATGCCCACAACTCAAGTGGAAGAACTACAGAAAGAGCCGCTTCACCAACAAACAAAGATTACCTCACCGGATCCAGCCCAAGGCAAGCCACTCAAGCTTTCCAAGGCGCGAACTGGATTTCACCCAACCACTTATCAAGACGCTTCGTAGGAAGTTCGACGTCACCACATATGGCCAATCAACAACAAACCAACGCAGAAGGCAAGGCGAGGAAGCAGTGGAGACCCGACGAAATGATGATGTGCAACCGAGATGCTCAAGGCATCAAGGAAGCACGAGAAGGGCAAGGAATGATGATGGCCATGATGCCGAAAATGCAGAGGAAGTAAGAGGAGATGGGGAATTTCCGCCAAAGCTGATGCAGATTCCCACTTTCAAGGCCATGTTCTCGTGAAGTTTGCATGGGGAACAAGTAGGTGTGGAAGACAACAATAATGGTAGCAACAACAAAGAGAACCACATCAGACCTCCATTAATCTGAAAGTCAATTGGTTCCAATAATCAACTTGAAGCCCGTAATGCAGTGGTGACGCGCACAACCTAGGATGGAAGCAAGCCAACCTCGTGCAAACATCATCTCAAATACTATTCCATCATTTTCACAGTGCAAATGCCAACCATTCCAAGCAATGTCCAAATGAATGAGCCAACAACTTCCACCAAAGCACATTTGCTCATGATGCAAGTGTCCATCAACCAATTTCTCTACCATACACACCACCGATGCAAAGAAGATATCACAACACCCCGTAGAGTTCACGCTTCTGCCAGTGATGTGATTTAAGGATGATATGATTGACGTGATCAATCAACTTCGCAGATGCACATATCTCGACCCTCTGAGTTGGACTTTACTCCTCCTTACCCCGCACACATTCGGAGGCAACCTTACCCAACAGGTATATTTGAGCACCCCGCAATTTCCAAAATACAACGGGAAAAAAGAAATGTTAGGGAACATATTGCCAGTTTGTAGAGTCAATGTCTCCGTGGCTCTGATATGACGTAAGTGAATAACCACAACTTGTTGATGCGGAATTCAACAAGACTTCACTTGATAAAGGCCTTTTAGTGGTACTACAATTTGGAGAAGGGGTCACCCATGATTGGGATGACTTAAAATTACAATTTTTCAAGAAATTTTTCTATGTGCGTAAACAGTAACCATTGTGGAGCTTATGCGGTTCAAGCAGAAACCGAATGAGGAGTTGTCGATTATGTCGACAGTTCAGGCCCGTGCACGTAGGTGTGCAGAGCCAATCAAGAAAAGAACTTGGTTAGTATATGCAACAATGGTGCTTTTAGACGCCTTCAAGCCCCACCTCATTACCAAAGCTTGGATTCATTTGCGACCTCTCATCTTTTGCACAAGACTTGGGAGGAATCATGACATTTCCCACCAAATGCATGCGATGGTTACATGGAAGAGCAAGAGGATAAAGAACTGTGGCTTTGGCCGATTCTCAATCAAAACCACAAGGGGGCAAGAGGGAGAAGAATGAGAAAATTGAGCGAAGCAGAGAAAAGCATGGTGACAAGTATACTAGAATGCCGCCCGGAGGCTATTACATGCAATGAGAAGGCATTCAGAGCCTCAGATTTAACAATGGGTCGAGTATGGAGTGGTGAAGCCTCCAAGACCCCGGCCGTTGTAGAATCAAGAGATGAAAAGAAGACCGACTTCACATATACCACCAATACGCAGGATATTCCACTATGGATCACACGGTCATGGAGGATATACCATGAGAAGTCGACGGCGGGGAGATTGAACTAGAGAAGAAACGTGTAACACTATCACCCATGGTTCAATCCTGTAAGTCATGAACCCAAATACCGCTCTACCATCGAAAAACTCAACTACGATGAATTAAAAATCCACCCAAGATGGTGGTCCACCAAAATGGCGGTTTAAGTCCTCGTGAGTATCCTTGCCAAGTAATTGGATGACTAAGGTCGAGGCACAAGAATCGATTTAATTAAAAAAAATATATATATATATATATATATATATATATATAAAAAATCCACCCAAGATGGTGGTCCACTCTAAATGGTGGTCAAGTCCTCGTAGACCGTGACTTGCCAAGAAATTGATTTACCCAAGTGACGAGGCACCCGATTTCAAGTCCTCGAGACCGCACTTGCTAAGAAATCGGACGACTCAAGTGACAAGGCACCCGATTTCAAGTCCTCGTAGATCGTGACTTGCAAGAAATTGACGACCCAAGTGACGAGGCACTCGAGTGTTACACTTTATCATTAAAAGTGAATGAGGCACCTAACTATAAGTCCTTAGACCCAAAAAGTTATACTTTTAACTTTAAAAGTAATCGAGGCACTTTGACTATAAGTCCTCGAACCGCATAAGTTATACTTTCAACTTCAAAAGTAATCGAGGATTTATTATTTGAAACGCTATGCTTTTCGTTAAAAGCAATTTTGTTATCAATAAATTGTCAAACTTCCACTTATGCTTGAATATTTTTTCTAATCTCTTTAAAAAAAAAAAAGGAAGTATAGATTCAAGTGTTAGTTTGCATAAAAAAAAAACAACAACATGTTTTTCTTGAATAGATTCATGTTTGCTGTTTTATGAGGCCTATTGGTGTCTTGGAGTCTTAATTCAACAACTTAAGATTCAATGTTAAATATCGAGTTTTAAAGAATCGCTCAAATTAAAGGCAATCAATAAGGATAAAAGAAACTACAATTTGATAAATGAAATATATGTACATAAATTTTCTGATACAGGAAATGAAAAAAAAATATGAAAGTTTATGATCTAAAGGCCACGACCATTTTAACTAAAGAGAAGGGAATAACTAAAGCCTTCAAGTCGACAATGGTGTGGTACCACGAGCCTTCAGATTAGAGGCTATCGAGCCTTCAAGGTCTTGGGTAGTGACTCAATTTCCCAAAAGCTTGGTCTTCAATTTATGTATGTCATCTCAAGCTCCTAAAGTTTACATAAAGTAAGTCATCCTCACGGAGACGTGAAGTGACTTCCAACGGCGTGCAACAACATGATGATTGGAAATAAAAGATCCAACCTAGCATAGAAGGGAGACATGTCCAAGGAAAGTTAGAGATACCTAGATATCCTCAAGAGATCCTCTAGGGCTTGCCTCCTAGGGTTTGCTCCCCCAGAGGTTCACTCTCCTAGGACTTTTGTTTTCAAGGCTTGCAAAACATCAAGCTTCAAGAAGTGAAGACTTCAACACTTAAAAATATTTTGCACGATCATCTCACCAAAGGCGTGACTCACGCCACAGGGGGCAAATGCTTATCGGTAGATGACATAGACATCCTCTCAGAGTCAGGGTGAACTCCCCAAGCAAAGGATGACAAATGTACATGTGGAAGAACACCAACGTGAAATCAAGACTTGTAAGAGCATCTTGGTCCCGCTTGATACGAAGATCCTCGTGATAATTGAATGCAACGCAAAAATGCCTGACCTTCTTCAAAGATATCCACATAATCGAATTTGCGAGAACCTCGCTCGGTCCAATGTTGCCACCCCTCAAGACGATTGATAAGTCTGATATGAAATGAATGGGACCGTAGGGTATTCCTGCTTTTCTATACACATACGAGGAATGCGAAAGCGTAATCAGGAAAGTCGTCTAAACTTAAGCAAGCCGTAAAGATATAGAAATAAGCCTCGCTTTCTCGTGAGGAGGAAAGGTCAGACGATCATAATTTTTCACTTGCTTCCCGTAAAACGCCAAGACCCATAAAAGGGAGCTTTTCCTCAACCAACGATGAAAGGAACCTCCTTAGTAGTTTTCGTCCGTGGAACGCTCACCGAGTCAGCCTCGCAACAAGAAAATATAACATGAGAATTCTAGAAACAAAGAAAGAAAGTGAATGAGCATTTGAAATTAAGTGCTTACCATAACAAGAGAGAGGGTATGAAACTTAAATAAGAAGATTGATTTGGGAAAGGAAGATCACTTGACACCTTGGATTCTGAAAGGAAGATCATGAACACCGAAAGAAGAAAAAGAGCACAAGCATTAGGGAGCCATTCAAATAAAAAGGGTAAAAGAAGAACGGGAAATGTGAAAAAGGAGGCCATTAGGTTTGCCTCCCAAGGGTCAATTCGTAGGATTTAGCCACCCAAGGAGCTCTCCCTCTTACATTTAACTTCTCCTTACTCGTCAATCAACTGATTGAATGAATGCTACTTCACCTAACATCCAACTAAGATCCTCATTAAGGTGAAATGGCTCTTAATAAATTCTTCCTCCTCGCGATGTTGTCCTTTCTTTCAAAATATCCGGAGCCAATGACCTTGTTAAGGTGAAATGGCTCTAATAAACTCTTCTCCTCATGGGTTGTCCTTTCTTTCAAAATATCCGAGCCAAGGACCTTGTTAAGGGAAATGGCTCTAATAAATTCCTCCTCCTCAAGCGTTGTTCCTTTCTTCCGTAATATCCGAGCCAATGACCTTGTTAAGGTGAAATGGCTCTAATAGATCCTTCCTCCTCGCAGTTGTTCCCTTTCTTCCGTAATATCCGAGCCAATGACCTTGTTAAGGTGAAATGGCTCTAATAAATCCTCCTCCTTGCAAAGGTTGTTTTTTTTGAGAATATCCGAGCCAAGATCCCAAGTAAGGTGAAATGGCCCGAAAAGAAAAAAACTACAATCACCGAAAAGAGAAATCGATGAAACAATTAAGAAAAAATTAAACAAAACATCAACCAACAAACAAACAATCAATCGACAAAATAAAATAATTATACATGAAAAGAGTTTCAAATTCCAACTAAATAAAAGAATTATGAAAACAAAGATTTTTCTTGAAAGTAAGTCACCTTCAACAATCAAAACGAATTATGAATTAGAGGGCTGTTATAATCAATTTCCCTCGATTTAAAAAAAAAAAAGAAAATATATATATATATATATATATATATATATATATATATATATATATATATACAGTCTCTTGGATTTGTCAAAGGCAAATGAGGTGATTTCTATCCCAAGAGAATTGATTGTTGATGGTCTTATGGGCTATCAGTGAAGAAGAGATGGTGGAATATCTTCTTTTATTTTCGCACCACGAGGAGCCTTTGACGCCTTGTGTTCTCATCAATCATTGTGTAAATCACTGGGTAATGCCAGGATCGATCAAGAATGACGGGAAGGAGTGGAGAAGGCTACATGACTTGATGACTCATGGGATATAGCAGAGATACTTGAAAGGAACCAAATAATCGGCATCGGGAAACAAGAGTGGGGTTAATCATGTTCATTCTTTTCACGGGCTTATTTTCTTTTAGTTTCACGAGGTGTTAATCTGATAGTCATCGGATGAGGTGAAGGTATGATATAGCTTCAACGGATCTTTCTTATGGCAAAAAGGAAGCAAAGACAAAGAATTAATCATGGAGCAACAGGACCTCTCAAAAATAAGATAAGTAAATATTTTATTTATTTATTTATATATTTTATTTTTATTTTTTTGAAAAAATAAAATAAGATTTTATTTTATTTTATTTTCAAAAAAAAAAAAAAGGGTTCTACCAAAGATTCAAAAAAAAAAAAAATGGTTACCTCATTTTGTATAGGTTCTACTAAAAAAAAAAAAAAAAAAAAAAAAAAAAATTACTAAGGGTCTCTACTACCGAACTTTGGCGTGAATAGAAAGGACTATGGCTATCATGCATAATCATATGATTTTAATTTATTTCATATGATTTTATGATTTTGATTTGTTTTAAAAAAAAAAATCTTTTCAAATTAAGAAAGATTTGATTTGATTTTCCAAAATAAAGAAAGATTTAATTTCAAAAAATAAAATTAAGATTTGATTTTATAAAATTAAGATTTGATTTTATTTTGGAAATAAAATTAATTTTTGATTTGATAAAAGGAAAGACTTGGTGTATCAAGATAAAAAAAAATTTTATTAGGAAGATTATTGCATATATATATATATAAGGAGTAAGATCCTATGGGTTTTAATTATAAATGTATCATATGACATGATTATTACTTTTACAAAAGTCAATCAATTATGCATACATATAGATTATAAAACAATATTTTATATATTAGCTCCATCGAAAGCATCGAAAGTATGCCTATATATCTTTAGGGAATTCTATATAAAGTTTGTTGTAGATCATACTATCCGAGTACTACTCAATTAATTATTAATAAGTATGTGTCAATTTGATAAAATAAAAAAAAAAAAAAAAAAAAAAACTCATGAATTGCTAATAAAGTTCTCCCTAGAGATTAGCGATTCTCGAAAATATATATGAACGAGGAATATTTTATGGGTCTTACAATTTGGAAATTCATGTGGGTAATTGTGATAAATATAAGGTAATTAATTGACAATTAGGCGTCATTGAATTTACGCCTTCAATCATAACTAGAGAATTATATGCATGGGATATAGGATTTGTCATTTGTATATCCATTTTATAAATTGAGGAAAAGAGGTTGTTTATCATTTCGATCGACCCAAGCATCATACCATTATTCTAGAGTCCTTCCCATAATATTACTTATGGAAAGTTAGAATTATAGCCAATCAAAAGATGCCTTGATTCAATCATTTTAGTATCCTCGACTTGCGTAACTTTTATTTTATTTTATATGGAAATATTTTGCAATGACCAATCACAGCTTTCACAAGGAATTCTGTCAAAGCTAAAATAATGATTTGGTTTTGAAAATGAAGATCACGCTCACAGGAAAGAATTCGCTCATTTTTCACTTTGAATCAGAAATGTGTTGATTTTTCGCTTGTCAATTCTTCATGATTGTTTCATTTGTTTATCTTCCCGCTTCACTACCACTATTACTCTCGCAATTGCTTTTTTTTCCCCTTTAGTTTTTTTTTTCGCCTTCTTTCTCTAAAATACATGTCCAAAGAAAATCAATTGCTAATTTGCTATACTTGTCTAGTGGAATCAATTCCTCGCCAATCCCCATAAATGACTACGCCAGATCACCAATTAAGGGAAAGAGATCTTGCTTAAAAAAATAATAATATTATTATTATTTTATCAAATTAAATTATTCTTATTTAAAAAAAATATTTCTCGATTTTCAAAAAATATTTTCAGAAAATAATTTCTTCCTAATTTTATTTTATAAGTATATAAATAAAAATAATTTGATTTTGTTTCCAAAATAATAGGAATGATTTGATTTTCTATAAAGAAGGATTTGATCTTATTTACAAATCAAAATAAGATTTGATTTTATTTGACAAATATATAATTTATTTTGATTTAGTTTCAATATATGTATATATATACATATAAAATTAATTAGGGAAACAAATATTATGCAAGGTTTGGAAAGATTTGATAGAGGATTTCCAAAGATATATCGGGAGAGCTCCCATAGGTTACGCCTCCTATGATTTTCTGCTTTTCGGACTCGTAAGATCGAGAATTTTTCGTAAAATCAAGTAGTATTCACAGAGTTAAAGTATTTTACGATCGTCACTCCAAGGACGCGACTCGCCAAGTGTGAGGGGCAAATGTGGGCCCAAGTGCAAATTAGGGTTCAATTGACCTAATCAAATTAAATGCACAAATTAAGGTTCAGACATGATTAAATGGAAAGACTAAGAGCCGAAAATAAAGAAGCAAGATCTCGAGAGAATCTTTCACGTGTCCCGAGGCGTAAGACGCGGAGGTGACTCATTTTGGGAATCGATTGAGGATTGATTGGTGGCTAGAAGGCGGTGACGATCCGGGCATTACTTTGACGACTAAGGGTAATTTTGAATTTCTCCGAGGACATGTGCTCATCACATGACCACTCTCCAAAAACCCTATAAATATCTCTTCCACTCCATCGGGAAAGGGACTTCTCCGATCAAGACTTGGACTCTTGAAGATCAAAGGACCTTTTGGTGACTTAAAGGCTTGAATTCCACCTAAAAGCACCAAAGGGTTTGGACATTCTCTCAACTCAAGGACTCAAGAAGGCTCTTGAAATCCTCATACTCAACACTTGCCCCTGATTCTAGGGGTTCTCGCCACGCCGTCGTTAGTAATCGCCCACCGTCGCTCTCTCCTTCTTCAATCAATCAATCAATTCTCAGATTTTCGTGGATTTCTCCTCCTCACCAACACGAAACCCTAACCCTAGAAGGTACGATTTCAATATGGTTTGTGACCATTGCAATGTTAGTTAGCATCTTTAATGTTGAAATTTACATCAATATGGTTTTTGAGTGTTAGTTGGCATTAATGTTGAAATTGACATAGTTGGCATCTTGGCATTAATGTTGATACCAACATGGTTTCTAACGGATAAATATTTTTTAGATCACTCTACTTTATGTCAATTTATAAATGAATTATTGAATTTTTTTTTCTTACAGTCAACTCACTGAACTTAAGTTTTCTTACAAAAAATTCAAATTCTGTCTTGACCGTTAAATTTTTAACGGAACTTTGACGTAGTACTTGCAGGCTTAATTTTTTCAATATAAATTGATGATTAGGCATAAACATGCTTATGTATAACTTAAAAAAATTATTTAAAATAATTTTTTCACAATTATTAATCATTTGAGGTAAATATGTCAAGAACACACTAACACACCAAGAACACATATAAATTCAAATACACGAATACTAACACACCAAGAACAAACATGCCACAGAACTGAGCTCCACAAAAATCAACCATTTTGCAAGTATACATGCATGCTACAAGAAATAATAAAGTATGCTTGAAAGGTTCAACCATTTTGCAAGTAAGGTCCTCAATAAGGTTTGTTCAGAACTGGACTTCACAAAAATATAAATATATCAAATAGTCGAATTCTTTTCTAAGACCTATTTAAATTTCAAAGCACGTCAATTCTTTTACAGGGTATTCTAAGAAGACGTTTCAAGAACAAGGTCAAGAGTCAAGAATTATGATGTTTTAGATGATTAATTCACTTGAAGGCATTTAAACTCAAAGATTGAAAAAGGCAAGACCGAATAGAACTAGTAAGCTTGTTATCTGACAAGAGTATATTCCCAACTTCCATCTCTGCAATTCAAAGTGGGAATCTTCCATTGAATTTGTTATCACTCAAGTACAAAAAATTGAGATTCTTTTGTGCAGAAATTCAAACCTCAACCCAAATCATTCAGCCAAATCCAAACCTCAACTCAAATTCTTAAGCAGGAGCGGATCCAGGCCCTTAGTTCAGTTGGGTCAATTTTTAAAAAATAAAAATTTACAAAGAAATAAAATGCAATAAAATAAAGACAACAAAGGATGTGAGGGATATTACAAATAATTGTATGAGCTATCATATAAAATTGATATCGTTTTACGTAATTGAATACACTTCCTCCCATATTATGTACAAAATGATATTATATATATTTTTTTTAAACATTGTTATTAATTATAAGAGACAAATCACGCAAGAATGTGAGATATCTTTCACCTCCCGTGTCCTCTAAAATAAATTACCAAACTAAATAATATTGTTAAAATATTATTTATAATAACATTTTTTTGAAACTTTATTGCTTTAAAACTATTGCAATGATAGTCTCATTTCAATAGATGCAAAAATATCATGTTCAATGTAAGTTACTAAACAATATAAAAGAGTGGAGTGTTGGTGTTAATAGAAATTTGAGACACTTAATAGTCTTTTAATCTAAATTTTTTATTTTTACCAAACATTTTATAAAATTAAAAATAAATAAAAAATTGACTCTTCAAAATTCAGTGGGGTCAATTGACCCCACTGCCCCAAGGGTAGATCCGCCAGTGTTCTCAAGTTCAGAAAAGCGAGACAGTATAGAACCAAATTCAAAACCCGACCCAAATCCAAACCTCAACTCAAATCGCTCAAGTCCAGAAAAGTGAGACGGAATAGAACCAGATCCAAACCTCGACCCAGATCCTCCACCCAAATCCAAACCTCAACTCAAATTCACCACCACCGCCTCCTAACCTCCACCTCGACCTCTGCGCGAAGAATTTCTAGATGAAATCAAGTCAGAGCACATGTAAATCTAGATGGATCTAGATCCAGTGGCGAAGCCAAAAAATTTTGTCAGTGGGGTCGAAATTATTACCGAGTTACAAATAATTTGACGGGGATTCGAGGCGGTGCTTGCCTGAGCCAATTTTTTTAATACTTTATACTTTCGAGTATATATATATATATATATATATATATATATATATATATATATATATATATATATATAGAGTCCTTCCATAAAGAACCGGTTCTTTATGGTCTTTATCTAACACCCCTTTTGGACCGTTGATAAACTTATTGGAAGAAGGTGAGATTGAAACATAATATACCCAAATAACAACTAACTTGTAAATTTTATTTTTTATTTAATAGAGACCCCACCATAGTCAACATGTTGTCGGTTTGTTTAACTAAAACGAATTTTTAATATTAAATAATCTGTAAAATGCAACAAATAAACTTATTGTATAAAAAAAAATAAATAAATAAAAAAATTCCAAACCGTAATAAGCTCTTACTACTTATAAAAAAAAAAAAAATATCAAAACTGTAACAAGCTCTTACTACAAAAAAAAAAAATAAAAAAAAAAAAAATTACTAAACCGTAACAAGCTCTTACGACATTGTAAAAAAAAAAAAAAAAAAAAAAAAAAACCAGAAGTAAGAGCCTCTTCGCTACAAAAAAAAAAAAATAAATAAATAAATAATCATTCAAACCTGTTGAACTTCTTCCGCTTCAAAAAAAAAAACTCACACTAAAACTCACACTAACAAATATTTGTTATAATAACAAATATTTTATTATAAAATATTTTATAATAACAAATATATGTATCATATTTTATAAAAACAAATATTTTTATAATAACAAATAAAGAATATAAAATATTTTATAAAAACAAATATTTTATAATAACAAATAAAGAATATAAAATATTTTTATATCCTATTTTATATTTTATAAAATATAAAAATATTTGTTATTATAAAATATTTTATAATAACAAATATTTTTATATTTGTTATAAAATATTTTTATATTATAAAATATTTTATAATAACAAATATTTTATATTTTATATTATAAAAACATTTGTTATAAAATATTTGTTTTATAAAACATTTTTTTTTTTTCACCACGAAAAAAAAAAAAAATGTTTTATAAAAACAAATATTTTATAACAAATGTTTTATAATATATTTTATAACAAAATATAAAACATTTGTTATAAAACAAATATTTTATAACAAATGTTTTTATAATATATTTTATAACAAAAATAAAAATATTTGTTATAAAATATTTGTTTTTATAAAACATTTTTTTTATTTTTTTCTACTAAGAAAATAAAAAAAAATATTTTATAAAAAAAATATTTTATAACAAATGTTTTTATAATATATTTTATAACAAAAATAAAACATTTTTATAAAATAAACAAACATTTGCTATATTTTATAACAAAATAAAAACATTTGTTTTATAAAAACAAACATTTCTTATGGATTTTTTTTTTTTTTGTGTAGTAGAGGCTCTTACGGTTGACATTTTTTTTTTTTTTTTTTGTGTTTTAGAGGCTCTTACTATTGACATTTTTTTTTTTTTTTTTGATACGTTCTAGTATATATCTGTCTGGGTAATTATTATTTAATATTAAAAATTCGCTTTAGTTAAACAAACCGATAACATGTTGACTATGGTGGGGTCCTCATATTAAAATAAAAGTTTCTGATGTTATTACTACCGGGTATATTATGTTTCAATCTCACCTTCCAATAAGTTTATCAACGATCCAAAAGGGTGTTGTTACAGATAAACTACCTATAAAGAACCTTACATGGAAGAAACTCCCTATATATATATATATATATATATATATATATATATATATATATACTATATTACAATAAAAATATAATGAGTAATAATATATAATATATATAAACTATATTGACTCATAATAGACTTTTTTAATCACAACTGTTCATAAGTAAGTACTCCCTCCATCCCATTATATCTGACGTTCTAGGCTGTTTTTTTTTTTCCAAAATATTTGACGTTCTACAAAATCAAAAATATTTTACCTATTTGTTTCCTTCTCTATCATTCCTTCTCCACCACCATTAATGGCTATTTAATGCTGCCATTCACTTTCTCTCTCCTTTTTCTCTCCTTACCAAATCCATGGGCTTTAGAAAGTGAATGGGATGGATTTAATGTTGTAGTTAACTTCCTTCTCACTTTCTGCCATTTCCGTCGATCTCGCCTTTAGAAGTTCTCCTTACCAAATCCATGGACTTTAGAAAGTGAATAGGAAATGGATGGCGGCGATGGGAACTCTCAACACTAGGCATGTCGATCGGTGCTTCAAATTTAGAAAGCATAAAGCTGCCATCGCCGATCCGATTAATGGAGTCACAGCGGGATCGACGGCGTTGGACTACCCCATGATACTCACAGCGGGATCGACGGCGTTAATGGAGTTAATGGAGTCGCCGGTTAATGGAGTTAATAAAGTCGCCACTGGCGGAGATTTTGTCGGACTGGTAGCTGCCGCCGACGAGAGTATTATTAAATGTACAGTTGTTGACTTTAATAATGGTGATTAGGCGGACACGTTTAGTAATATGATTGATTCAGAGATTATCGATTTTATACTCCTACAATTGTACGTCGGACATGTAGACTCTATCTGGTTGAGAAGTGGAAATGTAGTTGTAGGGGTAGGGGTGTAGGAATGGAGAAAACTTTACCACACAAACGTTAGTAATATGATGGTAGCGGCCGCCGGCGAGAGGGTGAAGAAAGCACGAAGCGGTGACACGGTGGATCAGATCGGAGAAATTGGAGACTGTTAATTGCCATTTTCTTGATTCCCGTGTTAAATAAATTGCCTTTGCACACTTAAAGTATTAATTAAGGGTAAAATAGTAAAATTGCATCTATTCTTAATTTATGTGAAAATCTCTATAACGTCAGATATAATGGGATGGACGGAGTAATTCATTATTTATTTTTAAAAATAATATAAATTAGATTATTATTTAGTTTCAATTATAGAGAGAGATACATATATTGTGGTTAAAATTTGATTGACAAAGTTATAAATTTTCAATTTGACCCCGTATAATAGAAAATTTATAAAATTTTAGTGGGGTCAATTTATATATAATACTTAAAATTTTAAAATTTACCTTGCATTATAAAAAAAAAAAAAAAATTCCCAGTGGGGTCGATTGACCCCACACAGTTCTATGTGACTTCGCTACTGTCTAAATCTGAATTTGATAAAAATGAATATTTTTGTTTGTGATGGATGGATGGAAAAATTTTGAAAGGTCAACAGTATGGGATACCTTATTATCTGCAACACATTTGGATGAGGGTCGAGATTAATTTTTGTAAATCTGTTATGTGTTTTAATTTTTGAATTTTAGTATTTCCTTTTTCGTTTTGATTAAATGATATATGTTGTTTTTTTGGTAAAATCATGATGTAATTTTTTTTTTTGAATTTTACTATCTTTTTGTTTGATTAATTGACATGTTATTTTTTTTAGAATAAATATTTCATTTTCTTCATAAAAATTTTCCTCCATTTTCACATAATGAAAGCTACATGGGACTGATCCGTGCCACATCATAAATTTTTTACACGTCTGCAGCTTATTTGTCCAATTCTGTCTAAAGTCAAAAGATTTAACAGAATTGCAAACGTTTTGTTAATAAATAAAAGTTCAGTGAATTGACTATAAGAAAAATAAATTCAATAACTCATTTATAAGTTACCTAAAATAAAAAACATTTATCCCGGTTTCTGACCATTGCAATGTTATAAGTTGGCATCTCTAATGTTGAAATTGGCATCGATATGGTTTCTGAGCGTTAGTTGGCATTAATATTGTTGGAATTGGCATAGTTGGCATCTTGGCATTAATGTTGGAATTGACATATTTGGCATCTTTAAAGTTAGTTTGTACTATCTTGAATGTTGGAATTGACATATATATTTGGCTTCTTTAAAGTTAGTTTGTACTATCTTTATGTTAGTTGGCATTAATGTTGAAATTGGCATAGTTGGCATCGTCATCATTCTCCGGATTCTCAGCTATAATAAACAATGAACAGATTGACCACCTACCCAAGGCAACAAGGTTTCTGTTATCTAAACTTGGAGCCTCTTCTTTTGGCTCACAACTGTATACTTACAAATTTTCTTCCTAGTGCTTTTTATACAGCAACTGCCCCTTTTTATTTATATATATGTATGTATTATATGAATAAATTTATTTATATATATGTATGTATGTATTTATGTATGAATATGCTTGTGGTTTTTATAAATCGAGTCCTCAATTCTTTTTCTTGTGTGTTTGAAATTTCATTAATTATTTTCCTTGATGAGTTTTCGAGACACACACAGCTTGTGGGGATCAGACGTCACATTTGGACCAGGTTTTAGAACAATCATCTCTTTATAGATATAAATCTGCCAATGTATTTTCAATATCTGCCCCCAATACATTGTTTCAATTATAAGTACTTAATCAAATGAACATAATCTCATAGTTCCAGAACGTTCACTTTTTAGGACAAATACTGAGCTTCTTCAGTTCTTCCTGTCCACAAGGTTTTTCGATCTTTTTGGCATGCATTATTGAATATCTTATCAATTAACATTATGAGGGATGGGGGTTAGAGATTTGAACCCACAAGGCTACACTATGGTGAGGGGGTGGGATTCTGTCCACAAGGTTTAGGTTTTGGACAAAAATCTCAATCTAAAAGCATTAATTATTTTTGGTTGAAACTTTTACTAGGACTAGCTATTATGCTCCCTGTTGAACATGATTCATAACCTGGTAAGTTTACTAAAAGGTTGAAACTCTGCAAAGACTAGCGCCTATTATCCAATGACAGTTTAAAAATGTGCATGGCCATACGGCCATCGAACATCAGTTTATGGTTCGATATTTACAAGGACATTATGGGTATTTAAGTTATAATGTGAATTAGGATTGGAATAGGAGTAGTAGTTATAAATATTATCTATTGTAAATCCCTAAGTATCTTTGAAGTTGAATAACAAAAGGAACGCCGCACCCGTGGATTATCCAAATTGAAAAACCACGTAAATCTCTGTGTTATTTTTTTACTGTCGTGTGCGTGTGTGATCTAATTCTAATAGCTCCGATACACTTAAACCAAATAGATAAATATTTTGTGACCTTTATGAAAGAGCAAAAATGGTGCGTAACTATGTTTCAAAGTTGAACTCGAATTCTCTTTGTTTGTGAGAAAATGATTTATATGTTGATTAATTTTATGTCAAATGGGAATTGTCATTAATGTGAAATTGCAAGGGATACACCAGTACAAAGTACCTAATAGACAACACTTAAACCACAACGTTTTTATAAAAAACGTTGTGATTTTTTTCACAACGTTTTTAAAAAAAAACGTTGTAGATATATATGCAAAAACGTTATCTATTTAAAAGGACATTTTTTTTGTTTTAACTAGATAACGTAAAAACGTTGTCTATGAAGAAAAACACGGAGCTAAAAATCTTTATCAATTTAAAGAGTTTGCTTTTCTTTTCTTTTCTCGCTTCTATCACCGCCCCTCGCCTCTCTTCTTCTTTTCTCATCCCTCCATCCTGCCTCACAAATCCTCTAGCTTTCCAGATTCAAAATCATTCTCTCCCTTCATTTTCACGGCGGATTTTACAAATTCAAATGCTCAGCTTTAGGGCTCGATTTTGACCTAGATTCGAACCCAAATCACTATCGTAAAAGATTCGCCACCTAAACCAACTCGACAACCTTCAACCTCCGTAATCACACTCCCTACAATGATGAATTCGGTGACGATGATTTTGAATCACCCACGGTAGGTCCTAGTCCAAAAGTTTCGAACCCTCCTCGGACACTCAAGCGCCTTCGTCGGGGGCCCACACCGGTTGCCTAGAAGCCAGAGCCAGTGGTGTCTTGGTGTAAGGTAGATGATGAGATTGAAGAGTTCTCTTCTTAGGAGGATAAGTGTATAGGTAAATTTTAGTGGGAACTTGTTATTGTTTTGTTTTTGTGCTCTAAATTTGGTCTTGTTGTTTGTTTGGTCCAGAGATTTCGATGAAGAAGAAGAACCAGTCACCGAAGAGTCGAGAATACGTGACGAAAAAGAGAAAATGGAGAACCTACTCCGTCGACTCACGTTGGAGAGAGTTCCGCTGCGAGTCCATGACGTTTTAATTAAGGGAAACACCAAGAAGAAGGACCAACTCATCGAAGCCCTAAAAACTGATCACTGCGAGTCTGCTCCTAGGTATGTTTTAATTGATTTGTATTTCTCTATTGTAAATTCCTTGCTTGTTAAAGTCTTTGGGTTTTATATTACTAAGGATCTCTGACGTTGTACAAGACTTTCTAACTATTTAGTGTATCTCCTAGAATTCTAATTGCAAGTGTTAGTCTAGTTAGTGTATTTAACAGATTTAAATTGCGAAAGTTCGTTGCTTCACCAAACCTTTTCTTTAGTTCAAATTAGTATGTGCTTTGTATCATTCTTTGTTCAAAAAGCAAACACTTTGAAAAGGCAAAAGAAAGCTCTTCCTGCTAACAAAGACAGTTTATCGCCAAGATGTTCCTTCGAGGAGATTTTGTGATCATTGTCCTTAGGAATCTGGCGTGAGAGGTATGTATCCTCAGTATAAGGATTTGTTTATGATGGGTTTGCAAGTGTCTTTCCATGCTAATGCGTGTAATCTTTTATATAGTCAATCACCCCGCTTTAACATACTTTTCATTGCTCTTCGCTGGATTCAGTTCCAATTTTGTTGATGAAAAGTTATGTCATTTTAGGCTTGGGATGTTCGCAAAATTACACTAAACGACAGTGGCAAGGTAACTACGTCTAATCCCTCTATACATTAAATGACCCGCCTTCAATGGTGGTGAATTTAAGGCCAATATTGAGCTTAAGCAAGATCATGCAGATAACAATTTCTTGAAATCCTTTGATAAGAGAGTCACTCCCGTGTTCTCCTAAGAATATAGATATTTCCGGGAAGGTATAAATCAATTTATCATTATGTCAAATAAAACATGACTTATATGTCACTTGAATGATATTTTTTTTTGCCATCTCTGGAATGACTATTAGATTAAAAGTTTTTTAATTAGTAGAATAATCTAAAATCTAGAGACTTGATATCCTAAAAATTTGATGTGATGAGAATTTTTAGTCTTACATAGATGAATCTGTGTAATAATTATTTTGTTTGCCATCTGTTGCAATCATTTCCATAAAATGCTCATTTTTGAAACATATTCATTGATCTAGTAATTAAGTGAATTACAATGAGAAATTGAGCATTGGCAATGATATTATGTCTAGCATTTTACCTATTTCGACTATCATCTACCATCATTTTTACGATAAAGTGTAGTATGCATGTTCTAATATCTATTCTAAACTCTAGAAACTTGTTTAGAAACAAGTTAGTTTTAAAACTTCTAATTGTATCAATAATCCTACTTCTCATTTTTTTTTATTGTTCATCGACTTATTTGATTAATCAAAGATTATTATGTAAGATTGCAAACTTTGAGATCATTTCTTGTTGGACACTCCATTCTGCAGTAATGCTTATCCGTCCCCAATTCCCGGCCCTTGATACTCCATTCTGCGCAATGTAATAAGGTAGGATTTAACTAATTGAACATGAGATATTGCAAATTTACCATTATCTTCCTTCTAGTCTCAGTTGAGAATAAATTTGATTAGTGTGGTCTCTCAGTTGTTTCAGTTCTCGCTGATGCAAGTTAAGGAGTTTGGCATTTTGGTGTTGAGAACATTGTTAGAAGTAGACCTTTTCTGGACAGTCCGGATCTCTAATTCATATATTCCTTTGCTTGCTCTCATATTCTATTGTTTTGCATCTGTCATATAGGTTAATTAATAATCATTGGTTTCTTTGCTCTTCCAGAGATGAAACGCCAAGAAATAATGGTGCAGGGGATAATAGTATTTGATAATAGTATTCTTTCATGCCACCTGGTCCACCCAATGGCACACATAAACCTGGACTGCATACTGTTGTTTATCCAATGCCTCAAGTTGTGACGCCCCCAAAATAGGTATACAACACCCATTCTGAGTCGTCAATAACATGGTACAGAAACAACTATAACTTTATTTATACAATATAAAAACTATGAGTTTAAATATAAATATTGTCTTCTAGACAATATCAACACTCAAATAAGTCCTCATTACAATTATTGATATATTATTTTACAAAAATGGTGAGGACTACTAAAACAACTTTCTAAAACCTTCATTCCATACTCCGGCTAGTACTCGCTACATTCTCGCCTCCTGAGAAGAAAAATGGAACAAAAAGGAAAAGGGTGAGCTCAACTAGCCCAGTAAAGAATATTATGACTAAGATAATATAGAACATATTATCGTTAGTTTTCAATAGGAAAAAAATCTGATAAAATACAATAGACAACAAGTTTCAGATCAATATTCGCAGCGGAAATAATAATTCATAGATGAGTTACGCAGAGAATGAAATCTACTATAATCTATGAATTTAAAAGTCCATCATCATTATTTTATCCTCAGAACATCAATCAATATTCATCTTGAATCAAATATTCATCTTTGCACTACTGTGCCAAAGATATTCATCACCGTCATGTTCATCTCAACACTGCTCATCTTTGCACTACGGGCCAAAGATATTCATCAGAAAATCATTAATCATTGCACTACAGGCCAAAGATATTCAATAAAATTATCATTTAGGACTGAGGATGATGAAAAATATTTTAAAGAAAACGAATCCAGTGAAACAAAAGAACAAATATTAAGGATTCGTACTTTAAACAATCCGAGTTCAAAAATACTTCATAAATAATCATAGTGGAGCAAAATTCAAGAATGATCAAAACATGGATACAATCAAAATTAGTAGCTATAATGGATATTTTGGACAAAAACAAAAATTTAATTTTTCTGTGAATAAGGCCGTATTCGTGAATAATATCAGATATCGTGAATAGTAAGGTCGTATCGTGAATAAGTAACCCCACACTAAAAGACAAGAATTTTACAAGAAAAATACTATCAATATTCCTAAGATAATGATATTGGAAGAAATAATATCATTTTAAAAAAATAATATCCCTTACCTCAAAAAAGAGACAAGATTTCCGATTTGAATACAAAATATAGTCTTTGAAGAACTTGCACCGTATATAGCAACACTCAAAGTATCAAAATACTCACAAGAATACGCTCGATAATATAGAGAGAAAGAGAGAAAACTTCAGCTTCGATGTGATTTTAATTCTAACCTAAGCACCCTATTTATAGAAAAATGCTTGAACACCAAAGCGTAAAATTTAATAAATATATATTTATAAAAATTATTCAAGCCCACCCTTTGACAACTGAATTCAGCATGTTTACAACGCCATTGAGCCCACCAAATGACAAAAAAACGCTTTTTTAATAACTAAAACCATTAAAACTTCCAAAAATCAATTATTTCGGAACTTCGGAGCTTCAATAATTCATAACAAATAGCCCTTTTATCAGAAAAATTCGAACCTCGTGTCTTTTCCATAGGAAATTCCATTCTCTACAACTTTGTAAGTTTAAGTTTTTCCAAACTCCAAACAAAAATTGACCGAAATTCACAAACGGATGATTTTACGGGCTATAATCCAATTTCAGTCACAAAGTGAGGCCCACAAACATGTTTAACATATTTTAAACATTTTTTGTAACAAAATACTCTTCCTCTTCATTTATTCATATATCACACATTCATTGTAAAATATCACCATTATTATATTATTAAAATATAATAATATTTTTAAATGAATTATTTTATCGGAAAAGATAAAATATCAATTATCAACAATTGTCACGTTAAAAATTTTCTCCATCTATATCCACATAAAATGAATATTTTCCTTATCATATAAATCAATAATTAATTATTCACAAATAATATTACGAAATCACAATATCGACAACCGTGCCGCTCCTGTGAAAGGGGGGGTTTCCAATAAGGATTTCTCTCTTCTTGCCAAGTAATTAGGTGACCAAACCTCTCCTGTAGATGTAACTTTCTAGACATTGCCAATAATGCTATCTAATAATATTATTCAAATAATATGAATTATTGATTCGATAAAGGAAAACATTATGCAGTGACAATTATTAAACAACAATAATATAAAATATCAACGTAAAAATTATTGAATCAATAAAATAAAATATTGAACAGTAATTACTGTAACAATTATTGAGTAGTGGCTTCTTACGTAAGAATCAATAATTGGTGCAATACCGTGTGCTACTATGTTTTAACCACCGGGTATTTTAACAGTATTAACGGTAACAACTACGATGTTATTTCTAAACAACTTATACTTGTCGTTTTCTTCATCTAATTGCTTTCCGTTATAGGGCCCACACAAGGTCAAGGTCATTCATTTAATATTCCCCGACAAGATTTAATTAAATGAATATTCTCCGATAAAAATGAATATTTTATAACCACTTGCTTATTTGAAATATTTGCGTATTTTACCCATAACTAACCACATTAGTCAAATCAACCCTTACTATATCAAAATAATAAATAGAAAAAATTTAATTTCATTTATAATAAGTTGGGATCTTACAACCTCCCCTCCTTATAAAATTTCGTCCTCGAAATTGACATACGTACCTGGTGTTTCGAAAAGGTGAGGATACCTCGCTTTCATTTTCGTTTCCAACTCCCAGGTCATTTCCTCAATAGCATGGTTCCTCCACA
Source organism: Panax quinquefolius (assembly GCA_020205615.1). NCBI lineage: Eukaryota > Viridiplantae > Streptophyta > Magnoliopsida > Apiales > Araliaceae > Panax > Panax quinquefolius. Next base: position 98,775,460 of record CM035159.1, read on the forward strand.
AAACTTTGACTTGTGGTATGACCTTTGTGCGTAGGACATGCTCCTTCCTATCTAAGATCTTGACAGGTGCCTCCTCGTACGTTAAGTCTTCGGCTATCTCATCCGATTCTAACTCAATAACGTGGTTTGGGTCTTTCACATATTTACGTAACACAGATATGTGAAAAACATTATGAACACGAGACATACTTGGAGGTAACGCGAGTCTATAGGCTACATTTCCTACTCGGTCAAGAATCTGAAATGGACCAATAAATTGTGGATTGAGTTTTCCTCTTTTCCCAAATCATGTAACTCCCTTCCATGGAGCAACACGCAACAATACATGATCCCCAATACTAAATTCCACGTCTTTTCGATGAAGATCCGCATAACTCTTATGTCAATCCTGTGCCGTTTGTATACGTTGTCGAATCATTTGGATCTTTTCCGTAGTCATACGTACCAACTCGGGTCCCAACAATGTTGCTTCACCCACCTCATCCCAACATATTAGAGAGCAACACTTTCGTCCATACAATGCTTCGAATGGAGCCACACCTATACTTGCCTGATAACTGTTGTTGTAGGAGAATTCCACTAATGGTAAATACTTATCCCAACTCCCTTTGAAATCTAGGACACAGAGTCTTAATAGATCTTCAAGAGTTTGAATAGTCCTCTCTGATTGTCCGTCTGCTTGAGGATGGTATGCCGAATCAATCGTAAATCGCGCCCATAGCTTTTTGCAACTAACCCAAAATCGTGAAGTGAATCTTGGGTCACGATCTAAAACTATGGATACTGGCATGCCATGCAATCTCACAATCTCATTTACATACATATGAGCAACACGTTCAAGGGAATAAGTCTCCCGTATCGGCAAGAAATGTGCAGACTTGGTTAATCTATCAACAATAACCAAAATCGCATCTATGCCTTGAGAAACCGTGGGAAGACCCGTAACGAAATCCATGGTAATGTGTTCCCACTTCCATTTCGGAATCTCAAGTTGTTGCAACGGACCCTTAGGTACTTGATGCTCCGTCTTTACACGTTGACAAGTTAAACACCTCGAGATAAACTTTACAATCTCTCTCTTCATATTGTTCCACCAAAATGTATGTCGAAGATCACGATACATTTTGGTACTTCCAGGATGGATTGTAAATAGTGTATTGTGTGCCTCCATCGTGATCTTGTTCTTCAAATCAGAATCGTTAGGAACACAAAGTCTAGAGTGGATTCGAAGTATTCCTTCTTCATCGATTCTTGCCTCTGGAATAACACCTTCTTGTACTCTCTTCTTCATACGCATCAGCTCGGGGTCTGTGGCTTGAGAAACTTTAACTTTATCAATTAAAGTTGGTTCTATGTATATATTTGACATCATCGCACTTGTTTCTACATATGATATTCTACTCAACGTGTCAACTACCATGTTTGCTTTTCCAGGATGGTATTGAATGGTGTGGTCATAATCTTTTAACAGCTCGAGCCAACGTCGTTGCCGCATGTTGAGTTCCTTTTTGGTGAAGAAATATTTGAGGCTTTTATGGTCTAAATATATCTCCACTTTCTCCCCATATAGATAGTGCCTCCAGATTTTTAGTGAGAAAACGACTGCTGCCAACTCCAGATCATGAGAAGGATAATTTCTCTCATATTCTTTAAGTTGTCGCGAGGCATAGGCTATGACTTTCCCACGTTGCATGAGAACACATCCTAACCCTTTGCCTCAAGCATCATTTGTGAGATAACAAATCCATCCAAATCAGATGGTATTATCGTAACAGGTGCCAAAATAAGTCTCCTCTTAAGCTCTTGGAAACTCTTCTCGCATTCCTCGCTCCATACGAATTTTGTATCCTTCCGAGTTAGCTAAGTTAAAGGAGTAGCGATTCGAGAAAATCCTTCCACGAATCTCCGATAATAACCAAATAAGCCCGTAAAGCTACGTCTTGATTCTGACTTCGGTTACTCTTCTAACTTTGTATTGCTTCAATCTTCGCCGGGTCAACAGATACTCCAGGTTTTGACACCACGTGCCCAAGGAATGCTACTTCCTCAAGCCAGAACTCGCATTTCTTTAACTTGGCATATAGCTTGTTTTCACGAAGCCTTTGGAGTACCAGCTTCAAATGGTGCTCATGATCTTCACGGCTTTTGGAATATATGAGGATGTCATCAATAAAGACAACAATGAACTGATCCAAATATTCCTTGAATATCCGGTTCATCATATCCATAAAAGCCGCAGGAGCATTAGTCAATCCAAAAGACATGACTAAGAATTCATAATGCCCGTACCGAGTTCTAAAGGCAGTCTTTGGAATATCCTCAGTTCTAATCTTTAGCTGATGATATCCAGAACGAAGATCAATCTTTGAAAAGAATTGTGCTCCTTGCAAATGGTCAAACAGGTCACCAATACGAGGTAGTGGATACCTATTCTTGATAGTGACATGGTTTAATTCTCGATAGTCAATACAAAGTCGCATACTTCCGTCTTTCTTCTTTACAAATAAAACAGGAGCACCCCAAGGAGATGTACTAGGACGAATGAAACCGATGTCCAACAACTCCTGTAGTTGGACTTTTAACTTCTAAAGTTCAATAGGAGCCATTCGATATGGGGTTTTAGAAATGGGCTTTGTACCAGGTTCAAGACCAATAAAGAATTTAACTTCACGTTCTGGGGGGACCGGGAAGTTCTTCAGGAAATACGTCAGGAAATTTACTAACAACAGGGATATTATTGAAATCCGACGTGTCTTTATTCAAATCTATAACATGGGCTAAGAAAGCTTGACATCCGTTTTTCAATAAACAAATAGCTTTATGACTTGATATGACAGTGATTGATTTTAGTGGTTTAGTTTCTTGAATTCATACAACCAGCTGGTTAGGAATATGAAAACTAACAACCTTACGAAAATAATCAATTTTGGCATGATGAGTAGTTAACCAATCAATACCTAAAATCACATCAAAAGCAAGTATCTTTAAAGAGATAAGGTCAACAGGTAATGTGATGGTGCCAACTTGGATCAAACAAGATTTATAAACAGTGGATGTGATGAAAGTTTCTCCTAACGGAGTCTCCACAGATAAATCAAAGTCTAATTTCTCTAGAGTTAAGTTTAAACGTTGAGCACAAGCAGGAGAGATAAATTAATGGTGTACCACCCCAGATCTAGTAAGGTATAAACTTCGCAAGAATTTATGATTAGCTTACCCGTGATCACCTCATTTGGGTTCCTCAGATTTTGACCAATCCGACGACAAACGCTTCTTCCGAGAACCGTTGACTTTGACTTTTCCGGGACGACCTTTTCGAGTCACCATCCCCATTGGACTTGGTTTTGCTATCGTCATAATCTCGAAAAGCGATATGTCCTTCCTTTCCACAATTATAGCATACCTTGAACCACGCGAGTTGTGGATAGTTTGGTGATATGTCCCTCTTTTCCGTGATTTATAAAGATACGGACCGGTGGTCGTTCTCCTCCCTTAGAACCGATTCTTCTGGTATCGACGCGTCTTTGCATTGTCATTGTTGAATCTTCTCTTTTTAAAATCACCCCCCGACTCGCTTCTTCTATTTTCATAGTCATGATTACCACCAGAGTGGTTACCGCCTTTGTCCGTATTTTTCTTTCTCCGCTGGTTATCGTTGTTCTGATGACTGATGTCACCAGTATGATCCTGGTTGTGGTCCCTCGGTTGAACATACTCGTTATCTCGCTTTAATAATTGAGCCATGTTGACAACATCTGAATAGAGAGAAAATTTATGAGAAATGAGATATTGACGTATGCCGGGTTTCAAACCTCTCAGAAACATCCGCGTCATACGTTCCCCATTCTCCACCAAATGAGGTGCAAACTTGGATAACTCTGTAAACTTCGCCTCGTACTGGGACACCGTCATGTTATTTTGTTCCAATTTAATAAACTCCACTTCCTTCATATAACGAATACTTTCAGGAAAGTATTTGTCATTGAACAGTTTCTGAAATGTCTCCCAAGACATGCTGAGTGCGGCTGGATGGGTACGCTTCACAGATTCTCACCAGTAATCTGCCTCATTACGGAACATAAAGGTGGCGAATGGAACCTTCTATTCCTCCGCATCCCAAGACATTGAATATCTTGGTAATTTGTTTGACCCACGTTTCTGCCTTAATCGGATCCGACTTTCCCCAGAATTCTGGTGGTCCCAACTCTTTGAACTGCTTGGCTGTGACAAACCGTGCGTTGTTATCATTTCCACCTGTATTTTGTGCACGAGTCTCCCTCGTCTGATTTTGCATGAACTACAAAAAGCTTCTAAACATTCCGTCGTTCATCGTCTGATCAATGGTGTTGTTTACAGGAAGAACATTGCCAGCCTGTTGCACGTTCTCCTCGTTGGTGAGTAAAGGAGTCTCCAGGGTCTCATTTACTCCACTATTAACATTCTCAGTCGACATTCTCAAATACTTCCATAAAACAAGGGTTAATTAAAGAAATCAACATATCACATAATATCCCTACTGACCAACCAACAAATAAGCTTAGCTAAGACACACTAGCGAAGGTTTTACTCGTCTCTCCCCTCCTAGTTTTATTCCCCGATCTCATGGGAGATCATATTCTTAAGCTCGATATTAACCGTGGCGCCCCCAAAATAGGTATACAACACCCATTCTGAGTCGTCAATAACATGGTACAGAAACAACTACAACTTTATTTATACAACATAAAAATTATGAGTTTAAATACAAATATTGTCTTCTAGACAATATCAACACTTAAATAAGTCCTCATTACAATTATTGATATATTATTTTACAAAAATGGTGAAGACTACTAAAACAACTTTCTAAAACTTTCATTCCATACCCCGACTAGTACTCGCTACATTCTCGCCTCTTGAGAAGAAAAATGGAACAAAAAGGAAAAGGGTGAGCTCAACTAGCCCGAGATAGAATATTATGACTAAGATAATATAGAACAAATTATCGTTAGTCTTCATAGGAAAAAAATCGATAAAATACAATGATAACAAGTTTCGCATCAATATTCACAATGAAATAATAATTCATAGATGAGTTACGTGAAGAATGAAATCTACTATAATCTATGAATTTAAAAGTCCATCATCATTATTTTATCCTCAGAACATCAATCAATATTCATCTTGAATCAAATATTCATCTTTGCACTACAGGCCAAAGATATTCATCAGTTGGTCATGTTCATCTCAACACCTGTTCATCTTTGCACTACGGGCCAAAGATATTCATTAGAAAATCATTAATCTTTGCACTATAGGCCAAAGATATTCAATAAAATCATCATTTAGGACTGAGGATGATGAAAAATATTTTAAAGAAAACGAATCCAGTGAAACAAAAGAACAAATATTAAGGATTCGTACTTTAAACAATCCGAGTTCAAAAATACTTCATAAATAATCATAGTAGAGCAAAATTCAAGAATGATCAAAACATGGATACAATCAAAGCTAGTATCCATAATAGATATTTTGGACAAAAAACAAAAATTTAATTTTTCTGTGAATAGTGCCGTATTCGTGAATAGTACCGTATATGTGAATAGTGTCGTATACGTGAATAGTAACCCCGACACTAAAAGACAAGAATTTCACAAGAAAAATACTATCAATATTCCGGCATAATGATATTGGAAGAAATAATACCATTTTTATAAAATAATATATCAATAATTGTAATGAGGACTTATTTGAGTGTTGATATTGTCTAAAAGACAATATTTATATTTAAACTCACAGTTTTTATGTTGTATAAATAAAGTTGTAGTTGTTTTTGTACCATGTTATTGACGACTCAGAATGGGTGTTGTATACCTATTTTGGGGGCGTCACACAAGTTCCCATTCCACCTTATCACGGTGTTCCTCAGCCATATGGTATTCCTACTGTGGTGTCTTTGTACTGGACACATTAGGTCCCCTCATGTTCCTATGCCGTGAAGTCGGGGTTTTGGTGTTGGATGTGGCAATCTTTGGCGCTCCATAAAGCGATCATCTCGCCACACCAAAGAAGGCTCGCAGAACCAATTGGAAATATTGGGTCTAATTTCGCTTTTCACGCTTTGGAGAGTCCAAGTAGCTTGACCCTCCGTCGACGGTCCATTATCGCAACCTGGATATGTTTCTAATGTAAGTTGTCATGGCCCCATTCCTGTACAATTGGAACTATAGTGGAACTTGCACTTCTTTCTCTTTTGGATAGTGAATTTGAGATGCATATATGGATAGTTTGTTATATATTGTGGATGTAGTAGTGTGAAACTGTAAACGAATGGTATTTATTGGGATGTATTTTGAATGGTTGATACATTTTGGCTTTAAATTTAATTGAGAATTTAGACCTTTTAGCTATATATCATGGCATTAGCATATTGTAGGTGCATTGGTAATGTAGGTGAATCACAATTTTTTTTTGTTTTTTTTAATCTACAGCATTTTAAAAACATTTTGTAAATGTGCCTAAACGTTGTTTGATGTACTAAACAACAACATTTTTATCCAAAAACGTTGTGGAATCATACCTTCTACAACGTTTTTAAGCATCTGCTAATTTTTGGAAAACAAATCTACAACGTTTTTTTCCTAAAAAAAACGTTGTGTATTGTGTTTAACTACAACGTTTTAAAAACGTTGTGTAAGGGTGTCAAATAGACAACACCCTTAACCACGACGTTTTTCTGACTGAAACCACAATATTTTTTCTGCGTTGTCTATTTACTGTTTTGTAGTAGTGATAAAAAAATAAATATAAAATAGTGATATGTGACTCATTTCTTTATACCCTCCTATCTTATATACTCCCTCCATTCCAAAAGAAGTCATAATTTCCTTTTTAGGATGTTACAAAATAAATGTCATGTTTCTATATTATTACCTTCGTTCCTAAAAGATTGTCGTTTAAGGTTTTTGCACATGAATTAAGAAAGTATCATTTACCAAGTAAAATTTGTTTGAAATTTCATCACTACCCCTTTATGGGAAGTTGAAAATTATTAATACATGGAAGAGAATTTCTTGGGATAATGAGAGAAGGTAGGGGTAATATAGGAAAGTAAATAATTTATTCTCCTCGAAAATTTTAAACGACAAATATTTTGGAACAAATTTTTTATTCTAAAACGACAATCTTTTAGGAACGGAGGGAGTAGTAACTATTTTTTATCTTATTTGTCCACTTATACCCTCATAATCTTTTTAGTTAACTTTGTTGGAAAGTTACTTAAGAAATGGTAAAAGGTTTACATTGGAAAGTGATGTATTGTTATAGAACTTTCTCTCTCATATTATAGAGAGCAGATCCTCTGTCCCCAAATTCCATGTCCCCCTTGTGTCCCCCCACTTAAATTTTGACACATGTCTTTTTATTTAATTTTAGAATTAATTAGTATTAAGTAAGTGACTAGTTGTCAAAATTGAAGTAGAGGGACACAAGGGGACAGAGAATTTGGGGATAGAGGATCTACTCTACATATTATAAGCATAACATGTCTTCTATTAATTAAATGATTCTCTAACCTCTTTAATTCTCTATTCATTCTAGCTTTTAGTACTTTCTTCTGCATTCACCATGTAAATTTTACCGGTCATAATTTTGTTAGGATGTTATAGAAGAATATAAAGAGTGTGCAAACATAGATAGAGAGAATTTTTAGAAGAATGCAGACAATTTGCATTCATGGATATATAGCTACTTTATCAACACCTCATATATGGCTTGTAACAACTTATAACTAGGGTTACAAAAGAATCGAACTGTTCGCGAACTGGTTCAGTTCGGTTCGAGTTTGACTTGTCCGCCTAATCGAGTCGAGTTCGTACATATAGTGTTCCATTCAATTTCTCGATCGAACATGTTCACAAACCAAGTGGTTTAGTTCGTCTTTGTTCGTGAACAGTTCGAATTCGGTTCGGTAAGTTCGAGTTCAGTTCAAGAAGTTCCAGCTCGGTTCGATAAGTTCGAGATCGGTTCAAGTAGTTCGATTTCTTAATTACATGTTTAAATTGTTTATAAAATTCTAAATACAAATAATTGTTTATTTCATATTAAATTTTAAAATTTATCTTATTAATAATTGTTAAATTTGTAGTAATTATATTTTATTACCTAAACATCTTTTTTTTCAATAATTGATTATAAGTAAACATTTTTATTAAATAATTAACAAATAATAATGTGTACTTCTTCACCTCTAAATTTTAATTTAATTAAAATAATTTTAATATTTTCATAAAAATTTTAATAATGTGTAAGAAATAAACATGTGAATGATATTCCTATTTATATATGATTTGATTATGATATATATATGAATGAATATGCAAGTATGCTTGTATTAAGAAAAGCTGTAAAGTCCTTTAATAGATAATAGAAATATATGTACAAGGACTTAGAATGAATTGATCAAATATGTTAGGTTGATCCTACATATGCAAAAACAGCTTTGTAAAGTCCTTAAAAACAAATGATGTACAAGGACTATAAATATAGAAAGATCAAGCATGTTAGATTGATCTTATGATGTAATAGATAAAGCATGTCGATCGTCGAGCATTGCACTAGAAATCGTGATGCATCAGGAGAGTCGAGGATAACTCGAGAGCTATCGAGGCGTAATCGTAGTCTGCAAGATAGTAGATCTCGAGTTCGTGATCGCCAGAGAGAGAGGAAGGATCGTAGTGTGTCGAGTAGCACTTCCTGAGCCATAGTCTCTTGAGGAAGTCATGTTCGAGAATCGTGAGACACCGCCTTCTGGTAGCCGACCGAGCACTCTTTGAAGCCAAGTCAAGAATCGTAGACTACACTTTGAGTCGTAGATTCTACTGATGTCGAAGCCAAGTCAAGAATCGTAGACTACACTCAGAGTCGTAGAGTCTACTGATCATATCAGAGGCAGAGATCGTAGTCAAGCAAGATCAGATGAAGACAACAAGCATAACGACAAAAATCGTAGAGTGACAAGATCTGATCTCGGAGTCGTAGTGTCTGCACAGCTGAAGCTGAATCGAAGAGTGTAGAACTGAGACTTTAATAAATGTGCTCACAATGCCAAGGCAGAATCGTAGAGCTAATACAATTCTCAACAAATGAGCACTCCCTGAATATCCAAAGGAATGAAGCCTCTAGCTGATACTACAAAGATACATCTCACCTAAAGGAAGCCAGAGAGCACTCAACAGATGGCATGTAAGCTATTAGAAGATCTAAGCATCAACCCAATAAGCATCCAGATTGAGTTGTGAAGCCAGTCAAGATGAAGTCTTCCACAAGAAGATCATTAGAAGACTTCAGTAGTTGACAAAGGAAAGTCAGCTTGTGTTGTAGCTGTCAAGTGGAAAAATGATAACGATCTTGAAAGTAACCAGGATCATAGTGTTTGCCAAACAAAGAAGGAACTGATGGAGTACACACTTAGATACTATTCAGCCTCTGAAGAACAAGGCTAAAGTGATTAAGCATTGGGTCAGTCCATTGATGATAAGTGAACGGGAGATCACAAGGAGAAAGCGAGCTGGACACGCCATAAATCTAAAGTGTCTTGTTATTCAGAAGGGGTCAGAACAAAGAATCAAGCCATGAGTATCTGAGAATAATCGAGGCAAACAGAAGTGATGAAGCACTGCACAAAAGAAGAGAGAGGTGTTCTACATTGAAGATTAAGTGAACACTCTCAAAGATCGTAGTGTTGACTCTACATGTCAATGCAACACTACGATCAGGTCCAAGGAGAAGTGCATCAGAAATCATAGAGTTCGAACAACTGAGGATTGAAGCATTGGCAATGGTTCAATCTGAAGAATGACATTCGGACAAAAGCTCATTGAGAGCATCGATGCAAGGACAACCTCTGATCGAGAAATCAGAATGGTGAAATAAAGTCGTCGACCTTCCCAAGATATCAAAGTGACATATCTGACATGGTAAGTGAAATAACAGACTGCAGTGTCAGGAAGTCAGAAAAAGATGTCATGTCACATCTGCAGTCTGCACCAAATAACTCGAGATCTGCGAGGCAATTTGAATAGCTTTCAACGGCTACTTTCCAATGGGAAGATTGGGAAGTAGTATAAATCAACAGAGCTTCAAAGATCAAGAGTCGTTGATGATTGTCATGTTGCAGAATCGTTGAGTTGGTGAATGCTATAGTTGACTCTACGAGTTCCACCAAAGATCAACAGAACAAGTCTCAATAACAGTAAGACTACCAAGGTGGAAGTGAAGCAGTTTTGAAGAAGAACTTAAACAGATCAAAGCTTCACTCAACAAAGATGAGAATTCCACTAAAGATGGCAGCCAAGCTGAGAGCCGAGAAGGCCAAGAAGATAGCATTAAGAAAAGTGGCTGAGTACAAAGAAGATCAAGAGAGCCACTCTACGAATTACCATGAACCGAAAGCTGAAACTGAACAAGTGCAGAACCATATATGCAAAGTATTCAAGAAGGGTTCAGGGATTACTAAGTGCCAGACAAAGTCTACTAAAAGCACAGAGACTTAGCAAACCTAGATGGTGATGGTGCAAAGTTGATACCAGATGAAGATGAGCATAAAAGAGTGAAGATCAGCTGCACCAAATAAGATGTGGTCCAGACTCGAAGCAGAATGCATAGAAGACCACACCAAGCTGCTAAATACAAAAGATGTTCAGAGCTTAATGACATCTTAGCGACTTTCAAAGACCAACAACAACAACAACTACAACAACAACAAAGCTAGGGCTGAGGGGTCCTTGTCCCAGGGACTAAATGAAGCTCCAAGCTTCTTTGGGCTTGAAGAGTTCTAGAGGAACTAGAGAAGTTCCAAGGTCAGCCGGCCTTGAAGAGTTCTTAGTGAATCAAGTCCCAAGGTCACCGGCCTTAAAGGAATCTTAGTGATTCGAGGTGCTACCTTCCTTAGTGGAAATCTCGCTAGTTAAAAAGCAGGAAAGAGTGGATTAGGAGCTTGAGTCTCCGAACCACTTAAAATCCTTGTGTCTTTTACTTTATGTCATTTACATTATGTACATTAACCGCTATAATCTATGCATGTATGTTTTAACTGCTTACCACTGAACTAACTCTACGAACAATGTATGTATGATTATGAATATATCAATGAAGGGGATCTTTTACTTATTCCGATGTGCTTGAAAAGATTCTTATGTTTGTCATATGCTACTTAATGAGCAATACAAAATAAACCAGAAAAAGTATTTGAAATTAAAAGATCTATTCAACCCCCGCCCCACCCCTTCTAGATCTATATTGTCCCTACTGGGAACTAACAATTGGTATCAAAGCAGGTTATCATGCTATATTCAAAAGCTAATCGCTTTGAATCTGATCCTAGGCACAAATATTTTTTTAAACTTAGTTTAGTAGTAAGTTACTTGTTATATGCAGATGAGGTCACACGTTGGAAATATTGTGTACAGGTAAATGTGCATATACATCTGAAGCTGCTCAGATTGGTCCATACTCTCGATTGCCATATCAACAAGACCAATCATTGCTCGCAGTCAACCTTGTTGTCTGAAGACCAGGCTAGAAAGCTCAAATGACATCAACAGAAAAGAGTCAAACATCCATCAGCCTGAAGAGATGAAAAGGCCATACATGCTAAGAAATGTTTTATTTAGAGAAGAAAAAAGAACCTCTCAAACATATATCTAGCCAACCAGCAGCTGGATGTAAGCCTTGTAAACTCAAGGATGTCAAAGAACTTAAAAATATTGACACTCTTTTAGCTTGTATCTTCAAGACCACGACTGACTGACTGAAGATCAACTGGAGCAACTAGCTGTCAGAAGCAAATGAGAAGACAAGCACATCAATGCCTAAACTCAGTATATTTAAGATAAATGACTGTTAAGAAACTAACAACAAAAAAAGGTATAGTTCCTCGCTAACATAGATATGAACATCATATTTGCACCTTACTCATGAACTATAATAGTTTTCCTTCAAATATTCATAATCTATCTAAAAAGGTGAAGAGAGAAAGTACACTGATGATAGAAACTCAAATGTCTATAAACTTTCTCTCCATCCAAGTTTTAGATTAAAGATGATAACTTGAAAGAGACCTGAAATGGTTTTAAGAGCCTCACAGGTCGATTGAATGTGAAGAAATCTTCGCTGATGAGTTGATGTGCTTTGTACATCCTATGGTCTAAGTGTTTAATGACACACAGAGTATGATCAGATCTACAAGAGAATATTGAAGATTCATAGAAACTGATCACCTCCATGAATCAACCAGATGCTAATAAATCGTAGATCTGATTCTCATTCTGTGAACATTTAAACTCTGTAATCATAACTTAGCATATGATGAAACCATCAAGGAAAAGAGTGTTTTATCAAAATGACAGATTTCTCTCACACTCACCACCATGCATCTCAAAATATTATCTAAATGAAGTATATGCATGAATACGACTGATGGTGGTCAATATGATGATTATCCAAATATATGAGGAACAGGGGTTTAGTAAACTAACCTAGCAGGACCCATTTAACCATGGGTACCAAAAATTAGAAATGTATAACCTGCAGGTACTTGGTCTATCTGACTACACTAAGGAATGCTAAAGCAAAAGACTTTAGTCAAGAAGAGTCAACCAGCAGAAGGCTTAGGACTGTTCAGAAATAATTCTGACAAAACTCCTACATATCAAAGCCTGTCCTTGAAGACCTGCTGAGCTAACTTAAATGAAGCTCAAATGGCTGCAAACCTTTATATGAAAGCAGGCCACTCAAACCAGAGATGAAAAAGGGTCTTAGATGCTCAAGCATGCAAAACTTGTTCTCAAGGAAGCTCACATCAGAGGACTATCGAGCATCAAACATTAGGAACTTAGTACGGGAGCAGAACTCCACGAGCACAAGCTGATAAGGAAGACTACGTTCGTAGTGCTATCAAAGGATCGTAGAATGATCAACCCTGAAGATATTCATTTCTACGATATAAGAAGATTTAATGACTTCAGTCAGAAGAAGATATGCAGGGATGCTTCCTTATGTGAATAAGGAAAAAGGAATCACACCTCACTGAAAAGACAACATGGGGGAGCAGTGATCTGTTAAGGAACAACAGTACTGAAATGTTTTATGAAGTAATGTACCAGCTACAAAGTCCCAAAATATTGTGGTTGATGAACCAAATAAAGATCCATAGTCAGTAGGAACGTCTCAAAATGTACTATTGATAACCTATCAGCCACCCAATTCAAAATCGTGGAATGCCTACAATCAAACATCTAATCGTAGTGTAAGAGCAGGAGGACACCACAATTACAGCAAATGCAATTGTCTAAAGTTGGTAGAGGACCTCACCACCAGAAAAGGTCAAATGAGATATCAGTGTAAATCACTTCTAAAGTATTTCATCTGGAAAGGGCCTCAGGGACAAACCTAACCCTTAGCTCACTCTAAGAGGTTGGCCCTTCCAAATCTACCTTAACCTATAAGAATTGCTTAATCAAGTTCATCTCAAGGACCAAGTTAGTCAACGATCGAAGAGTAGAGGTTGAAGAGAACTCCACGATCGTAGTGCAACCTCAGCGATCGTACAAGCAGACTCGACGATCGCAATCCTACCAGAGGATACGCTAGCTCATGAGGAGCTCGGAAGAACTGGACAATTGCCCAACCATTCAGATTGTGAGGAGATAAGTTTGAATGCTGGTTGGAAAGATGTCCTGCTGAAGAAAAGTGCCCAAGCCTTCATAAAGTACATCAGTGGTTGAGCTATGCAGTTTCAATGTGAGGAGAAATGTCAAACCATCCACTGCAGCATCTCTCAAAAGTTGATCACTGAATTCACAAAGGAAAACGTAGAGTCCATAGCTGTTTTATCATGTTACTCTACGAACTCAAGATGTCAACAGTCAATCCACGTCAATCAAACGTCTACTTTTCTAAAAGAGACATCTAACTGACAAGTTAATGGGGAGTTACAGCTAGTTACTGGGCATTGTGCAACCAATGACTGGTTGACACATCACAGAGTATGCAGAGTCAGAAGGAACCGTCATAAAGATAAATTCAAAATCTGCAAACAGTTACCCTAACCTATCTAATCCATCTCCCTCCCATTTTTAAACCCTAGAATTCTCTTCGAAGCCAAACCACTCAAATTTCCAGAGTCCAAATCACAATCAGCCATACTCCATAAATCTCCCTGAATCAATATCCATATTCCTCGAATCATTCAAATGGAAGATTGGTGAGTAATCACTGGCATTCAGCTCGGAACTAAGTCATTTGAGAAATTCGAAAAGAAGTTCAGAGACATTCTTGAACTTGTGAAGAAAGCTGGATTCTCAGAATGTCTTGAAGCAAGCACTCGAGTATACACTGAACTGGTTAAGGAATTCTACTCAAATGCATCCATAAATGCCGGAACTCTTTCAACCAAGGTTAAAGGTCAGTCTCTAAAACTGAAATCAGCCGATATCAATCAATGCTTAGGTTTTCCTGACCTAGGACTGAAAAACCTTGATGAGATTGACACTGAGAAAGCAAAGGAGATTATGGGGTACCAAAGAAACCCTAGTCTAAAGGACATGAAGAAAAAGGAGTTTTCAGAGGAATTCGAGTTCCTTGCTGAGATAGTTGGCAAATGAATACTATGCAAGGATACTGCACATGACACTGTGCTCGATCAACAACTAAAGATTATGTCTGCAATATTTCTGAAGAAACAAATAAACTTTGGAGCTATCATGTTCGATCAAATCTCAAAATGGGTGGAAAAGGCTGTGTTGAAGAAGTCTACGGAAAAATCACTTGCAAAGGTGTTTCACGGAAGACTGCTGAGTATTGTGATGAAGAAAAGGTTAGGAAGCAAGATCAAGGATGATGAGGGAGAACCCTTGAATGTTCACAAAGTAATGTCTCCACAACTGTTCATAAATTAGAAGAAAAACCCAAAGGAGAATAGAAGGTTAACCACAGCAGGAAGCAGCAGAAAGAACTCTGCAAAGAAGAGAAAAGCAAAGGAGGTGGAAAGCTCTGAGTCTGATGACTCTGCATCAGTTGTTGTCACATCAGCAAAGAAGAAGCTTAAGAGTGTGAAGAATGCAAAGGTTTTATTAAGCCATGTCTCCACTGACAAAAAGAAACAAAGAGCAGAAAAGAAACCAGAATCAACTGCTGAAAACCCAAAAAGAAGGAGTAACAGACTACTCCAAGAACCACCCAAGAAGAGACCAAAGGTGGTAAACAAACCAGCCCCAGTTCCCCAAGAAAGTCCATCCAACAAAAAAGAACATGAAGAGTCTAAAGATGAGAAGGGAACTGAAAGTTCAAAGATTGAATCCTCAAGAAGCAAGTTCAACAATGAGGAAGAAGTTGAATCTATGAAACAAAGAGCCAAGGTTGATGATGAAGGAAAGGAATGTGGAAGTCCTAAGGAGAAGTCTCAGAGTATCCACTCTGATGATGAAGAAAGGCTGCAGGTTGACACAACAATATCCTCTACAGCAAACGCTCTAACAAACTCAAAAGATGTAGAGTCTGAGGAAGAAAAACATACCCCTACTGTTGCTGAACATCAAGCTAGCATGTCTGGTAATATAAATAATAATGATTTTGAAGAAGAAGGATATGCCCCCACCAATGCTGAAAATCAAGAAAGCTTGTCTGATAATCTAAGGCCTCAGAGTTTGAAGGAGAAGAAGAATCTGACTCTCCCATAGCTGAACCTCCAAGGAGAAGGAAGAGCTACAGACTACTGGCTAAATTTGCCTCTAACAAGAAAAGTGATCACTCTACTGCAGTTATTGAAGTAAGTGATGATGAATCCGAGGAAGAAAGTGTTGAAGATGGAACTAGTGATGAAGAAAATGAATCCAAGGAAAATACTACTGAAGAAGGTTCTGAAAATGAAATTCTACAAGAAGACTACACTGATGAATCTGATGAAGGAAGTCAGCAAGATTCTGGATCAAAAAGGGAAGAAATAGAGAAAGATTCTAATTCTGCACCTCAGGAATCAGAGGAACCAAAATACTATCTTGTTCTCTCTCCAGCAAGAATTAGCAGAAGAATAGTAGTAGAAGTCCTTGATGAACCACCAGTTAAACCAGCAGCAAGATGGATAAACCATGGTTATGAACAACTTCGAGTTGTGAGAATGACTACAGATGAAGTGCTTCATAACTGGAAGAATATGGAGTTAGATTGCACAATTATACTATAAAATTCTGAAGATCTTCTGATGAGGTGGTTCTTCCCATGGATGTCATGGTTAAAGGCACATACTGAGAGAGATGAGAGTTACTTCAGCTGGTGCTACTCTCAGTTTCCAAATTTGGAACTTGTGTCACAAAACTTCTTAAGGGTAAAGAAGTTTCCAACCATGATGATCAACGATCAGCCCCACTACAAAGTCTACCGACATGCTGAAAGTTAATATATTCCTTATGATCGTAGAGTGGACTCTGATGGAAAAAAGAATATGGCCAAGACACTGATCGTAGAGTATGTTCACTCTACTAGTGATGATGATCAAGTTCAGAATAAGATGTCTCCTTCTGCTCAAGCACTGTTGACTAACATTTCTTCATCCTCCAATAGCGATTGGTACTCAACGATCTTTCAGATTGTCAACACTTTTGAAAATCTATCCAAGGACGAAAATCGTAGAGTCCAATCCAGTGCTCAACAAGAAGTTGTTCAATCAGATGACCAAATTCCTATGGAGCAGGAGCTGTTGAAGAATTCTGCTGAGCTGGTTAAGAAATTATCTCTAATCAATGAGGAGTCAAAGATGGTGATGACCGCAACAGGAGATCATCCAGTTCAAGACAAACTCCAAGCAATGATGGCTGATGTATCTCTTAAAATTAAAGAGAGAGATCACATCTATCTGAAGGCCCTACATGATCAAAAAGCTAAAGCTCTATGAGCACAAAAGGAAAATGAAGAACAATTCCAAGCCCTCTCTGACAAGATTGACAACATGAATCAGTCCTTCTCTATGCAACTTGAGTTAAGCCAACAAGAACTCAAAATTGAAGTCGGTAACTCCTCTTATCTAATAGAGCAGTTTATGTCCAACATGGAACAGTTCTCTCAAGTGATTAATGGCAAAAAGGGAGAGAAAAAGAGGCATAGAAAAAGGAAAGGTAAGAGGCATTCAACAAAAGGCAAGGAGAGCAGGAGCAAACAAGAAAGGAAGACAAAGAAGAAGAAAGCAGAAAAAGAAGATGGTTCATCATCTGATGGGGAGCCAAAGGATGATGAGCCTAAGGCTGAGGGGGAGCCAGAAGAAGAAAAAGAGAAGCATACATCTGAGGGGGAGCAAACAAAAGAAATGACGTCGACGTTCCAAGGTGAGCAGGTCCAAGCAGGTGCAAGAAGATCAAACGGATGAATAGCTGATTAACAGACATCCTGGAAACATACATGGAGCCAAAGAGGTACATCTCTAACTAGTTAGGTATGTTCTGGATCCAGGATATAAAATGTCATAGTGTATTAAATTCCATATTATTATAAATGACATTCATGATTATCTATTTAGAAATACAGCAGCTCAATGTATATAAGATTCATTCATGACATGCATATGCACTTATTGTTTTTGTCATAATCAAATAGGGGAAGATTGTAAGGAATAAACATGTGAATGATATTCCTATTTATATATGATTTGATTATGATATATAAATGAATGAATATGCTAGTATGCTTGTATTAAGAAAAGCTATAAAGTTCTATGATAGATAATAGAAACATATGTACAACGACTTAGAATGAATTGATCAAATATGTTAGGTTGATCCTACATATGCAAAAACAGCTTTGTAAAGTCCTTAAAAAGAAATGATGTAGAAGGAATATAAATATAGAAAGATCAAGCATGTTAGGTTGATCTTATGATGTAATAGATAGGGTTGTCTGATCGTCGAGAACTGCACCAAAAATCATAGTCTGTCAGGAGAGTCAAGGATAACTCGAGAGCTATCGAGGCAGAATCGTAGTCTGCAAGATAGTAGATCTCAGAGTTCGTAGACTTCCAGGAGAGACGAGGAAGGATCGTAGTGTGTCGAGTAGCACTTCCTCGGAGCCGTAGTCTACTGAGGAAGTCATGTTCAGAATCGTGAGATATAGCACCCTCTGAGCCGAATGAGAGCACTCTTTGAAGCCAAGTCAAGAATCGTAGACTACACTTTGAGTCGTAGAGTCTATTGATGTCGAAGCCAAGTCAAGAATCGTAGACTACACTCAGAGTCGTAGAGTCTACTGATCATATCAGAGGCAGAGATCGTAGTCGAGCAATGTCAGATGAAGACAACAAGCACAACGACAAAAATCGTAGAGTGACAAGATCTGATCTCGAGTCGTAGTGTGTCTGCAAAAATTGGCCCTGAATCGAAGAGTGTAGAACTGAGACTTTAATAAATGTGCTCACAACGCCAAGGCAGAATCGTAGAGCTAATACAATTCTCAACAAATGAGCACTTCCTGAATATCCAATGGAATGAAGCCTCTAGCTGATACTACAAAGATACATCTCACCTAAAAGAAGCCAGAGAGCACTCAACAGATGGCATGTAAGCTATTAGAAGATCTAAGCATCAACCCAATCAGCATCCAGATTGAGTTGTGAAGCCAGTCAAGATGAAGTCTTCCACAAGAAGATCATTAGAAGACTTCAGTAGTTGACAAAGGAAAGTCAGCTTGTATTGTCGCTGTCAAGTGGAAAAATGATAACGATCTTAAAAGTAACCAGGATCATAGTGTTTGCCAAACAAAGAAGGAACTGATGGAGTACACACTTAGATATTGGTCAGCCTCTGAAGAACAAGGCTAAAGTGATTAAGCATTGGGTCAGTCCATTGATGATAAGTGAACGGGAGATCACAAGGAGAAAGCGAGCTGGACACGCCATAAATCTAAAGTGTCTTGTTATTCGTAAGGGTCGAAACAAAGAATCAAGCCATGAGTATCGAGAATAATCGAGGCAAACAAAAGTGATGAAACCTTTGCGCATAAAGAGAGAGAGGTGTTCTACATTGAAGATCAAGTGAACACTCTCTAAGATCGTAGTGTTGACTCTACATGTCAATGCAACACTACGATCAGGTCCAAGGAGAAGTGCATCAGAAATCATAGAGTTCGAACAACTGAGGATTGAAGCATTGGCAACGGTTCAATCTGAAGAATGGCATTCGGACAAAAGCTCATTGAGAGCATCGATGCAAGGACAACCTCTGATCGAGAAATCAAAAGGGTGAAATAAAGTCGTCGACCTGCCCAAGATATCAAAGTGACATAAATGACATGGTAGGTGAAATAATAGACTGCAGTGTCAGGAAGTCAGAAAAAGATGTCATGTCACATCTGCAGTCTGTACCAAATAACTCGAGATCTGCGAGGCAATTTGAATAGCTTTTAACGGCTACTTTCCAATGGAAAGATTGGGAAGTAGTATAAATCAACAGAGCTTCAAAGATCAAGAGTCGCTGATGATTGTCATGTTGCAGAATCGTTGAGTTGGTGAATGCTACAGTTGACTCTACGAGTTCCACCAAAGATCAATGAGAACAAGTCTCGATGAATGAAGAAGACTACCAAGGTGGAAGTGAAGCGACTTTGAAGAAGAACTCAAACAGATCAAAGCTTCACTCAACAAAGATAAGAATGCCACTAAAGATGGTAGCCAAGTTTGAGGCCGAGAAGGCCAAGAAGATAGCATTAAGAAAAGTGGTTGAGTCTGAAAGAAGATCAAGAGAGCCACTCTACGAATCACCACGAACCGAAAATTTGGCCCAACAAGTGCGTAACCATATATACAAAGTATTCAAGAAGGGTTCGAGGATTGCTAAGTGCCGGACAAAAAGTCTACTAAAAGCACGAGACTTAGCAAACCTAGATGGTGATGGTGCAAAAGTTGATACCGATGAAGATGAGCATAAAAGAGTGAAGATCAATTTGCACCAAAGAAGATATGGTCCGGACTCAAGGCGGAATGCATAGAAGACCACACCAAGTCGCTAAGTACAAAAGATGTTCGTAGCTTAATGACATCTTAGCGACTCAAAGACCAACAACAACAACAACTACAACAACAAAAGCCGGGGCTGAGGGTCCTTGTCCGGAGGGACTAAATGAAGTTCCAAGCCCATCGGGCTTGAAGAGTTCCTAGGAACTAGAGAAGTTCCAAGGTCACGGCCTTGAAGAGTTCTTAGTGAATCAAGTCCCAAGGTCACGGCGGCCTTAAAGGAATCTTAGTGATTCGGTCTTTGCCGCTTCTTCTTAGTGGAAATCTGCTAGTTGAAAGCGGAAAGAGTGGATTAGGAGCTTGAGTCTCTTAACTACTTAAAATCCCTTGTGTCTTTTACTTTATGTCATTTACATTATGTACACTAACTGCTATAACTGCTATATATGTTTTAACTGCTTACCACTGAACTAACTCTACGAACAATGTATGTATGATTATGAATATATCAATGAAGGGGATCTTTTATTTATTCTACTGTGCTTGAAAAGATTCTTATGTTTGGCATATGCTACTTAATGAGCAATACAAAATAAACCAGAAAAAGTATTTGAAATTGAAGGATCTATTCAACCCCCCCACCCCCCCCCCCCCACCCCTTCTAGATCTATATTGTGCCTACTGGGAACTAACATAATGATTGTTGGATTATTATAATTTACATCCCTAATAATTTAATAAATTATAACCCATGTCATAAAGCACATAAATAAAGTCATTAATCATCATGCAATGACAATTTGACATTAATTAAATAGTGATACAATACAGTTGCTTACATTTAGGTGAGTTATTGAAATTGTCAAATCGAGATAAAGAATAGAGAAATCAAGTCATCAATGTATGTATCGAGAATTCAGAAGAATAGAGTAATAATCATTAAATTATTTACTTGAATAATTTCAAAACTATAAAACCATACATAAATTTGAAGATCGAAAATAAAAACTAGATATTTTAATTTAAAAATTATAAAAAATAAACTGAATATTAATTAAAAAAACAACAACAAAAATATATTACTAATATTAAATTGTGAGTTTTTGATAATTATTTGTTTGTAGACTCTACTTGAAATGGTTGGACCTTGAAGAGTTGAAAGTCTTTTAGATATTAATATTTGATTGTTGATATTTGTAAATTAAGAATTTCTAAGTACTTGTTAACTTTTAAGTTTAAGTTCTAACTTCTAAGTAATCATTTATGGTTTTGGTCTTTTGGGGATGAATGATGATTACAATATTTGGTCTAATTTTTGATTGAATACTTAGACTCTTAGAGAAGACATTTTTGGTATTTATTTAACTATTTTTTGTTTTAGAGTTCTAAGTTTGTGTTCGTGAACAAGTTTGTGTTCATGAATAAGTTTAGTGTTCGTGAAAATAGTTTGTGTTCGTGAACGTTCGCGACTTGTTCATGTATGTTTGCGAACAAGCTTATGTTCAACTTGTTCGTGAACTGTTCGCGAACATCAAACGATCCGAACTCGTACATTGTTGTTGGTTCGATCAAGTACTTACTCGAACATGTTTGAGTTTGACTAAAAATGTTCGAGTTCGACAAAGTTCAGTTCGGTTCGATTTGTTTGCAGGTCTACTTATAACCAAATGATAAAGTAGCTAGAAATACTAACGGTTTGCATGGATGGAATATTAATGTGAGAAATATGCATGTAATTAATTAGTGGGTGAATTTGGAGAGATAAATATACTTATTAGAATGTGAGAATAACAATAAATATAATCTAGAGAACTGATTCGTATGGGAATTGGGAATGAATAATTAATTTTGGGGTCATAGAAAAGTGAATGGATACTTCAATTAATAAGTAATTTAAAAGAACAATTTAGGAAAGAAAAATATTATTAATTAATGTGTCGAAATCAATTAGGAGGTTTATTTTGAAACGGAGTGAGTATCTATTTGTGCCCCTAATAAATGAACACAAACTTTATCCTATATTTGATAGTCGATACACCCTCACCCCCTTCAACTTCTCCACAAAAACTCCAAGAAAAAATGGCCATAAATGAAGTTCACTTCTCATCCAACCAAACTACGACAGAAAAGCAGAACTAAAAACCTTTGATAACACAAAATTCGGTGTGAAAAGACTAGTTGATTCGGGTATCGCCAACGCCAAGGTCCCTCAAATTTTTATCCCATCACCAGAAAATATAGACAAATTCATATCCAATAATCCAAACGAAACCCCATTAAGTTTCCCAATTATAGACCTTGATAGATTAGGCCTATTTCATCGCAACAAGATAGTTGAAAAAGTCCGGGAGGCGTCAGAGACTTGGGGATTTTTCTTGGTGATCAATCATGGTATTAAAGATAGCATTTTGGAGGATATTATGGATGGTGTACGCAGGTTTTATGAGCAAGAAAAAGAGGTGAAGAAAGAATGGTACACGCATGATGTGACGAAACCATTTGGGTATAATAGCAACTTTGATTTGTATAGTGCACCTGCAGCTAACTGGAGGGATACCTTTTCTTGCATGATGGCTCCAAATCCTCCCAATCCACAAGACTTGCCAGCAGCATGTAGGTATGTTGTAGAAAGCATGCATGCATGTACGTCTGGCTTAGACTACTATATTTTTATTCATATCTAGTTAAGTTCTTATAATTTTCGGTCGATTTGTTAATAATGGTCCGACATTATCAACAACCTAATAAATTGATGATTAAATTATTATTTTTACTGAGATATATTTTGATTCAAGATTACTCAAAGGAAGTTATGAAACTAGGGCCGGAACTTGTTCGAGTTATTGTCGAAGCTCTTGGTCTCCATCCAAACTACCTTAACAACATTGAATGTGGAGAAGGGCTTGGTGTTCTAGGCCACTATTTTCCGGTGTGCCCTGCAACTGAAGTGACTTTAGGCACCAAAGAAGCATCTTGATAATGATTTTCTTCTTGTCTTCTCCAAGATCATATTGAGGCCTCCAAGTTCTTCATCGAAATCGGTTGGGTTGATGTACCCCGATCCTCGAGCTCTAGTTGTCAACATTGGAGATGTTTTACAGGCAAGTTTATATATATTTCTTCCATTTCAAAATAAATCCTCTAATAATTAATAGGGTTACCTTTATTTTATATATATATATATATATATCACTACAAAGAAAAAGATTTATCGTGATGATCATGACGGTCAGTAGATACCCATCAATGACAGCGTCGCGATCATTGATAAATAATCGCATATGAATTCGGTCATTGGGATGCACATCAGCGACCACAATTAGCGACCGACATATCTGCGACCGATATTAGTGACCGAAATGACAAATCCGGTTGCTAAGCTTAGTCAGCATGGTCCAGCGCCAAAGCTGACGTGGTCCACGTGGCAGCGACCGGATGTGGTCGCTGATAGCCTCAAATATGTAGCCGTCGCTAATAACGATTGTGACGCCCCCAAAATAGGTATACATCACCTATTCTGAGTTGTCAATACATGGTACAGAAACAACTACAACTTTATTATTACAACAGTAAAACTGTGAGTTTGAATACAAATATTATCTTCTGACAATATCTATACTCAAATAAATCCTCATCACCTTTATTGATACATTATTTTACAAAAATGGTGAGGACTACTAAGCAATCCTTTCTAAAACCTTCATTCCATACCCAGGCTGCTACTCGCTTATATTCTCGCCTCCCGAGAAAAATGGAACAAAAAGGAAAAGGGTGAGCTCAACTAGCTCAAGAAAAAATATTATGACTAAGATAATATACAACAAATTATCGTTAGTCTTCAACGAGGAAAAAATCTAATAGAATCTGAATAGACAACAAATTTTAAATCAATACTACATGATGAAATAATAATTCATTAGAAGAGTAAAGTAGAGAATGCAAACTACTATCTTCTATGTATGAATTTAAAAGTTCATCGCTCATCTTTTATCCCTCAGAACATCAATCAATATACATCTGAATCAAATATTCATCTTTTTTACTACTGTGCCAAAGATATTCATCATTAATCATGTTCATTTAAACACATGTTCATCTTTGCACTACTGGGCCAAAGATATTCTTGAAATCATTCATCTTTGCACTACAGGCCAAAGATATTCTTAAGAAATCATTCATCTTTGCACTACTGAGGCCAAAGATATTCCATAATATCATCATTTAAGATCGAGGATGATGAAAAATATTTTTTAAAAGAAACGAATCCAAAGGAAACAAAATGACAAGGATTAAGGATTAAGGATTCGTACTTGGTTTTATCCACGTCCAAAAATACCTCAAAAATAATCATAGTGGTGTAAAATTCAAGAATGATCAAAACATGGATACAATCGTAGCTAGTATCCGAATAGATATTTTGGACAAAAGAAGAAATTTTATTTTTCTATTGAATAGTCAGATATCGTGAATAGTCTTCAGATATCGTGAATAAAGTCCAGATATCGTGAATAAGAACTCAGACACCAAAAGATAGAAATTCCACAAAAATATCTTCACGCTTAATAGAATAGTACTACGTGAATAAGTAACTCGTGAATAAGAAACTTCATGAATAGTAACTTCGTGAATAAGAACTCATGAATAGTAACCCATGAATAGTAACCCCGACATGAAAAAGTTCCAAATTTGATAAAAACTTCGATCAACATTTCAAAGATAATGATATTGAAGAAATAATATCATTACAAAAAAATAATATCCCTTACCTCGAAAGATTAGTACTTCTAAATTTGGAATACTAAAGATTATAGTCTTTGAAGGAACTTACTGGCCGCCTAACAATACTCAAAGTATACTCACAAGAATACGCTCAATATATCGAGAGAGAAATAGAGAGAAACTTCGGTTTACGGTGTGTTTTTCAATTCTAACCTAAACACCCTATTTATAGGAAAATGCTTAGAACATCAAAGCGAAAAATTGAATATAATATTAATATATTTTTCACATTTTCTTTAGCCCACCTTAGACAACTGATCTCAGCCCATTTGAATCACATGTGAGGCCAACTTAGTTGCAAAAATGTTTTTCTCAAAATAATTAACTAAAACTCCCAAAAATTAATTATTTCGAACTTCTAACTTCAATAATTCATAATAAATAGCCCTTTCATCAGAAAAAATTCGAATCTCATGAGTTTTATAGGAAATTCAATTCTCTACAACTTTACAGAAGAAAGTTTTCCAAATTCCAAATAGAAATTGACCAAAATCCACAAACGGGTGATTTTACAAGCTATAATCAAATTTCTCGATAATTGTGTCCACCAAAACATGTGTTAAACATTTAATGCCACAAAAATACTCTTCCTCCTCATATACTCATATATCCCACATTCATTGTAAAAATATCACCGTTAATATATTATTAAAATAATATATTTAAATGAATTATTTTATCGTAAAAGATAAAATATTAATTTTCAACAATTGTCATTTTAAAAATTTTCTCCATCTATATCCACATAAAATCAATATTTTCCTCATCATATAAATCAATAATTAATTATTCACAAATAATATTATAGAATCACAATATTGACAACCAGGCAGTTCCCAGGAAAGAGGGGGCTTTCCAATAAGAATTTCTTCTTACTGGCGCGCAATTAGATGACCAAACCTCTCCTTAGACAGAACTTTCTAGACATTGCCAATAATGTTATCTAATAATATTATTCAGATAATATGAATTATTGCTTCGATAATGAAAAATACTGTGTAATGACAATTATCAAACAAAGAAAGAATATAAAATATCAACGCAAAGAATTATTAACTCAATAAAATCTTTGAATAAAGAATTATCGTAACCATTATTGAGTAGTGCCTTCTTACGTAAGAATCAATAATTGGTGCAATACTGCAAGTGTCTCTCTTGTTCAACAACGCCAGATTAGTGTGTTTTAACCACCGGGGTATTCCAACAAAGATAATTGGTAATAACTACTGCCATTATTTAAAAACAACTTATATTTGTCGTTTTCTTCATCCAATCACTTTCCGTTATGGGGCCCACACATGGTCACATGCTGCAGTCAATTAATAATATTCCCGACAATGCATTTAATATTCCACGACCAAACGAATATTCCCCAGACGATAATGAATATTTTATAACCACTTGCTTATTTTGAAATATTTATGTATTTAACCCTTAACTATCCACATTAATCAAATCAACCCTTACTATTTCAAAATAATAAATAAAGGAAATTCCTTTTATTTAAAAAAATTTCTGGGTCTTACAACCTCCCTCCTTATGAAATTTCGTCCTCGAAATTGATGTACGTACTCTGTGTTTTGAAAAGGTGAGGATACCTCGCTTTCATTTCCGCTTTCTAACTCCCGTGTCATTTCCTCTATAAAGATGATTCCTCCACAAAACTTTAACTTGTGGTATGACCTTTCTTAGCGTGGGGCATGATCCTTCCTATCCAAGATCTTGACAGTACCTCCTCATACGTTAAGTCTTCTGCTATCTCGTCCTGCCTCTAACTCAATAACGTGGTTCGGGTCTTTCACATATTTACGAAGTACGAGATATGTGAAACACATTATGAACACGAGACATACTCGAGGTAACGCAAGTCTATAGGCTACATTTCTACTTCGGTCCAAGAATTTGAAATGGACCAATAAATCGTGGATTGAGCTTTCCTCTTTCCCAAATCTTGTAACTCCCTTCCATGGAGCAACTCATGAACAATACATGATCCCCTACATTAAATTCCACGTCCTTTTCGATGAAGATCCGTGATAACTCTTTTTATCGATCTTGTGCCGCTTTTATATCGTTGTCGAATCATTTGGATCTTTTCGGTGAGTCATACATACTAACTCGGGTCCCAACAATGTTGCTTCACCCACCTCATCCCAACATATTGAGAACGACATTTTCGTCCCATATAATGCTTCAAATGGAGCCACACCTATACTTGCTCGATAACTGTTGTTGTTGGAGAATTCCACCAATGGTAAATACTTATCCCAACTACCTTTGAAGTCTAGGACACACGAGTCTTAATAGATCTTCAAGAGTTTGAATAGTCCTCTCGATTGTCCGTCTGTTTGGGGATGGTATGTCAACTAAATCGCAAATCCGCGCCCATAGCTTTTTGCAAGCTAACCCAAAATCTTGAAGTGAATCTTGGGTCACGATCCAAACTATGGATATAGGCATGCCATGCAACCTCACAATCTCATTCACGCACATACTAGCAAGACGCTTCAAGGAATAAGTCTCCGTGATCGGTAAGAAATGAAAGCGGACTTGGTTAATCTATCAACAATAACCCAAATAGCATTGAGGCCTTGAGAAACCGTAGGAAGACCCGTAATTGAAATCCATAGTAATGTGTTCCCACTTCCATTCCTAATCTCAAGTGGTTGCAACGGACCCTTAGGTACAAGATGCTCCGCCTTTACACGCTGGCAAGTTAAACACATCGAGATAAACTTTGCAATCTCTCTCTTCATATTGTTCCACCAAAATGTATGTCAAGATCACGATACATTTTAGTACTTCGAGATGGATTGCAAATGGCGTATTGTGTGCCTCCATCATAATCTTGTACTTCAAATCGTAGTCGTTAGAACACAAAGTCTAGAGTGGACTCAAGTATTCCTTCTTCATCAATTCTCGCTTAGAATAGCTCCTTCTTGTACTTTCTTCTTCATACGCATCGTTTCCGGCCTTCGGTGGCTTGAGCAACCTTAACTTTTTCTATTAAAGTTGGCTCTCTACATGATCATCGCACTCGCTCGTTCGCATATGATCTTCTACTCAATGCGTCGCCTACCACGTTCGCTTTACCGGGATGGTATTGAATAGTGTGGTCGTAGTCTTTCAATAGTTCGAGCCAACGTCATTGCCAGCGTGTTGAGTTCTTTTTTTGAGTGAAGTAATATTTAAGGCTTTTATGGTCCGAATATATCTCCACTTTCTCCCCATATAGATAGTGCCTCCATATCTTTAAGCGGCGAAAACGATCGCCGCTAACTCTAGATCATGAGTAGGATAATTCCTCTCATACTCTTTAAGTTGTCATGAGGCATAGGCTATGACTTTCCCGTTGCATGAGAACACATCCTAACCCTTTGCACAAGCATCATTTTGAGATAACAAATCCATCCGAACCGGATGGTATTGTTAGAACAGTCTGCGAAATAAGTCTCCTCTTAAGCTCTTGGAAACTCTTCTCGCATTCTTCACTCCAAACGAATTTTGTATCCTTCCGAAGTTAGTCAAGTTAATGAAGTAGCGATTCGAGAAAACCCTTCCACGAATCTCCGATAATAACCAAATTAAGCCCAAAAACTACGTGCTTGATCCACCAACTTCGGTTGCTCTAACTTTGTATTGCTTCAATCTTCACGGGATCAACAGATACTCCATGTTTCGACACCACGTGCCCAAGGAATGCTACTTCCTCGCCCGTAACTCACATTTCTTCAATTTGGCATATAGTTGGTTTTCACGAAGCCTTTGGAGTACCAAATTTCAAATGGTGCTCATGATCTTCACGGCTTTTGGAATATATGAGGATGTCATCAATAAAGACAACAACGAATTGATCCAAATATTCCTTGAATACTCTAGCTCATCATATCCATGAAAGCCGCAGAGCATTAGTTAGTCCGAAAGACATGACTAAGAATTCATAATGCCCATACCGAGTTACGAAGGTCTTTGGAATATCCTCGCTTTAATCTTCAAATGATGATATCCGAATCGAAGATCGATTTTGAAAAGAATTGTGCCCTTCGCAATCGGGTCAAACAAGTCATCAATACGAGGTAGAGGATACCTATTCTTGATGGTGACATGGTTCAATTCCCGATAGTCAATACAAAGTCGCATACTCCGTCTTTTCTTCTTTACTGAATAAAACAGAGCACCCCGAGGAGATGTACTAGGGCGAATGAAACCGATGTCCAACAATTCCTCAGATTTGACCTTTAACTCCTCGAAGTTCAATAGAGCCATTCGATATGGGGTTTTAGAAATGGGCTTTGTATTGGAGTTCAAGATCAATAAAGAATTCAACTTCACGCTCGGGGGTAATCCGGAAGTTCTTCAGAAATACGTCGGAAAGTCAATAACAACAGAATATTATTCAAATTTGACGTGTCTTTATTCAAATCCATAACATGGGCTAAGAAAGCTTGACATCCGCTTTTTTAATAAACGAATAGCTTTATGATTAGATATGACAATGATCGATTTTAATGGTTTAGTTGCTTGAATTAAATACAACAGTTGGTTAGGAATATGAAAACTAACAACCTTACGAAAACAATCAATTTTGGCATGATGAGTAGTTAACCAATCAATCCCTAAAATCACATCAAAAGCAAGTATCTTTAAAGAGATAAGGTCAACGAGTAAGGTGATGGTGCCAACTTGAATCAAACAAGATTTATAAACAATGGATGTGATGAAAGTTTCTCTCTAACGGAGTTTCCACAGATAGGTCAAAGTCTAATTTCTCCTGAGTCAAGTTTAAACGTTGAGCACATGCGGAGAGAGATAAATGAATGGGTAAGACCAGATATCAAGTAAGGTATAAACTTCGCAAGAATTCATAAATAGCTTACCCGTGATCACCTCGTTTGGTTCCTCGCATTATGACCGATCCACAACAAACGCTTCTTCCGGAATCGTTGACTTTGACTTTTTCGGGATACTTTTGAGTCACCGTCCCCATTGAACTAGGTTTCGCTATGCGTATAATCTCGGCGATATGTCCTTCCTTTCCACAACTATAGCATACCTTGAATCTGTTGTGGGCGCTTGGACCGATATGTCCCTCTTTTCCGCATTTGTAGCATATACGACCGGTGGTCGTTCTCTCCCTTAGAACCCGATTCTTTTGCGCTGATCCGCCGTCTTCATATATGGTCGTTGTTAAATCTCCTCTTTTAAAATCTCCTCCCACTCGCTTCTTACATTTTCATGGCCATGATTACCACCGAGTGTGGTTACCATTTCTGTCCGTCTGCTTTCTCTCCGCAGTTATCATTATTCTGCTGATCGCTATCTCTCGATCACGATCCTGGTTGTGGTCCTCAACCGACCGTACTCGTTATCTCGCTCTAATAATTGAGCCTCATTTACAACATCCGAATAGAGAGAAAGTTTATGAGAAATGAGATATTGACGTATCTTGGGTTTCAAACCTCTAAGAAACATCCGCGTCATACGTTCCTCATTCTCCACCAAATGAGGTGCAAACTGGATAACTCTATGAACTTTGCCTCGTCTTTGAGACACCGCCATGTTGTTTTGTTCCAATCGATGAACTCCACTTCCTTCATATAGCGAACACTTTCGTGAAAGTATTTGTCATTAAATAATTTCAAATGTCTCCCACGACATCTTTGAAAAGGGTACGGATGGGTACGCTTCACGAGACTCCCACCGATGATACGCTTTTCTCGCCA
Source organism: Panax quinquefolius (assembly GCA_020205615.1). Classification (NCBI taxonomy): domain Eukaryota; kingdom Viridiplantae; phylum Streptophyta; class Magnoliopsida; order Apiales; family Araliaceae; genus Panax; species Panax quinquefolius. The sequence goes on from CM035159.1 coordinate 98,805,931, forward strand.
CTAACATAAAGGTGGCGAATGGAACCTTCGTTCCTCCGTGCATCCCAAGACATCGAATATCTTGGTAATTTGCTTGACCCATGTTTCCGCCACGATCGGATCGGCTTTCCTCAATTCTAGTGGTCCCAACTCTTTGAATCGCTTGCATTGTGACAACCCGTGAATTGCTATCATTTCCTCCTCAGATTTTGAACACGAGTCTCCTCGTCTGATTTTGCATGAATCGCAAAAAACTTCTAAACATCCCTCGCTCATCATCTCGCTTCAATGGTGTTGTTCACGGAGAGGTACATTGCCACTGTTGCACGCTCTCCTCGTTGGTAAAGACAGCATCTCCACGGTCTCATTTACTCCATCATATTATTCTCATCGACATTCTCAAATCATTGTCATAAAACAAGGGTTAATTAAGGAAATCAATATATCACATAATATCCCTATATAATTGACCAACTAACAAATAAGCTTAGGTAGGACACACTAGCGAAGGATTTACTCGCCTCTCCCTCCTAGTTCTATTCCCCATCTCCGCCAGAGATCATATCCCTAAGCTCGATACCAACCGCGACGCCCCAAAAATAGTATACATCACCTATTCGAGTTGTCAATACATGGTATGTAAACAACTACAACTTTATTATTACAACAAGAAAGCTGTGAGTTTGAATACAAATATTATCTTCTGACAATATCTATACTCAAATAAATCCTCATCACCTTTATTGATACATTATTTTACAAAAATGGTGAGGACTACTAAGCAATCCTTTCTAAAACCTTCATTCCATACCCCACTGTACTTTCGCTATATTCTCGCCTCCCGAGAAAAATGGAACAAAAAGGAAAAGGGTGAGCTTAATCGGCTCAAGAAAAGAATATTATGACTAAGATAATATACATTAAATTATCGTTAGTCTTCAACAGGAAAAATCTAATAGAATCAATAGACAACAAATTTTAAATCAATACTCATGAATGAAATAATAATTCATTAGAAGAGTTAAGTAGAGAATGCAAACTACTATCTTCTATGTATGAATTTAAAAGTTCATCGCTCTATCTTTTATCCCCGTAACATCAATCAATATACATCTGGAATCAAATATTCATCTTTTGCACTACTGTGCCAAAGATATTCATCATTACCGTCATGTTCATTTAAACACTGCTCATCTTTGACTACAAAGCCAAAGATATTCTTCAGAAATCATTCATCTTTTTGCACTACAAAGCCAAAGATATTCTTAAGAAATCATTCATCTTTTACTTACGAAGCCAAAGATATTCCATAATATCATCATTTAAGATCGAGGATGATGAAAAATATTTTTTAAAGAAACGAATCCAAAGAAACAAAATGACAAGGATTAAGGATTAAGGATTAAATACTTGGTTTTATCCACGTCCAAAAATACCTCAAAAATAATCATAGTGGTGTAAAATTCAAGAATGATCAAAACATGGATACAATCGAGAGCTAGTATCCGAATAGATATTTTGACAAAAAGAAGAAATTTTATTTTTCTATGAATAAAGTCAAGATATCGTGAATAGTCTGCAACATATAATGTGAATAAGTAACTCAGACACCAAAAGATAGAAATTCCACAAAAACATCTTCACGCTTTCATGAATAGTACTCGTGAATAGTAACTCGTGAATAAGAACTCATTAATAGTAACTCGTGAATAAGAACTCATGAATAAGTAACCCATGAATAAGTAACCCCATACATGAAAATGTTCCAAATTTGATAAAAACTTCAGATCAACATTTCAAAGATAATGATATTGAAGAAATAATATCATTACAAAAAAAATAATATCCCTTACCTCGAAAGATTAAGTACTTCTAAATTGGAATCTAGGGTAATAATCAAGGAACTTGGAACTTCCGCCTAACAATACTCAAAGTATACTCACAAGAATACGCTCAATATATCGAGAGAAAATAGAGAGAAACTTCGCTTACGGTGTGTTTTTCAATTCTAACCTAAGCACCCTATTTATAGGAAAATGCTTAGAACACCAAAAGCGAAAATTGAATATAATATTAATATATTTTTCACATTTTCTTTAGCCCACTATAGACAACTGATCTCAGCCCATTTGAATCACATGTGAGGCCAACTTAGTTGCAAAAAACGTTTTTCTCAAAATAATTAACTAAAACTCCCAAAAATTAATTATTTGAACTTGAACTTCAATAATTCATAATAAATAGCCCTTTCATCAGAAAATTCAAATCTCATGAGTTTTTATAGGAAATTCAATTCTCTACAACTTTGCAGAAGAAAGTTTTTCCAAATTCCAAATAGAAATTGACCAAATCCACAAACGGGTGATTTTACAAGTTATAATCAAATTTCTATCAATAATTGTGTCCACCAAAACATGTGTTAAACATTTAATGCCACAAAAATACTCTTCCTCCTCATATACTCATATATCCCACATTCATTGTAAAAATATCACCGTTAATATATTATTAAAATAATATATTTAAATGAATTATTTTATCGAAAAAAGATAAAATATTAATTTTCAACAATTGTCATTTTAAAAATTTTCTCCATCTATATCCACATAAAATCAATATTTTTCTCATCATATAAATCAATAATTAATTATTCACAAATAATATTACTGTAATCACAATATTGACAACCGTGCGCCTCAGGAAGAGAGGGCTTTCCAATAAGAATTTCTTCTTACTTGGCGCCGCAATTTAGATGACCAAACCTCTCCTTAGATGTAACTTTCTAGACATTGCCAATAATGTTATCTAATAATATTATTCAGATAATATGAATTATTGCTTCGATAATGAAAAATACTTTGTAAATGACAATTATCAAACAACAAAGAATATAAAATATCAACGCAGTTAATTATTAACTCAATAAAATCTTTGATAAGAATTATCGTAACCATTATTGAGTAGTGCCTTCTTACGTAAGAATCAATAATTGGTGCAATACCGTGTGCAACTGCTCAACAACGCGTATTAGTGTGTTTTAACCACCGAGTATTCCAACAGTATTAACGGTAACAACTACGCCGTTTATTTAAAAACAACTTATATTTGTCGTTTTCTTCATCCAATCACTTTCCGTTATGGGGCCCACACATGGTCATTTGGCCGTCGCATTTAATATTCTCCGACAAATGCGAATATTCCACGACCAAACGAATATTCCCCGACGATAATGAATATTTTATAACCACTTTATTATTTTAAAATATTTGCGTATTTAACCCTTAACTATCCACATTAATCAAATCAACCCTTACTATTTCAAAATAATAAATAAAGGAAATTCCTTTTTATTTAAAAAAATTTCGGGGTCTTACAACGATGATATGGCAAAAAATAAAAAACAGATTTTTGTTATTTGGCAGAATTACCAAAAACCTATATCTGCTTTGTACCCGCTTTATCCCAACAACAACATACACAACAATATAAACATCCATCGTCCACCAACACATGCACGTGTTTAAGTAACATTTGAATAAATATAATAACATTTCAAAACTTGTTTAAGTAACATACAAACATCCAAAGAATGAATATACAAGTACAAGCTTATACTATAACTACAAAACTAATCTAAAGCAGGTACGTCAAGCATCATCGCCTCCTTGATCACCCTGTAATTAACAAAATAATAAAACAAGTTACAAATATATACTAACTATGTTAATATTGGTATATTACGATAATATATACAATAAATTGATTTTATACCTCGTTGTCATCCCCGTGTTGTGATGTTGCTGCTGCCATCATCTTTGCTTGACTAACTCCTCAAAGACTCGAAAACCCCAGATGCCCGCCCAGTATCTTCAGAAGATCACGATCTCGACATATAGCTCTCACACAATCGGCGGAGTATGAACAATTTGGATGGCTCGATGACCGTAGATCAAGGTAGAAAGAGCGACTGAGCCATCTGAAGGATGGGCGTCGTCGTTGTCATTGACCTTTAATGTAGTTCTTCTTCACAATGCGCCCTCTCCCACAACTCTTGATCAATAGGCGGATGTGGAGTGCCTTTCGAGGATATACTTCATTCAATAAACGCTTATAAGTATCCTATCATCATGTTAACAATTAAATAGTTTAAAATAAATTAATTACATAAAGCATTAAAGATCAAGTTGTTAAAATTTATTATCGCTATCTGGATAGCCACAGGCGGAACCATCACGGTGTGGCCCGCGTACATCCAAATGATGGATAGGGTGACCATGAGATCCTGAGACTCTATACAAAAAAATAGCATAATATTACTAAGTAAAAATGTGATATATTTTCTATAATTCATGATTGTAAACATATTAAAACTTGTAAATCACGCCACAGCAAAGGATATCTCAGCAATCGTGAATACTACTACCGCCTGTATGTCCTTTTTAGCCTTTTTCGCGCCATCGGGTACACCCGAGGATCATTGGTGGCGGCGGTCTTTTTTCGTCTTTTCACCCAGCTCTCAGCTCTCCATTAGGCACACATCTTAGCCCATATGGCCTGGGTGCACCACCAAGGGCTATGCTCGTGCATGTAATCTTCTCCCTAGCCTGGATGGTCGATCTCGGCATTGTGAAGGGCCTTTTGTCTTTCTTTATTCAAATTGTCTTTAGTGCGGATCACAAGACTTACCCAAAATAATGTCTATATCATCAAGTTTCACGCGTCCTCCCATCTATACCGCTTTACGCAAATAAAACAACAATAATAACATTACTAAATAATTATCCTTTGAATATTATATTAATATTATCTCATCATAATTAAAAAAAATACATACAAAATTACGCTTAAGCGGCATCCTTGTGGGCGATAGGTGTGCTTCACCCACGTAATCACAAATGTAGCCAACTCAGAAAACACACATTGTGATATGCACTTGACGATTTTATTATCTAAAAAATCACTATAATATACAACATCAATTAGCATATATTAAAGCAATTTACATCTAAGTTATAATACTTATGAACATTTTTCAAACTTATACTTATAATACTTAAAAAAAATTCGCCAGAGTCTCCCCTACAATATGGACTAGCCACATGCACGACGGCATGCATATATGGACATTTCTAGGCACCTAAGACACAAACCAATATAATATCAATCAAAACATTACCAATATACAATAAATGGAATCTTAAATGCTTATATAAATTGATATATGTGGGACGTACGTGCTATTCGGAGGAGGGCGAATCTGAATAAGAATCTGATCATCCGGATTAGTAAGGGCCTTGGGCACATGATTAGGCCCCCTACCCAAGCCGCGTTTTTTCTGCGCTGCTTCAGAAGCCATCTGTATATTACAAATTTCAAGATGTTATTATGAGTCATATTTGATTACATGTATATATGACAATAAACATGACAGTGATATAAACATGTATATATATGAATATAAAATGACAATAAACAAAAGTTGCATTTAAATAGTTTAGTACATAAACATGACAGTGATATAAACATGTATATATATGAATATAAAATGACAATAAACAAAAGTTGCATTTAAATAGTTTAGTACATAAACATGACAGTGATATAAACATGTATATATGAATATAAAATGACAATAAACAAAATTTGCATTTAAATAGTTTAGTACATAAACATGATAATGATATAAAAAACATGTAATGTTAAACATACATTTCATTTGTTCAAGTGTCAATGTCTGATTCAGAATCATCTTGTATACGTGTTGCAGATTCATAACCATCATCTGCTTCAGATTCAGTGTCAGATTCAGTCAATAACTCTTCCTCCTCAGTATCAATGTCATCTGACACAAGTATTGACTCAGGATCTAATTCATGTGGTTCATCTCCACCATCTAACTGGATTACTTCATTGTCGTCCTCCACATTTATTATAGTTTGACTATGAAGCATCTGCTCTTGGTAAATCTCCCCATCAACTAATTCTACACGACTACGCGCGGGAGTATGAATTACAACTTGCCAATCTGTAGGCGGTCTATCCCTTTTCCTAACAGGACTAGGAGTGTAGTATACTTGTACTATTTGAGTTGGTAAAACAAATGGTTCGTTGGAGTACGCAGACCTATGGAGGTCAATATCGACGATTCCATGTTTGTCAACACGTATCCCTTTTTCTGAATCAAACCAACAGCACTTGAACAAGTGAATATGACCCCGTCGTGCCCCTTGTCATGCGACAACTCTACGATTTCCTCCAACTCCCCATAAAAGGCACGACCAAGCTCATTATAATAATCTCCTTGGACACACACTCCAGAGTTCGTTGTTCTTTTACCGCGCCCATATGCCTTTGTGTGAAATTCACAACCATTTATTTTATAACTATTGCGGCTGATTTGGTCCCTGTCTGGTCCCATAGCTAGGACTTGTACATTAGGCGGAATCATTGATCCCTCAGTCAAAGCCTACAAAAACTCCATCTTATTAAATGAAGTCATAGTTAACATAGAGTATATATATATATATATACTACGTGCTTAAAAATTGAACTTACTTTGTCTTTTAGCCAAAGTGCAATTTTTTATCCCAATTGATTTGAATATCTTTATCAGTTATGCCGGGATGTTTCACTTTTAACTCGTCATCGTACAATCTATACCATGTTATAAACATTAACATATTGGAATAAATTTTCAACTTAAAAGATAAATTATCAAGTTTACATGTGTGTACCTCACAAATTCGTCCAATCTCCTCATGAATTGAGAAGAATGTAAGTATGTGCGATGTAATTCTTGCTCGAGAGAGAATATCGCTTCCCTTTTCCATAACCGCACCTCAATAGACCAAATACGAGAGCCAACCATTTAGTTCAACATTTCCCCCATCATGTGTCTCGATACTCGATTGGCCTTTGTCGAGACTTCGTCCAGAAAAATAGTCCGAGACAAACGTAGATATCTCATCGAAATCAGTATGCCTCACATATCGACCCCTCGACATAAGCTCTATTCTTCACCTTCCTCTTAAGGTTTTCCATCACCCTCTCGAAAGGGTACATCCATCTATATTGAATCGGACCCCCAACACGAGCTTCATAGGGAAGATGGATTTGCAAATGCTCCATGGAGTCAAAAAACCGGTGGGAATATTTTTCCGGTTTACACGTGATCTCTATGATGTTCTTCTCAAGTACAGACATGTCCTTCTCATTTAATGATTTTGAACATAAGTCTTTGAAGAAATGACTAAGATCCGTCAAAGCATCTCATATTGGTTTATCAAGCAGATCCCGAAATGCTATAGGCATAAGTCTCTCCATGAACACATGACAGTTATGACTCTTCATCCCTTGCAATTTCCCACCCGTAACACACCTTGCAATGTTTGACGCATATCCATCTGGTAGTTTCAGAGACTTAACCCATGTGCACACATCTTCAACTTGCTTTTTGGACAATATGTACCTTGCATGCGGTTTGACAATCTTACCATTAGGAGATTCATAAAGTTCTAATCCAGGACGCTTACAAATATCTTTCATGTCCAAACGTGCCTTATCATTGTTTTTTGTCTTCCCCGTAACATTCATCACAGTGTTAAACACATTGTCAAACACATTCTTCTCAATATGCATCACATCTAAATTATGACGAATCAAATTTGTAGACCAATAAGGCAGTTCCCAAATGATGCTTCTCCGAACCCAGTTATGAGATTCGCCAAACCCATTGATTATGTTTGTGGCATCAACCTTACCAAATGGGATAACCGGCAATCTCATCACACGATCTCGCATCTCCGTTCCCGACAATCGCGGTGCAGGCATATCATTGTCTACTTTTCCTTTCCTGAAGTGTTCTTTATTTCTTCGAAACGGGTGATCTACCGGTAAGAACCGACGATGACAATCAAACCAACAAGGCTTTCGACCTTTTGATAGATTAAATGACTTGGTATGCTCCATACAATACGGACAAGCCAACTTCCCGTGTGTACTCCATCCATTAACATACCATAAGTCGGAAAGTCACTTATAGTTCACATAACCACGCCTCTAAGGTTGAAATTTGTTTTCGTTGTAACATCCCAAGTCTGTACTCCATCCTCCCACAATACCTTCAACTCGTCTATAAGAGGTCTCAAGTAAACATCTAAGTTCTTTCCAGGACTCTTAGGACCAGGAACCACCAGTGAAAGAAACAAGTATGGTTGTTTCATACACATCCAAGGAGGCAAGTTATACGGAGTAACAATCACAGGCCAACATGAGTACGGAACAGCTGAGTGGCCAAACGAATTGAAACCATCGGTGGACAATCCAAGCTTCACATTTCTAGGTTCCAATGCAAATCCAGGATATGCTAAGTTAAAATCTTTCCAAGCCTGCCCATCTGCGGGATGATTTAGTTCTCCATCTTTAGCTGGAGATTTCGCATTCCAACTCATATGTTCAGCTGTTCTTGAAGACATGTACAATCTTTTTAGCCGATGTGTTATTGGAAAATACCTTAAAATCTTAAACGGTATACTTGATTTTTTTTGTAGTCACACCCTCTTTATTAAGCCTAAACCGATCATGACTGCAAAACGTGCACCTTGTCATCTGTTCATTTTCCTTATAAAATAACATGCAATTGTTGGGACATGCATCGATCTTTTGGTATCCAAGACCCAACTTCTTCACCATTTTCTTACAAAAGTAATAGTTATCAGGTAATTTCTCACCGTCAGGAAACATACTCTTAATGGCCTTCAAGAGCGACTCAAAACACTCATGGCTCATATTGTGATCAGCCTTGATGTTAAGTAATGTCGCCACTGCAGACAATGTAGTGTATTTGGTGCAACCATGCCACAATGGCTCGCTACCCTCGTCTAACAACTTAAAGAAGTCTTTGGCATCAGAATTCATAGGTTGCTCTCTACCTTGCTCCCAATCAAAATTTGGCCCTGCAATATCATGAACCATTTCATTCATACGATGAGTACTACTGCCCGAATTGTGTACTTGTGTGATGCCACCATCTCTTCTCTCCCCTACGTGCCCACCCACCAAAGATTCTTCAGTAATTTCTCATGAACCCGTAAACAAGTAAATGATAGTTTACCATGTCTCATCCATATAATTTACATTCTTACACTTCAAACATGGACATCGATTTGCGACTTACCATTCATACATTCTCGGGTGACTATACGCGTACTTCAAAAACACTTGGCAACCAAATCTAAATTCAATTTAGATTTTTATCCGGGCACTTGACTTTCGTCGTGCCATCTAACTTCTGATGCGAATAGAGGTCCATGATTTCACGGTACCTACTACAGACAACATTATAAATGTTAACATATGACTTGAGCATACTTGTAACCATATGACTTGAGCATACTTGTAAGCATGCATATGATTAACATTTCAGCATACTTGTAAGCATATGACTTGAGAGCATACTTGTAATCATATAACTTGAGACTTGTAAGCATATGATTAATATTTAAGCATACTTGATGTTAACGAATGAATGCAAATTAAAGCAGTATGAGAAACTTTAAATGTTATACAACTTTTGAGTATCTTGGAGATTTATTCATATCAACTAGTGTGCTAAGGCGCCTAACATGTTTTAAGATTATACCCGTCACGGTCCCTTTCTATAATCTTTTATGTTTTGGGATAGTCACAACTTGGTTGAGCAATTTATAGCTTCTATAACATTTTGTAGCTTTATTCTTATATACATAAGTGTTAAATACCCTTGTTAAAAAGATAAACAGTCTCTTTATTGACCATGTGTGTCTAGTTACCTTCTCTGCATACTTAACGCCTCCCTAAAGACCTTACTATTTTGGCTTAATGTTCCCCAATAGCTTACCATGCTAACAACCAAGCTTGGCTTGGCCCCGTGAGGTTAGCTAAGCTTGGCGTGGCCTCGTGTGGCCTCATGACCCCAAGCTCCAACCCATCGGCTCAATAGCCCCTTAATAGGCTCTAGTGGATCAACAATAAGCTCGTTAATAGTATAAATGTTCGCAACTACCCGACCAATAAAAAAAATTCGCCAGAGTCTCCCCTATAATATGGACTAGCCACATGCACGACAACATGTATATAAAGTCATTTCTAGGCACCCAAGACACAAACCAAGAGAAATATACAAATTTCCAATATAATAAGACCAAAACAATAACGATAAATCAGTATCAAGACTAGATAAACCAAATTACAACTCTAGAAAACACACTAATAAACCAAATTACAGCTCTAGATCCAATCTAGGTTTGTGTCTATCAATGGGTAAATCAGTATCAAGACTAGATAAACCAATGCAGTCTATGGGGTTTTAGGAATGGAATTTATAGGAAGATTAGCGGGGGAACCGCCAGGAATCAGTACACTGAAATAAAATCAAAAAATAATCCTACAAAATTTGTTATTGCAAAACAAAATAGGGAAACTAAAAGTTTAGGGAGATACGTGTCAGGGCATGAAACTTAATTTCTACGAAATAGTCGTCGGAGATAAATGTTACTATTCCTTATATATATCAAATATACACACTATACCTAAACATGCATAAACAAACCAAAAATTGATACATTCTTTTCTGTTCATACATTACATATCAAACTCAAATTTATACAAATTAAAACTTAATTGTAGAATATGTATTTGCACAAATCAAACACTAATTGCAGTATACAATACAGTAAATATCAAATCCAAATTTCTAACATATCAAACCCAAATTGAATTCAGCCTCGATTAATATATAACAAATTAAACCCTAGATTAAATTTCAAAACTCAAATTGAACACTAATTCATTCAAGGATTCATCATTTTTATAACAAAATATATTAAAACCCTAAATTAAACACAAATTCCAAAGATATTAAACAAACAAATTAAACCCAAAATCGGTTTTCTGGGCATCGTGAGTGCAGGTGGTGGTGCTGCAGGTGGTGAAGCAGATGGTCTTGAAGGGTCTCTCTCTCTCCTACTCCCCCTCTTCTCCTCGTCTGTATCTCCCTCTTTTTTTTTTCTCTATCTCGATATCGCGAACTCGAGTCTCATTTAAGGTTTTGAGAATCGATGATCGCTTTCATGACCGCATCACGGTCATTTGCTTTTAATGATGTGGACATATCAATGATCGCATGCGTCATGAAAAAAGTTTAGTCGCAAAAAAAACGCGTCAGGGTTTCCCACCATATTTTTGAGAGGAAAATTCATCTCGGCGACCGATCAGCGACCGCATGCGGTCGCTAATAGAAACTAGCGACTAGAATTCATCTTTCCAATCGCTGATATTATTGGTCGCAGATAAACTTTTTTTTTGTAGTGTATATATATATATATATATATATATATATATATATATCCAGGTAAAAGCTCCGATTTCAAGACTAAATGTACCTGTGCAAAAGGTTGTACTTGTAAGACCTAGAAGTTTAGCAGCTCAAACAAATCTTGAAGGTACAGATCTCTTTATACCACTTCCTTATTCCCATGTTGCTAAACTCCTATAAGAGCCATTTTCTGCCTTAGAATTGCTACTTTTATCTTAAAGATAAACTCCAGTAAAATGGGGCAGTTGGAGTGTTATTAAAGACTATATCCGTTCTAAAATTAAAGATACATTTTATTTGTTAGCTTGTTCCAATTAAAATCTGATATTTATTTCTATTTTTAAATAATATAAAGTTCCTAACATGTCATCATTATATATATGAGGTAGATTGAGGATTACCCTCCATGCCACTACTACAGTTTTAGCAAATATAAGGAATGTGTATGGACAAATTAAATTTTCCTTAGAAGTTGTAGCTTTTAAAATATATCTCGAATTTGGACTGGAAAGAGCATGTAATTTTTTATCCCTCCTTATAGCTTAATTTGCTCTACAAATTAGATTATAAAAGTCTTGGAGATGGAGAGGAGATCCCTGAAGACGAAGCAGTCTGCAAATTACGTTTCGGTATAGTCAAAGACCAAGGAAATATACTAAAGACAGAATGCGAGTGCAAGATTACCCTCCTACACGAAAGATGCGCCCTTGCATTTTCTGGAAGCAAGAATTGTGAGGTATGCGAGAATTAAGGAGGTTAAGAACTTACCAGTAACCCTGCTATGGCTGCCTAGTTCTGCTGCTGCAATTAACAGTGTCAATAGCCAAAGGAAAAGTATTTTTTTTCAAGATTCAAAAGGTAAAGTAATTTCCGCTTATGATCGTGATAATCATAAATATAAACTAATTGAAGCAATGCCAAATTTCTAGTGCAAGCAAATATGGGGCTAATGTTGTTTATAGGTACTTAGTGAGTTAGCATACAAGTTATGTTTCGGGTTTAATTCTTGTGTCTTTGCTCTAAAGTTCTTGTTGATCGACAATCTATCTTAATTAGTGCATGGTTTCAACCTAATCACGGTCTATGTTTTTAGAGTTTGTGCTTTATTTTACATTTCCGTTCCAGCCATCATACACAATTTTCACAATAAGTTTCAGCTACCATGCAAGTTACATTTTTAAGTTTCAACTTCTTAACGGGCTCTATAAGTTCTAATCACATATTCAAAGAGGCTCTATATATTTGAAATTGTGACAATATCAGAGCATCAAGGTACATAGTTACTGCATTAATTAAACTGTCTAAACTTGCATCAAGCTTTCTCCCAATCTGGACAATCTCCCATATATTAAAATTAATTATGTAACCTCGATACAAATTACAAATCAAGGTAAGCACATCTTAAGCAATCTAACATATACTTCAGTTGTTGCTTCTAATAAAGTAATAGTGGAATCAAAATTCTTAACATAGAATAAATTAATCAGCATTGGGGAGTTTTGTCTCCCCATATAAGAAAATCATATTGCGTAGAGAAGAAAATTAATGCACACAAGAGAAGAAGAAAAAGAAATAAAACTGAGCCCAATAAGCGGGAAAGAGAGATTCCTTTTGCCAAAGCAAAGCTTCTGATAGAGACCAACATATAGTTGTAGGAGCGTTTCGTTTTGCAGGAGCCAATATAAATCACTAGATGCACAAAATGGATAGGTGTTTTTCCCTGTCGAAAGTTCTATTGTTTCGTAAGACTGAACCCGAAGTAGAAAGAATGCACTTGCTAGAGAGTCTCTATATACATAAGATAGCCTTCTGAACTATATATAGTATACAAGTCCCATGCATGTTCTTTTCATGTATGTCGAAGAGATTTCATTTTCTGCCCCATGGAAAGCATAAACAGCCCTGAAATATAAATACGAGGGTCAGAAGATTCAATAGTACCAGTGAACTAATAAGCTACAGTCAAAGGGTTGGCCTTCTCGCCTATACTTGGAATATTCAGAAAATGCAACCAGATGGTGATATATCTCACTTTTAGCATATAAGTTTTGGCAATTATGGAGGAACTAAAACAGTAAATAGAATTTATTCACTATACCTTTTTTGGATCCTCATTTCCATATTGCTTTTGACGGTTTGAATAAGAAGTCTCAGTTGGCATGATGGGTACCTTTCCTGTCCCACTCTGTTTCTCCTCTCGCACTCTGTTGAATACTTGAGTGTACCCTTCAGCTGATGCAGGGTCACTTTCATCCCAATCGCCAAACTTTGGAACTGCAGGGCTGTGATCAGGCTGTCAAATCCAAATTCAAGTCAATACTCCTTCAAAATAAGTCATATCCAGAATTTATGGAGGCGTCCGTGAAAATTTGGAAAGAATAGCTATAAGACGATGTTTATGGCACTTGGGAATGCACTGACTATATTTCTCAAATAACATGCCCTAATTATAATATTTAAACAGACACTAGGGGAAGTAATCAGGGTAAAACCTAATTTGTCAAGTTTTAAGACTATTTAATAACCAAAACATTCACAACGCTGCATTTTTGTTCTACATAATAATCCATTGATTACTTAAAGAACTGAACAAGAGAGAAAACTTGGTAATTTGTAGCAGGATGTGGTTGGCTACGATTTATTATTTCACTTTTTTTAGTTTCTCAGCAATCAACCAGAGCATCTAAAGAAACATACGAAGCTACTTCATTTTTTGTTGTGACCTTATCCACACTTGTTTAACGAGCATATATAAATAAAAGTTTCTCTCAGAATTTATGCTAACATGATTAGGTGGGTTTATGAGATATGAGAATAAAGAATTACAGTTTCATCGCCTCGAGTAACTGATCTCAACCGGGATCTTCCTGGAGTGGAGGGAGCTAGGCCATCTCTACCTTCAGAAGAACCCTTTCTTTCCCATGAGGGAGAAGAAACTCCACTGCCTTTATTTCCAAGCCTTGCCTGGTGATTTGGGTGCAGTAGTGACTGTTCAATGCTACGGTCAGAGCCCACACTCTGCCTTGAAACCCTTTTAGGGCTATCAGTACTCGTGCCACTGAGACGATGATGGGGTGAGTCAACAGTGGCTTTCCTGCCAACAGCGTCATGGCGCAACCGGGGATCAGTTGGTCTCCTCACGTCACCTTCATTCCAGCTCAGCTGGCGTTCATGCCTTGCCCTTACAGTTTCTGGTCCCTTCTGGGTCTTGGATTCAGCTTCTTGTTGGAAGGAAGTAACTTGAACTGGAGGTTGGCCATCGGAATCCGGATTGTCTTTAGGATCATTTGGGTTCATCTTAGCACCAGTTCTACCCTTCCTTGCATTGTCAAAGTAAGCAGTGTAAGGAACATTCTCTTCACTTTCCCAGTTACCAAACTCTGGTACCTGCGATTGTTGCTGCAAGAACAAGGAACCGATTAATATTGAAGATGCACAAAAACACAGAAAATCAGCCTTTATCCAAAACTTATTAAATTTCACCAATCTTAGACTATGGATTGTTGATACTACAAATAAGAAATTAAGAATTAAAGGAGATGTATCACAGACAACCTATTGTTGCTGGATTAGTGAATAATATTAATGTTAGAAATCAGATGCTTTTGTGTTTTGTGCCTATACTTGTCATTGTTGAGAATCCTGCACTCATACTTCCAGTTTGTATGCAATGTCCAATACAATCTGGGCTGAAAATTTAGGATAAATTTATTTCATAGCCCTATCACTTGATGCAACTAAAATAGGAGACCACCTTAAAATAACAGCCTTCATTTTGATTTGTACTTTGAGTCAACAAGCGGACGAAATAATAGATTTACAATTAACTTTCATCTTCCAATAAGCAGCTTGGTAAGCATCAAACGATAAATTTACATAGTCCCTCTGTTTCAAATTATAAGATTTTGAAGTCAACTTAAGACACTTTCAAACTCAAAATTAGCACCTATCTAAAAAGCACTAAAGCTAACATTTATTGTTTCGTAATTTTTGATGAATTATCTCAATTTTTAGTTTAAAATTTATCAAATTTACTTTCAAAAGTCAATAACGATCTTACAATTTGGAACTGAGGTAGTATTATATTACCTTTACAACATTCTAGAGCAGCTATCACTTTAGGGTATGTCAGGAAAGTAGCTTAAAACAGAAAAGAGAATGCAAAGAAAATATTCATCAGGATTTTCGATAAGTTGTTCCTAAAATAAAATCTCATATGCCAATACTATTCAACTACAGCTACAATTTTATCTCAATTAAGGGCCAAAAACTCAGATCCCATTCATGAATACATATTGTAGATCCAAGTAGAAACCTTAAAACCAGAATTTTAAAATTTTCCACAAAATCAACAAACAATTAACACCACCAAGAATAAAATCAATCAAAATTTTCAAGTTCTATAAAGACTAAACCTAATCCATTGACAACAAATGAAAGAACAGCAACCCAATGCTCCAAAATAATCATGAAGAAAGCTCACAGTAAAAAAAAATCACATTTAAATCCCAATTCAAAATATACAAAGATTGCATCTTGTAAATCAAGAAAGTTTCCAACTTTGTAACTCAACAGATTCAAAAGCAAAAAGGGAAAAGAAGCCATCAATTATCAGCATTGTTAGTTCCAAGTAAAGATAGATCAAGAATAAGTGAAACTTACAGCCATTATTCTTCAAAAAAAAGATGGCTTTTGAGCAGAACCCAAGTAAGTAGGAGGCAGAACTCTTTAGTGGGTGCAAGTTTTTTCCTTCACAAATGACAACAAAAGAAGAGGAAAATGAGGGTGACCGGTTAACTGGCGCCATCGGTGACATGGGACCAAACTTCTTTTTTCCTCTGCTTTTAGTCTCCATTTTCAAGTCTGTCATTGCACGTGGGGTTCCCGTTTTTTTTAACTTTGTGTTTTATTACCAACAAGTGCACTGGTGGAATTTCTTAAAATCGACTTATGCTGTCCATTTCTTTGGTAAGCATTATGATCTCCTCTTTATTCACATTTCATTAATTAATTATTAGAAGTTACTTTTAGATTACTTTTATATATTGAGATAAATTTAAATCATAATTATGAAAAAGTCGACCTAAATTTCATAATAATCATAAATTTTAATAATTATTATCAGCAATTAAAAAATAGAGATATTTAACCCAAAAATACTACTACTTTAACCCAAAAATAGAGATATTTGACAACCCCACCCCACCCCACCCCACCCCACTCCAAAATAAAATAAAAAAAAAAAAAAAAGAATTATTGATTGTCATTTGATAAAAAAAATGATCAATTTTAGGTTTAGAAGTGTTGTGCGCATTTGAATACTACTATTCTCACTACAATAAAATAGACAAAATAATTTTATAGCATATACAAAATTATAAAAACATAAATGGATCCCTTTTTTTATTCTGAAATTTATGTTGCGTAAAATAACTATATTATTATACGATGTATTTACTATATATATTCATTATGTTGATTTTATTTATTAACCATGCCTAAAATTGATCACCATCCCATTACTAAGCTCTCATTATTCTGAGCAAGCCGAATATATAAAGGCCTCAGTATCATGTGCAACTCATGCAGTTCATTAATTAACTTTTATTTTTCAAGCCAAACCTTACAAAATCATTTTCTAAAATTCAAAATCAACATAATAATTTAAAACTACTTATAATTTGCAAATTAACTCAAAAGAGTTGAAATATATAATTAGAACATAGGGAGTAGAAGAGATCACTAATTCACAAGATTGAATGGCAGAATGAAAACATTCAAAGTTTCAAACTATTAGCAGCTCGGGCGCAGCCTCATTCAACAATAAAATGATAAAAGAGATTATCAGAAGTTACATTGCTCAACTTTCCATCTGGTCATTCTAAAGCAGACAAAGGGTCAAGAAATATGTTTCATTAACAGAGCAATAATGTTGTTCACAAGTACATTTCACAGGCACAAGGGTAATTCTATAAAAAAAATTCATACATCTTGCAGCAAATACATGACCTATTATTGTGCTTCTAAATGTAGTAGCAGCATTTTACAGATGAAACACCTGATAAATGGATCAATATTGCATAAACAGACAATAGGGTAAAGAAAGGTAAAGGGTAAAGAAAGGTAAAGGGTAAAGAAAAACAATCATTAAAAGTTTTCTATCATCTGTTCCAAGTAAAAGTTCAGGAAGACCTATTCATCGTATTGATCCATCCGAAATTGATGAGACCTTACAAATTCCAACAGATGTGGTGAATGGCAAATCTTTATAGCAGGCCACCAGTTCGTTGTCAGTGTGAAGATCTGGTTGAATGGTTTCCCAAACCTTCTTTTTAGGGTTCAGAACCTCATCAGGCTTGCTTTCAAAGCCAGAAAACGTTATTCTCTCCCCAACAGGAGCAGATTGTGGTGGATCAACCAATTCGACCTGAAATTACACCAGCATTATATATTCTAACCAGTCGTGTTTTTTAATAACCCAAAAAGATTGCATTGATTGATGGGCAATAAGCCAACCTTGAACATGATATCTTTCTACCATCCCATGATCATATATGCATACGCCTATAAGCCCTTAACCAACCACAAAGGCATTTCCGTAAACAAAATCACCTAGTGTCTTAAATAACTAATAGTTATTTTTGCTAATCAGTTGAACAAAAATTAATATTATTATATTGTTTTCTGAATTCAATAGTAAAGCATGGTTGATGCTCAAAAAGACATGACATAATAAATGTGGTGGAATCTGTGCAAATGAAAACAAACCAGGACTATACTAAATGAGTTGGTAGTTGTTTTTACCATTGTTTAAAGAATAATGCTACATGTACCAAAGTTAGTGACCCAAATGAGCTTTTCAATACAGATTTATGGAATGACTAACCACTATGAATATAGTCAAGCGATATAATAATTACATCATTTGGGACTCTCAAATTTGGAACCCTTAAAATTATTCTTGTTTAAAAGCGTTTAATGAATTGATCACAAATACTACCCACTTGTCGTGGTCACAAAAGGGATATTTGGATGCCATGTTCAACATTCTTAAAGGGTGATAAAATGGTTCCACAACTTTGAAACCAAATATAAACCATGCAATAATGAGATGCGGTACTATTAATAGGACTGCAATGAACTAAGATTTTCATGAATAGCACGCTGCTCAGGTCAGTAAGTCTGAGCTCGAACATGTTCATTACATAAACAAGACAAGCTTGGAATCAAATTTAGGTCTTATTTATTAACATTATCATGAACATCCTCAACTCGGCCTGGATAAGTAATAAGTTCGTCGACTTAGGGTTCAGTTCAATTTGACATATATTACAACTTTTTTATATATCCTATTTCGTTATACAATTTTTACTTATATAATCACATATCTTAAAGGAAAAAATTATTTATTTATAAATTATTGAAAAAAAAAACTTAAAACATGTTTTCTCACCTACATTTGTATTTGTAAATTATAACAATATTAATTCATTTTCATGTACTTAATTGAATGGTAAAATTAATTTGTATATTAATTATTCACTATTTTTTGTTATACTTTAGCCTAAAAAAACATCTTTTATGTATTACATAGTATTACTAACTAGAGATTAAGAAAATCTTTTATTCATTTCTGGCTTGTGGCAAGGCAACCTCAGCTCGAGCTCTTTCATTTGTATATAAATCGTGCTTAAAGGGAAATATTTAGATTCGTTTAGCCAAATTTGAACAATAGTGAGCCCTTGCATGGTTCAGTTAATGCAGGCCAAGGTACTAATGAAAAAAATGTGATGGATTGGTTACCTTCGTGTGATCGCTATTAGATACAGCAAGAACCATTGCATGCGACTTTATACCCCGCATGGTTGCTGGCTTCAGGTTGCAAAGAACACAGACCTTTCGATTCTGACAACCATAAAAAATCTCATTTATGAATCTCAAAAACATACTCGTTTGCAGAACTTGAATATATAAACTGAGTTACACACACATATGTGGAAGTCTAATGTCTGTAGAATCTGGAAAAGTGGAGGGAAAAAACCTGCATTTCTTCAAGAGGAATATAATTGACAAGACCGCTAACAACTGTTCGAGGTTGGCCTTCACCCACATCAATTTCTTCCACGTATAAAGAATCAGCATCGGGATGTTTCTGAACCTTTGTGATAAGACCAACGCGGATATCGAGTCTACTTATGGAGATTTCAGGTTCAGCTGTGCTCTTAGGTTTGCTTTCAGGGGCAGATTTTTTCTGTCGTTCTTTCTTTGCATTTCCATCTGTCAAAACAATGACAGTAATCAGATGTCAATATTCTTGCATTCAAGAAGGGAACACAACCCTTATATTATTATATGTACTTGTACTCCCTCTGCCCCACAAAAAGAGTCTCGACAGCAAATTTGCAAAGATTAAGGATATATTTTCATTCTATATTCCTAACATTATAATTTTTTAATTTAGTAGTGGTGGTATGATAATGAAATTTTGATGATAAACATGAGGACATTATGTCATTTTATACTACTAAAATAAAAATAGGGCTCTTTTGTGGAACAAAAAAATATTGCAAATGAGACTCTTTTTTGGAATTGGAGTATTAAGTATCTCGAATGCTAAATGAAAAGCACCTAAAGAAAGGGCCAAACCACAGTACACATAATTATTTCTTATCTGATCATATTTTTTTCATTTGCCTTCAAGAGCACCACTCAATCAAAATACTCGGTAACATCAACTAGAGTCAAAGACTGAAGAATAAAAAGAGCAAATAGCTGGAAAATAAAGAGCCAGTCTAAAAGGTTTAAATTTGACCACCATGAAACCTACCAATAATAATTTTTTGAAAATAACATGGCTTTGGTATAACATCCTACGCATAACAAAAGCTAATTCAGGTTTGACTAAACCAAATGCAGGGGGAAACAGAAAAAATTATTCCAAATAATGTTTTGAAGAATATAAAAATATGAGAACAATTACTAGCACCAACAACTTCCACAAAGATGTTCCAAGGAAAAAATTATAAATAAAAAATAAATAAATACCAAACAATGTCTCAAGAAGATCAAAAGATATAAGAACAGTTACTAGCACCCACAACTTCCAGGAAATTCCAAGGGGAAAAAACAACATTCAACAAAAACATATCCATGGCAGAGACGATGCAAAATCCACAAAATAGCATTAATACATCTTCGTCAAACTTTAACCTGAAATTTTTGTCTTTTTCAGTTGTTCAGCAATTTTCTTTGCTTCAGCTTCTGCCTTCACAATCCTATCGGCTTGACTTCCAGCAAACTTTTCCCTAAAGAACTCCACTTCATCATCTGTCTACACATACACAATTTGAACCAAATAAAAAGGTTAAGACCTATTGCATTGAGCAAATTCACCCACAAATAAGATTCCAAAAATAAAAGCCAATATGCTGCAAAATAAGTTGCATATAACATGTACCAGTTCCTTAAACAATGGCACAGGAGTTCCAATTTTGTGACCAGCAGGAAAGATCTCCCATGGTCTTTTAGCCCGTTCGATATCTCCTTTTTCATCTGTAAGTGAGACTTGCATTTCAGAAGGCATATTGAGCTGCTTAAGTACCTAAAATGGCAGTAAAAACAATAATAAACATTACCTCATGGATGAACTGCATTACTTTCAAGAAACAGTATGCATATAAAGTGTAAAGTCACCTAATTTACCTCAATGGAAAAAGATGGCATAAAAGGTTCTAATAGGGAAGCAAGAAGATAGACCAGTCCCGCCGCAGTTTTCATAACAATAGAACAGGAAGGTTGATCTTCCTTGTAAAGCTTCCAGAACTGGCTTTCCTGTAAAACATTTTATTAATATGGACAGTCTTAAGCAGTCATGAAAAGGTAGTCATGTAGCCTTTACAGTCGGTAATAATTCGAAACAAATTATTTAAAACGTAAACCCAAAAAAATGGTAAAAGTGCCCCCAAAAAAATAGGGCATAGCAGTAGAGGTTATTATGAAATATATAACTAAACAAGTATCCAAAACAAAATGCTCTAAACTTTGTTGTATTCTTACTTGCAGGTATGCATTTCCTTCCCCAGAAATGCTCATCGCAGTCTTCAACCCTTGCTTTAGCTTAACCTAAGTCAGAAGGGAAAGAGAAATGTAATTCCTAAGCAAGCAATAAGCAACCTACCAGGTCACAACAGTACGCAAGAACACAATATTGGACAGTGCGCCATCAATTACCTTCTCCATGGCTTCTATATATTGCTCCACATAATTACCAACTTTCTCTCCCAAATTTTTTGTAAGAAAATGCGATTCTGCACCTGGAGCGTCAGGGATGACGCAGTGGTATCCCGAACCTTTACCAGATCCTGAATCTGTCCATGGAAATTGTCAGTTACAAGAAAAACCTCATCAGCCTATCCAGTACAATGTTCCTATAGCACACCAGTAACTTCCCCAACCCCTCAAATGAAAAACAGGAGCACATGAAAAAATGGATAGGAAATAATGAAATGCACAGCTGGCATCTATCTAACAGTACCCAGGATGGTTACTTGGAGATCACATCACATGGATGCTATTGTAAGCAATATATCGATACCTTTTGCTCTGAAATACAGTAATAAAAACAACCCCCATAAATCTTCAAAATGCCTTCCTATTTGTGTTCTTTTCTTTGTATGCTTCCAGTGTGGGAGGGGATTGAAAGTATATATACTAAAAAAAATATGTATAGTAAACTGGATTTAACATGAAACAGGCGTCTAGAAAATTGTGATCGAATAATGCACGTGTTGGTAATAATCCTAACATATTAAACAACAGATATTTTCCTATGTTGTACGTTTCTTTCATAACCCATCTGACTAACCTGGATCTTTAGCAATGAAGCTCAAGACACGATTGATGAAATTGCCTAGGTTATTTAGCAATTCATTGTTTAACTTTGCTTGTAAATCCACCCATGTAAACAATGTGTCTGATACCTGATAATAAGAAATCCATTAGAATTAGAATATCTAATAAATAAATGAATATACACACATAAATACACAGAGAGGGGTAGACAGAGAATTTTTTAAAAGGGGGAGTGGAGGAGCCAATGGCAGATAACAATGTTTATTCATATATTGTAGCAAGAGCCTACCTCTGGTCTATTAGTTAGCAAGTAATATCTCCACACTTCTACAGGAATGTTTGTATCTTTTGCATCGTTTCCAAAAACTCCTACACCCTTACTCTTTGAGAACTTACCTGAAAATGCCATCAAAATAAAATCAAATTTATCAAAATGTTAAAGAGAAATGTAAGGAAAGTAATTTGGTACTGTACACCAAAGCGATAATAGTTTACTCAACTCTACTTACTGGCAAAACCAAACCTGATTATCAACTAACCTGCTTCATAGTTCAAGTATTCAGTTACACTAATAGTTTTCATTAAAGTCCACTGTTCACCAGTCCCAAGAAGCGTGGATGGAAACATCACCTGTACGAAATTTAAACCGAAAATTAATATACTTACACCAAACGTGTTCATAGGGTATTAACAGGAGGAGGTCTGCACAGTGAGCACAAAGAAAAAGCAAAAAAATAACAAGAAAGCTACAGCCGCACATATTAAAATATTTTTAATTGTCTACAAGGCCACAAGTTTGTGTAGCAATACAGGATCAAGAAGGATCACGGTGGCTCATAGATACCATGAAGAAAACATATTTTATTACTCCCTCCACTCCACAAAAAAAGTATCATTTGCCAAATTTTTTGCTCCGCATAAGTAGTCCAATTTTTAGTGATAGTAGTATAAAATAACACAATATCCTCAAGTTTACTATCATAATTTCAATATCATACCACACTACTAAACTAGATTCTTATTATTTTTAGGGGTATAAATGGAACAAAAATATATTCTTAATATTCATAAATTTTGCAAATAGGACTCTTTTCGTGAAACGGAGGGAGTAAATAAAAAGGTAATATAAAAGAAGAATTATACTTACAGTGTGGAAAGGCACATTATCCTTCCCCATAAACTGATACAGCTCCACATTTTCAGGATTCTTCCACCACTTCTCCCACTCGGGTGTGTAACATGAAGTGATTGATACGTATCCAATTGGCGCATCAAACCAAACATAAAAAACCTGAGCATCAAACAGTTGAAGAAAACATGTAATAGAACAAACAGAATAATAGAAAAAGGTTCTTCAGTACGCTTTACTATGATTGAAAGCTTCTAGCAAAACCAACAAAACACAAAACTGATGAAAAGGGTAATAATACAATAATAAACCAGGTCTTATTAACTAACCTTGTCCTTAAATTTCTCATGTGGAACAGGAACCCCCCACTTCAAATCCCTGGTAATACACCGTTGCCTTAGTCCTTCCTTAAGCCATGCATTTGTTGCTTGAATAGCATTCTGACTCCAGGATCCAGCCACTGACATGCTGTTAATGTACTCCTCTAATTTATCCTTCAGTAAAGGGAGCTCAAGAAACAAGTGGTTTGTATCACGAATTCGTGGTGTGTTCCGACAAACCTGTTTACATAGTATGGTTAAAAGATCTGAATTGCATATGAAGTCGGAAAAATAGTAACGAGGTAGAATTTCAATTTTAACACGTGGACAATGAAATTAGAAAGAGTTGATCCTTCATTCAGCCTCTTATTGATAATTAGTTTTGTTTTATACAGTATTCTAAAAATCCGCCTAGACGACGGAGGGGGTGCCTAGGCGTTTTCCTAGGCGGACTAAACATTTTTTTAGGCGGTCTCATTTATTTATTTTTCTATTGTACACACTTGTTATACTATATAAATGTCATTTTTATAAATTTTGCATGAAATAAGTAATAATCTTTTAATGCTTAACAAATTCATTTTTAAGTATTATAGAGCTTCAAAGTAGATGTTTGATTTTGCCTAGGCATCTAGCCGCCTAGGCGGGAATTTATCGGACCTAAGCGGGGATTTTTAGAACACTGGTTTTATGGAAAAAGAGAAATGTGTCTTAAGAAATTACTACTTACGATTCTTAGAAGTGGCTACCAACCAATCAGGAATTGTCTTTACCAATATCTAGAAGTTCCATACTTCATAAGATTGCATTTAAAAAAGCCTCCAGACTAATAAAATAAAAACTAACAGGCAATAGCACACATGAACCTTGCATTTAGGATCTTGTAGTTCTGTTGGGTTTAAAAGCTTCCCACACTTTTCACATTGATCTCCTCGTGCAGAATCATAATTACAGCCTGGTGTAGGGCAGTTACCTTCCACAAGCCGGTCAGCCAAGAACTTTGTGCATGTATCACAATAAAGCTGCATTGTAAAAGAGAAATCAATTGACAGATATTCATGTGACATATATGGAAAAAATAAAATGGGATACCACAAACAAAAGAGAACACATAAGATAATGCCTATAGTTAACCAAAAAATGCCATTAGGTGAAGTTAATGAAGCATAACAGATACCTGCTGCATTGTGTTTTCAGAAAGCCAATTGTTCTCCATCAGTTTCTTGAAAATGGCTTGGCAAACCTCAGTCTGCTGTGGGGTTGAAGTGCGTCCGAATATATCGAAACCTATGGTAAACCATTTATACACGTCCTCGTGTATAGCATAATATCTACAAAGACAATAGAAACAATCCAGGCAAATAACTGTCAGATATACTATGTATCAGCCTTTTATTGAAATCCAATAATCCAAACTTTTCTTTAACACAAAGTTAATTTGTCATCCTCAATTTTCTTTTCCTTTTTTTCTAAACTAAAAACCTTAAAAGTTAGCATCTTTTTATAGAGAATAGAAAGAAGATTTCATTAGAAAACATATTACAAAATGATAAGGCCAAGAATGAGAAATGTGAACAAGAAATCCCACTCAAAAAACCCATGATAAGCATAATAAGTACACGTAAATATATGACCTATGTTCATAAGTTGGCCTCTTTTTCAGTCCAACGCATTTCTAATCACTAGTAAAAGTAAAAAATCAACCCAATTCAAAATTATATCTCAAATACAATTAAAAAAACCACAAAAATAATAACTTCACACAGCAATTACTTGTCACAAACTTCCTGAGGAGTACACTTCTCTTCCAATGCCTTAGTCTCCGTAGCCGTCCCGTACTCGTCCGTCCCGCATACGTATAACGCATTGTATCCGCGAAGCCGGCAGTACCGAGCAAACACATCCGCGCTCAATACACCTATAAGTACATATTTCAGTATACATCAAAACTACATATAATATATATGTACATATAGAGAGAAGACGAAATTACATCCGATGATGTTGCCGAGGTGAGGTACGTTGTTAACGTAAGGCAAGGCGCTGGTGATGAGAATGTTTCGTTTGCCGGGAATCGGGAGCTTCAATGTTTTCCGATCTTCACCGGCGGCAGCCGTGATGTCTGCCATCGGCGATTTTACTGTTTTATGGAGAGAGTATTTGTTTTTTTTTGCTAATTTCCGCACACCCAAAGCACAAACACAAAAAATCCAACCCCAAGAGAGAGTATTTGGAGAATAAGTAAAAAAGAAGCTCACAGTGTATATAGTAGGGCAGGGGCAGGGGCAGGGGCAGGGCAGTCCGTCGGATATGATTCAATACACTCGTATCTAGTTTGTGGATCTATGTGCTAGTACGGTAGTACCAGTAAAATAAGAGTTTTATAAATTTTAAATAATTAAAGGAAAAAATATCAAAAATAAATTAAATTAAATTAAGAATTATCTTAGAAACCGAAGGGCATTTTTTAAAAAGTTTAAAAATTTTCAAAAAAATACATGAGTAATGTTAGAGACACAATTTATTATACAACTATTTTATAATTTGTTGATGTGGCATGCTCCACATAAGCATATTGATAAACAAATTTAGTTTTCGACCCCACATAAAAGCTGAGGTGAAATATACCACATCAACAAATTATAAAATAGTTGTAAAATAAGTTGTATCTCGAGATATTCAAAATATATATTAACATCATAATCGGCTCTCCAACTTTATATAATAGATAGATAGATAGATAAATTATTCCCTCCGTTTCCAAAATTAAAAATTTATTTTAACATTTTAAATTAATTTACAAAAGTCTAATTATTGACTTTTTAGTTATCTAGTTTTTTGAAATAAACTTAAAACATATTCAAATTTAAAATTAATATAAATTCTTTTAATTTTAATCACAAATGATAAAATTTAAACTATCTAAAAACTATCACTCCTTCGTCCCAAAAAGAGCAAAGTAAAATTGACACGTATATTAAAAAAATAAGAATAAAGAAAAGAAAGTACAAGTTTTAATTTTATTATTAGTGGTCTTACAACATTATATAAAATGATTTAGTATTTTTTTTATTATATATTAATGACCTTACTAAATAACATGTTTACCTTTAATTTTATGTACTAAATCTCATCCTTTTAAGACAAAAAAAATTATACTTTTAATCATCCTTTTGAGACCTGAATGAATATTAATTAATATAAGATTTATTATCCCACAACTTTTTATGATTACTTTTACTTTTAAATCTAAAAATATTTCAAATTATTATAATTTTAGAGAGAGATAAGAAAGATTATATAAGAAGTGAGATTTTCTATTATTCTTCAAGTATCCACAATACATGGATAGTGAGCCTCAATTTATAAATGCTACACAAGCATACGTGACTTAAATAGGGAGAATGAATAATTTCATCAACGAATGAAGGTTATGTAAGTTATAGAAAATGAATGGACATCCATATTATAACTATTTATAACACTCCCCCTTGGATGTCCATTACTGAAGAATATGCCTCGTTAAAACCTTACTAGGAAAAACCCTGTGAGATAAAAACCTAGTGAAGGAAAAAGAGTACATAATTCTTCAAAACTTATGAGATATTGCTTTATGAAAAAAAATTAATTACTCCCCCTCATGATTATATCATTTGAGATCTCTGAGTCGACGTAATCCAACGTTGTGGACTAGTTTCTCAAATGTAGAAGTAGGAAGTGCCTTTGTTAATAAATCTGCCAAATTTCAACGTTGTGGACTAGCTTCTCAAATGTAGAAGTAGGAAGTGCCTTTGTTAATAAATCTGCCAAATTTTCACTTGAACGGATTTGCTGAACATTTATATCACCATTCTTCTGAAGGTCATGAGTGAAAAAGAACTTTGGTGAAATATGTTTTGTTCTATCACCTTTGATATATCCTTCCTCGAGTTGACAACGATGCAGATTATCCTCATATAAGACCGCCGGTGTTTTTCTCCACAAGATAAACCGCAAGCTCCTCGTATGTGTTGAATTACGGACCTTAACCATACACATTCACGACTAGCCTCATGTATTGCCAAAATTTCAAAGATGGTTAGAAGATGTAGCTACTATAGTTTAGCCATCGAGCGCCAAAAATGGCGGTTCCACCACAAGTGAATACATATCCAGTTTGCGATCGAGCATTATGAGGATCGGATAGGTACCCTGCATCTGCAAAACCAATCAAATCTGTTTTGGGTTGGTTAGAAAAATACAAACCCATATCCTTTGTACCTTGTAGGTAACGAAGTATATGTTTAATCCCATTCCAATGCCTTCTAAGTTGACAAGAGCTATATCTTGCTAATAAGTTGACAGAGAATGATATATCGTGTCGCGTGTATGGCTAGCAGAAGATACATTAGTGCTCCAATTGCACTCAAGTATGGTACTTGGGACCAAGAATCTCCTCATCATTTTCTCGAGGTCGGAAGGGTCTTTATTTACATCAAGTGACCTCACAACCATTGGGGTGCTCAACGGATGTGCTTTGTCCATATAAAACCGTTTTAGCACCTTCTCTATATAAGATGTTTGATGCACAAGAATACCGTCCTTTAAATGCTCTATATGTAACCCAAGACAAAATTTTGTTTTTCCAAGATCTTTCATTTCAAATTCTCTTTTCAAGTACTCTACTACCTTTGAAATCTCTTTAGGAGTTCCAATGATATTTAGATCATCAACATATCTTTATGAATAATAACAAACTCAAATCTAGATCTCTTTATAAAAATGCATGGGCTAACATGATCATTCTTATATCCCTCCTTTAACAAATATTCACTAAGACGGTTATACCACATGCGACCGGATTGTTTTAATCCATATAGAGATCTATTTAATTTGATCGAGTACTGTTCTCGAGAATTGGATTTACATGCTTCTGGCAATTTAAATCCTTCTGGGAGTTTCATATAAATTTCATTATCAAGTGGGCCATACAAGTATCTTTATGTGACATCCATTAAACCTTGAAATGAAGTCCTTCTTTTATTGCCGGGCCGATTAGGAATCGAAAAGTAGTCACATCCATCACGGAGAGAGTATGTCTCTTCATAATCAATCTGGGGTC
This sequence comes from Panax quinquefolius, assembly GCA_020205615.1. Taxonomy (NCBI): domain Eukaryota; kingdom Viridiplantae; phylum Streptophyta; class Magnoliopsida; order Apiales; family Araliaceae; genus Panax; species Panax quinquefolius. The sequence continues at coordinate 98,834,664 of CM035159.1, forward strand.
TTTGTGAAAATCCTTGCATGACTAGTGCGTGCTTTATGTCGCACAATTTCACCCTTTTCATTTCGTTTTTCGAACAAAACCCATTTGTACCCCCCTTTGGTTTTACACCATCGGTGTATGCGGACTCTTGGTCCAAAAACATTTCTCTTTTCAAGAGATTTTAATTACACCTCAATTAAATCTTTCCATTTTGGCCAATCAATTCTATGCATGCATTCCTCAATAGACCTTGGTTCAAGATCCTCGTCATCTTTTATAACATCTAACGCTATATTGTATGAAAAAACATTATCGACGTCAATTTCATTTCGGTTCCATATTTTTCTGGACATGACATAATTTATCGAGATCTCTTCATTTTTAATGATTTCAGGTACCTGATTGTCTTTTGGAACTGTAATATTAGTCATGTCTAGAGGTTTTTCTATAGACTCTTCTGGAGTTCCCATTTCCTCATCATGACCATCTTGAATCTTTGTTCCTTTTCTCATACGAGGATTTTTATCTTTGGAACCGACTGGTCTACCACGCTTCAAGCGTGCTTTGGGTTCATTGGCAACAAGAGGTTGTCCTGCTGGGACATCAATTTTATTTGGAGCATTAACAGCTGGTATATGTGACTTTGTTACACTCTTTGGGTCAAAAAAATGCGTCGGCAATTGATTTGCTAAACTTTGTAAATGAATTATCTTACGAACTTCTAGTTCACATTGTTTTGTCGAGGATCAAAATGAGACAATGATAATTCATTCCACTTATCTCTTTTTCGGTCAATACTATTTTCTCCCCTAATGTTGGGAAGGCCGATTCATCAAAATGACAATCAATGAATCTAGTCGTAAATAAATCCCACATTGATGGTTCTAAATATTTAATTATAGATGGGGATTCATATCCAACATATATTCCTAACCTCCTTTGAGGTCCCATCTTAAATACGTTGTGGTGGAGGAATTGGAACATATCAAAGACTGACCAAAAATTCTTAGAGAGAAATATTTGGTTCGACCAAAAACCAATTGTAAAGGGGAGTACTTATGATAACTTGTTGATGCGATGCGAATTAGTGTTGCTGCATGTAAAATAGCATGACCCCAAGCGAAAATTGAAAGTTTTAATCTCATCGATAATGGTCTTGCAATCAATTGAAGGCGCTTAATCAATGATTCTCGCAAAGGCCATTTTGTGTGTGAACATGTGCTACAGGATGTTCAACACTTATCCCAATAGACATCTGATAATCATTGAAAGTTTGGGAAGTAAATTCACCACCAATTGTCAATCTGAATTTTTCTTGATGGGATAATCTGGAAAATGTGCTCGTAATCGATTAATTGAGCAAGTAACCTCATGAACGCCCGGAGTTGCGAGTTGATAATAGAGATACATGTGACCACCTTGTTGATGCATCAATTAAAACTATAAAATATCTAAAAGGTCCACATGGTGGATGAATTGGTCCACATATATCACCTTGTATTCGTTCCGGAAAAAGTAAGGGATTCAGGTCCCTATCTTAGCCGGTGATGGTAGAACAATTAACTTGCCTTGAAAACAAGCGATACATGGGAAATCATTCGATTGAAGAATCATTGGTTCTCCAATGGATGTCCACATGAATTCTCAATTATTCTTCGCATCATTATCGATCCGGGATGTCTAACAGTTCATGCCAAAACAACAAAGTTATTGTGATTCGTTAGCTTTTTATTAACAACCATATTTGTTTCAATTGTTCTAATTCTCGTGTAGTACAAACCAGAGAAAAAAGCTGGTAATTTTTCTAATACACTTTTATTACACGAGATTATACTCGTAATGTGAAGATACTCAATTTTTTCTTCACATGTTGTCTCAATATGATACCCATTTCGGCGGATATCCTTAAAACTCAATAAATTTCTTTGAGACCTGGGAGAGTATAATGCTTCATCAATTTCAAATTTTGTTCCTCCAGGCAAGAAAATGTTAGCTCTTCCGGAACCTTCTATCAATTTTGCACTACCCGATATCGTCTTAACATTGGCCTTTTGCATTATAAAAGAAGAAAAAATATTTCTTGATACAGTAATATAATGTGCGTATGGTGGCGTCATTGTCTGCGAGAGACATATATCTCCGCCATTCATTGCAAATCGAATCAAGAGAGTATCTATGTTATTCAATGAAAATAAGAAATACATAATTAGATTAATAAAATATCCCATATATAACGAATCATAAGGAAACAGTTAAACATGATAAAAACATAATAATTAGAATTTTATTAATGCTTAAAATAAAGTCTAATAACATCAAAGCATCATTTAAAATTTTATATTTGGACACTCTCATCACCAAACAAGAAGTCAATTTTTTTCTTGATTTGAGAAAAAATCATTAACATCTAGATGAGTGGTATCCACACAACCATAATTAAAATCATCATTTCCAGAATCAAGATTTGTTTCATCTTTTCCATCTTCACTAGCAAAATTTGTCTCTATCTTCTTCTCTTTATCTTTTAATGATTGTTGATAGAGCTCAACAAGATGTTTTGGTGTCTGCGGCATGTCTGAGAGACCAATGACCTTTACCTCCACAACGATAACACAAATTCTCCATGGTATTTTTATCTTTATCACCTTTTTTCGCGTTTTCCATCCTTATATTCCCGCTTACGGTGGGTATATGTGTTTGAGAAATGACCACCACGATGATTATTTCGACCACGTCCACGTCCCACGTCCACGTCCCACGTCCATAACCACGTCCCACGACTCTTTGGCGTGACCTCATTTTCCATTATATGTTACGGCATTCATTGCGGGGAATGGAAGCGAATCCATTTGGACGGGCCTCGTGATTTTTCATCAATAGTTCATTGTTTTGCTTTCGACGAGGAGGCATGAAATCGATTGAGTATTTCTTAAAGCCCTTTTCACGATATTCTTTGCTGCGAGGCATATTAGATGCGTGAAAGGTGGAGAATGTTTTTTCTAACATATCTCTGCATCGGTGATCTTTTCTCCACATAATTGTAATTTAGAACGATTCTAAACATAGCTGAGTTATAATCACTTACAGATTTAAAATCTTGTAATCTTAGATGCATCCAATCATAACGAGCTTTAGGAAGTATTACAGTTTTCTGGTGGTCGTATCTTTCCTTTAGATTGTTCTAAAGGATAAGTGGATCTTTAACAGTCAAATATTCAATTTTAAGTCCCTCATGGAGGTGATGACGAAGAAATATCATCGCTTTGGCCTTATCTTGACTAGATGTTTTGTTTCCTTCTTTGATAGTATCACCAAGACCTTTTTCATCTAGATGAATTTCAGCATCTAACACCCATGATAAATAATTCTTTCCAGTAATGTCAAGAGCCACAAATTCGAGTTTAGCAATGTTCGACATTATGAACTATCACGAATATGATTAACAAGTTAGAAAAAAAAAATATTCTAAAAATAAATTAAATACACAACATAATTAACATAATACTTTAAGCATAATAATTTGTCGAATAGTTGTAACCTGTTTGATAATTAACATAGGTAAAGACTAAAATGTGCCAACTTGTAATTAGTGTGCGTGAAGTGCATAAAGAGTATCCTGCTAATAATGTAACTAGTATAATGTCGTTTAATCAGTACAAAAAAAAAAAATGTATAAAATAGTGACACAAATATTCTAAAAACTGTAAGGGTTTTACGAAGCGAGAAGCAAAGAAAGTTTCTTGATTTATATCATGAATGCTCAATGCATAAACTTATTATGCGTGATGCAACAGTCTACGTGCTAAAAACGTAAGCGTTAAAAGAATTGACCATATATTATGAATAAGGTGGCAATATTATTAAAAAAAAAAAAAACATAATCGATCGCGATATTGATATGAATAAAGAGACAAAGTTATACCTTCTTCCTGCTATAAACAAAATATGATTATCTTGAAGATAAAAATAAGGAGCAATTAGTGCTTTGATAACGTATTATAATTTTAGAGAGAGCGTAAGAAGATTATATAAGAAAGTGAGATTTTATATTATTCTTCAAGTATCCATTAATATATGGATAGTGAGCCTCAATTTATAAATTTCTACACAAAGTATAATGACTTAAATAGGGAGAATGAATAGGCTTTCATCAATGAATGAAGGTTATGTAAGTTATAGAAAATGAATGGACATCCATATTATAACTATTTATAACACAAATTTATTTTTAAAAGTTAATAATAATAATAATATATTAATTAGTTGTATGATGAGATCATATCAACTTTGAATTAAAGATCTTTCTAGATTGATTTTCAAAAGTTTGAATGTATTTCTAATTAGAAAGATTTTATCTTCTTTGGTTTTACTAGTCCGCGTAGAATCAGTGCTTGGTGTTCACGTAAAGTAACCTAGTAGTAGTGCCGGCTGACTTGGTGGATACATGCAAACAAAAATGATACTAGAAGTATTTTTACTTCTCTAATTTTTATTTTTATTCTAAATAAATATTCAATAAAATTATAGAGCTTATTGTTAAAAAATCATGCCATGCCCTGCCCAAATTTGCTGAAACCTCCCTCCTTTAATAGACTAGGGTGTTAAATGAATAATTAAACATTTATTATATAATATATACATGAAAAAAATAATTTGTGAGGCAAATGATAAAAAAAATAAATTGTTACTATCCTAAGGATTTCAGATTATATATATAAGGTTATATGTATATAAACAGCTGTGTATTATACAGTAGGGCTATGGCGACAAATTTTTTGGGCTATAGCGACGGTAAACTGTCGCCATAGTCTAAAATAGCTATGACGATGGGTGAAATTGTCGCTATAGTCCAAAAAATCGTCGTCATAGTCTACTGTGTAATACACAGCTGTGTACATACATTTTTTCCATATATATATTTATATAGTATCGGACTTGCCGACTTACGTTAGACTAATCTCCCACCCTGAACAAAGATTTCGAAATAGCTGCTTCGAGTGGGAGTCGAACTCAAGACATCCAAATTTAGGACTGGACCAAGGAGTTTCTTACAGTTTCTCACAACTCTTGCATTGGTATTCATCATATGTACTTGTGCAGTAATGCACCTACTCACCTTAACATAAAACCAACTCCCCCACAAAAACTGATTGCTTTTAAATTTATTCAAAGTATATGCAATGTTTCTAACAGATTCCAGTTGTTCCGTAACACCGAATACACGACAACAACTGCATTCACAACAATGGGAATCATGTCTAGCTACATTTATATAGAAACCCAAGTTGGAAAAAAAGCTAGTGGTACATACAATTTTCTGAGATTGAGAAAAAAAAAAACAAACAAAAAAAGATGGGAAATAAAGTCTCACATGCCACTAGATCTTGAAACTTTTCGCAAGGCATTTGCAATCTCTTCAGACTTTGCTTCTCCACTCGTATAGGTCACCAGTGGGCTTTCTGCTGGAACAATATCTTCTCTTTGGTAACTACCGGTTGATCTAAGCAGCTCTTCAGAACCTTTCTCCACCACCCCTTTCATAATTAGGGTCTTATGAGTTCCAGATATCAGTTCTTCAATGTCTGTGTCTCCAGTTTCACCAAGAATGACATACATATTTGCAACATTTAATCTCCAACGGACAAAGAGGTACCTATTTATGATAAAATGAGAAGAAAAGTACTAGTCAAAGATCAGATATTGTAGTTAGGACGGTATGCTTCAACTTTTGTGAGAAATGATTTAGTCTCTTGTACTTGAAGCACAACTTATCAACACTTTCTGTTGGGTAAAAGGGGAGGGGTGCAGAATTACATTTCTTTTTCTCCAAATATTACATTCCTCAAAATAAATGGAGCTAAATTTTGTGTAAATATGGTGATCTCAGCATCGCAGCCAAAAAAACAAGGTTCTTAAGATTTTAAGTTACACTTGCAAACTATACAGATTTTGAAGAAAACATTCAAATTACTACAAAGGAGTACAGAATAAAAAGGACGAAAGAATGTGAAGTATTCTGTCTGGTGGAAAGTTTCAAGGCCTATAAATGTACGTACTAAAGATTACCTAAGAGCTTGTGCTCGAGATGCAAGGAGCGGGATGACTTGCATTCTTGTCGAATTCCTGCAGTACATCACATGGCAGCGTAAACCACGTATCCTAAGCTTCTGCCTCATATCATCTACTTTCTTTGCCTGCAGAAGATAACCATGAATGTATATCAACCAATGAAACTACTTAGTTCTACTTCCTGTTCTGTATTTGTTCATTATAACTACCTTATTGACATCGGTTATTAAGTAGGAAAGACAATGGGAATTGCTTGATCTCACATCTTCCTCCATGGAATTTGAAGGTTTGGCAGATCTGACTTCTTCTCCACCTTCAGGTGCATTCATCAGTTTCCAAATGGTTTTCTTTATACCATCAGAACCCCAACGACAGTCTATATGTGTTAAGTAATCTGGGTCCGGAAAAAGTGTTCCGTCTTCTTTTGTATATGTACCCGGGTAATACACTTCACCGCCGCTACTACAAATCAAGGCGTCAAACTCATTTACTTTAATGTTCCCTGATTTCAAGAACTCTGTCAGTTCTGATATTGGCATAGCCGTTGATATAGCAAAGCCTGACATTCTTGCTATTTGTGGGTCTAATTTAATGGCCTTAAAAATATCCTGTACTATTTTAACCATCTTCTTTTGTGGAGCTCCTTCGCTATCATAACAATCAAGTGCAATAACAATCAACCTACGCCGCCGCCTCAACATAGGATATTTGCTTGGTACATTGTCAACCACTTTCGTTTCACCTTCAGAATCTTGTGCCCCTTGTTCTGGCTTCTTCATCTTGCTTAAGACCCGTTTCACTTGGTCTTGCACCTCAGGGTCACCACCAGCTCCAGTTGAATAGTCAATTGACTCATTTAGTGATGATTTTTCCCCATCAATGGAGAGCCTCAGAGACATATCCTGCACATCCTTAAGTGAATCATTTAAGGACCCTTCTGCAGCCAAGTCATCTGTTGGCGTGTCAGTTTTCCACATTGGATGTCTCATTCTGCATGCTGCCACCCTTGTTAGGTATGTGCGGCAGTGTTCAGGCCATGAGAAGAGGTGTATGTTTTTCCAACCATTCTTTTGACAATCCTGCCATAAGTTCTTCTCTGAAACTAGTTTAAGCAATGCATCTGCAATTGCTTGCTGGTCGTGAGGATCTATCAGCAGACCGTTGTTCAGTGCCTACATTAACAAGTACCAGGTAACTTCTTTCTACAATACTATAGATCCATTTGTAAATTAAGAAATAAAGAAGGCAGGGAGAGGCATCCAATAGCAATCCCAAAATGGTTGGTTTCAACTCCTGAAGTTTCTTTTTCCCAATATCTTTTGTACAACTATGTGCGAAACAAAGATACACATTGTAATGTTTCCCAAACAGTGCACTGAGAGTGTGAAGTGGAAAGAGATGTCATAATTACCCTATGAATGTCAACTGGACCACCATTTTTAGTTGCCACCATTGGAAGTCCATGTGCTGCAGCCTAGAGAATTTGCAAACCAATGATTTTAAAACATATTATCTGTAACCAAATTGAGATGAGCCCACAAAAAGGTTATATAAATGAAACCAACCTCAATCAGGGTAAGTCCAAAAGGTTCAACCAAAGCTGGATTTATAAAGACTCCCTGTCATAGCATCAGCTAACTTGTAAATTACAACCACAAATATTTAAAAGAGTAAAAACAAAAGTAAAACTACAACTAGCAAAACCTTTGTTTTGGCAGCAAGACGATATATGTCAGGAACATCATTTTGCTTGTGATGCTTAGGAAAGGCCACTTGCCCATATAAATCATACGTATCTATGAGTTTTAGTACTGTTGTCAGCACACTAGAATTCCCGGTGGACATCTCATCTATATCATCCCTATTTCCCATGATAAGTGTCTGAACACAAATATATTTGTTTCGGTTACAAGCACTTTACCACATTGTTTTCTTAGCTAGCTATAAATTAGAAATGATCCCGGCCTACTTACAAGATTAGCAAGCTCCCTTAGTGGCCGGCATTCTCCAAAAGCTTTCAAAAGAGTGGTGATATTCTTTTTTGGATCTGGTCTTGATAAGGCTAAAATCATCGGCTTGTGGGGATTTGTCAAAAAACGCAACACCTAAAAAAACACAGAGGTGAACAATGCTGATAGTTAATAATACATAGTCACGTAATTCTGGTACATACTTCTGACCATATTGCTGGAATTGCTCTTGGAGAAGAACCATCAGAATTAGTTAGTGGTGCGAGTTCCCCATCTGCTTCTGAGGTATCTTCATGAGCCACAACATTGCTGAAGTCCATTCCAGGAGGGATTACCTGCAAAGTTGTATCATTTATGTATTAAAGACTTACTCTGGAGTTTTAAAATTATGAGTTTAATTCAGTCTACATCACTAATAGGTATAGTATGCAAATGACGGTTTTCTAGTATCCATGTAATTATTAATGCTATGATTGTAGTGACACAAGTCATGACTTATTGAAGCAATAAAGTAGAAGTGTATCTTGCAAGTATTCTGAAACATGATATTTGTGGTTGGGTTTTGAACCCAATATAAATTTAGGCCCTCAAAGAACTCGAGAGCTCTTTTGTCACCGATTCCTTTCAGCCGAACTACATTTCCCTGAAGGAATGGTGGAACCTTGCTCCTTGATTTCATATAAACAACCGAGTGCCTTCTGCTCCTTTTGGTCTTTTCTTTCTGTGTCTATGAATCTCCTGCCCACTCACATTCTCTTTATCGAATCCTTCTAGGCAGATAGGTCCTACAAGTTGTTGATCAGAATGGAATTTGTTGTGCCGGTTTTGGTTGGTTGCCTGAAGGGCTATCTGATCCGATGGGTATATCCTTGTCCCGTCTCTTTTCTGCACATGGTAAGCTTTGATCTTGTTTCAATAGGTGTAGTAGGGGGGCGAGCCTATGGAGCTCCTGGGGTCAGGCTGAGGCAGCCCTCATCTTTTCTTTTCCGGCAGGTGGAAAGAGAATGGATAAGACTGACTAAAGTGCTACGTAAGAAGGACATTGTCCTATTCTGATTGTAAAGTTCCGCTCCTCCAAAGGTTTCACATTGGAGGGACCAAAAATTGACCATGACCTTCTGAAATAAATGTATATGATTGGGAGCTTCTGGCATTCTATAATTCAAAAGTATATTTATCATTGGGTAACTAATTCTGAACTTCGGTTACTTCTACTTTTGGGCATTATCAATGAGCAAATTAGACAAAGCAAGCATCACTAAGCTTCTAAATCATACATATAGCCATTGAAAGTTAAAGATGATCTGCTTCTTCAGCAATAAAAATTATGTGAAGAAAAGGGAAAATTCTGGAAACTAGTATGTTTGAAACTTGGAAAACTCTAGAGGAAAGAAAGGAAAAGGGAAAAGGAAATAAAATCCGACATTTGTTTGGAGCTTTCTTAACCATCCATTACATCACATTTTAACATTGTTCTTGATATTAGAATTTTTAGAAGTATATATAATTAGACTCATTAAAATAATGTTTTTCCTTTTATTTTAACATTTAGTTTTGCTTTCCTCTACATTTTCCAAGTTCCAAACGTACCTAAAGGGTTTTGAGGAGGATCGGTTATCAGATTCCTTAGATGCAATAGAGGGGGAGAAAATGAAATAAACCAGCCCAACAAAAGGAGGGAAAAAAATTCTGAACCAAAATTACCTGTAGTATGTCCAAAATTATATATAAGAGAATGAACTAGATAAAAACATCAGTATAACTTATTATACCCAAACAGCATCTTACCGACATCCTTGGCATGTATCGCCCATGGCAATTGACACCCCGCCTAGCACGGGCCCGCAAAACTTTCTCGAGCTTGACATCAAAGCCGTGGTATAATCCCCATTGTTCATCAATCTCCTGCTTGGTACTAGTAATAACAAGTTCTGCAGCATCAAGTGCAAGCTCTTCTCCTTCTATCCTCCTCCAAATCTTGTATGTTGAATTGATATCCTCTTTTGATTGTCTTCCTTGCTTAAGAAGTTGTTCTAGCTTGTTCCTACCAAGAGAGTGTCCCGTTAAAACCATAGGGACATTTAAAGCACCGGAAAGGAGAGCAGCACTATCCCCAGCATCCGCATAATGCCCGTGTATTACATATGGCCAAACGGGCTGGCCATCACCAATTTGTTCCCCCAAAACTTTTGACATGTTAAGAATGTGAGCCAGAGCACCATCTACAAATTCTTGAATATGAGGCCACAATAATTCTTTTCGAAGGTATTGGTCACGAGGACCAAAGGGTATTCTTATGATATAAGCACCACTGCTTTCTCCCACATCAACATCTTCAGGACCTGCACTAAGCATCTCAGTGGGCTCTCCATAGCTCCAATCTACCTCAGGTGAGGCCACTTGACGTGTGAACAGATCCACCCTATATACCCCTGGCATTTTAGCAAGTGCCCCAGCAAGCTCTACCACATACTTGATCTGGGATTTTTTTGAAGCAAACTCCTCTAGTGAGATAAGAAACAATGGGCATTTACTATTTAAAGAAGATTCTTTGTTACCTGACCACCAGTATCAGAGTCACGGCCAAGCTCCATATTTTCTCCACGGACTAAACCATGCAAGCTGATCAAGAGAATGATTTATAGTTATAAATTCTACACTAGGAAGCATTTTGCTACATGAATTCAGAGATCGTTTCCACTAGTGGCTTAAACAATGTACTATGAAGTTGCTCCAGTGGATTATCTAGATGCAACAGAGCACAATCAATATGTACATACTCCATTATTAAGTGAAGCAATATAGGTGAAAATAGAAAGCTACATTTAATTGACTACTGGAAATTTAGAATATGGCACATTAGAAGCAATTTAGCAACAAAGTTGGCAAAAACAAAACACTACTTTTGGCTTCAAGTTGGTGAGGGAATGTACATAGATGTATTTTTATCTGTTAATAAGAACGAGTTGGCATATTTAGTGAAATGAATGCAAATGATTTTGCCAAACTTATAAATTAACACTATAAATGATGTATAAATTAACACTATAATAGCCCTCAAGATTGATTGCCTGAAATTTATTATAATAATAATAAAATAAAAAAGATGAATATTCAGCACGAATTTCATTAAAGGTATATTAAAACGAACTCCACCTGATAAGAACAATGTATAGTTTCTTCTCCTTGTTATTGTCAGACCACACTTCCAAATTGGAAACGTTTCGTTGGAATGTTTTCCTTGGGCTGTCAATTGATACAGATTCTCCTAGTACGTCTCCTTTCTCTCCTTCAGACAAATCTTCGGACATGTCCTCAGTTACATCTCTTCGTCCTTGTTCCCGCTCCCACCTCCGGTGTGCCACACGATGAAAATCATCCCATTCCAACTGTAAAATTGCGCACTATGTTACTCTTGATAATATGATGTCTACTTAAATAATTTCCTCATGGCCTACAATATAAAAGCAGTTGTTTATTTTTTGAGAATCTAAATCAAAGAGAATCTTTCTTACAAGAAAGAAATATACTTATCAATTCCATCTAGACCATACCAAATTTTTGATCTCATTTCTCATTTCTGGTTTTAGTTTCTTCAATTGGCATCTGACTTAAATGATCAAAGCTTAAGAATTAGGCATGCAATATGCAATACAGGTTACTGGTTTTGACATGGGAAGTATATAAAACACCAAAACCATAGCGGTGAGGACAACACAAACAAATTCTACTGATCAAATCATCCAAATCTATTTATGTTTTCCCATCAAAATGCTAAGCACAAAATTTCACTTTAAGTTATTCGTTGTAACCGTAATTTGGGGAAATAACATCTGCAACCAAAAAATTACTGAAAAATTGGCTGAGGGAAATTTAATAATCCCAGTCAAGGCTTTGCCAAAGTATCTACAGCAGAATTTTCTTTGGCCATATCCAAAATCTAGTCTAGAGGTTTCTTATTGTGGACTTTCTTCTTTTTTTGGGGGTAGAAACTATTAAAATAGACTCTCCCATGGCATAATATTCATAAACATCAAAAAGAAAAAAACCAATTAAGAATTTATGACACCAAATCTAAACTAGCTCCACCCATTTTAAAAAGCAACTTGTAAAAATAATTTTTGGTCCTATATATGTACCCAGAAGATCTTACCCCAGTAAAAAGAAAAAGCAAGTCCAAATGATGAGCTAGAAACATAGTTTAAGAAGGAATATTTGAGAAAAAACATTTATATGCACAGAAAATCAACAAAGATTCTCTGGGCCAGAAAAAAGACACATATCATTAATTACCTGATTCTATTAAAAAAAATAATGATACTATCACATAACTCACATACACACATGCATGTTGCGGGCCCCACATGTGCCATAGTATACATATGTGTATGTAAGCTTTTTTTTATATGATAAAAAATAGATCTGATTAATATGAACCTAATTTAATTTGATAGTAAGTTGGTCAAATAAGAGAGATCATCACATCCCCGACACTCCCATAAAAAATGTGCCTGTTATACACGAGTCTTATTGATAATCCACCAATGACCAAACCCATTGACAAACTCCAAAATCTCTCAAAAAAATAATTAAAATGTGGGCATCCGATGAAATCTCAAAACAAAAATAGCACTCATTCAACTTTTTTCTATTTTATCATTTGAAAAAATGTTTAAACGTGCGTTGTTTTCATTAATGAACAGTTTTCTATACAAATGTATATATATAAAAAGTTGCATGTGTTATTTTTCCGGAATTTCTTCAGGTGCCTGTAATTTAACCCGAAAGAAAAAAAAAAGGGAAACCTGCTTCTTCTTGCGGGTGAGATGCCAAATACGCCAGCACATATTTTCCAGCCTTGAGCTCCGATCCCTGGAGCTTCTGGTGGCAACCACCTTGATCCATGTCCTGTGTAGATCAGTCTCATCCACCCCTGTTACCACTTCCTCTACAAAATACTTCGTGGGATTAAAATGCAAATTCCCCTTATCTCTTCCACCTAAATTCACATCCAGATTCACTGATTTTTTATTACTCTTATTAATTGCCTTGTGTTGTTCATCTCTACCTGAAGCCCCACTATCCAATATTGCCTCCAAATACCCATTTATCCACTCATTTCCTGCCATTTTCCCCTCAAAAAATGAAGAACAATAATGGGTGCCTCTTAATTTGCCCTGTTAATTGTATAAGCTGATAAATGTTTCAGTGTCTTTTATCAGAGGTTGTATGGGAGGAGGAGTCTTGAAAATGGAGGTGAGGAGAGAGAAAGAGATTCTTGGGTTAAATGTAGGACCAGGGATTTGCGGATCAGAAATTTTTTTTCCCGGGGGAATTTGACACATTTCCCGAGATTGTCCGGTTCCCAATGCGAACTGGGTGCCTTTTCCTGATTTGGAAGATGATAAAGACTGGATGACTGATGCACGAAAGAGGGCGGGCCGGGGCTGATCATTTCCTCTCTCATTCAATTCTTATTTTCTCCTCTTTTTTTTCTTAATAAATATTTTACGATTAAATATATATCGTGAGACTCTAAATTTTATAAATAAAGATTTAATTTTTTAAAAATATTTTTTCAAAATTATAGTGTGAATTTGAGATAATGTTATAATTATGGATAATATTTATAAATTTTATAAAGTACGTAAATTGTTATATAATATTTGATTGGTCAGGAAATATTCGTATGACGGCATAATCATTGGTGGACCCCACAACGGAATTATTGTCGGATTGAAAAAATGACAAAAATATTTTATAAAAATAACGGCAGAAGTTTTACCGTTAACTGTTAAAACATTCGGTTAGTTAAAGAAAAGAATATGTCTGCGTGGTTGCAAGTAGCATACCAGATTGATTATTGATCTTTACGTGAGAAGTCACTCAGTTTTGTTCAATTATTGCTACAATAATTCTTTGCGTAGTATCTCACGTTATTTGATTCAATTATTGACAATATTTTATATATTATTAAATCAATAATTGAGACGACGGTTATTCATATTATTATTTGCAATATTGACGATGTCTCTGTAAGTTACGCCAGGAGAGGTTTGGTCACCTAATCAATTGCGCCAATATAGGAGAAAATCCTTATTGAAATGTCCCTTCTTTCCTGGGAACGACCTCATTGTTAAATATTGCGAGTTATAATAATGATTATAAATGTTGTTAAAAATATTGAGGGGATTTTTATGAAGTATTTGTTGGACCCCCATTTACCCATTTTTTAAAATAATCAGTAGAAAATTTTTCAGTATTTTTTATAATAATGGTGGGGCCCACATGTGGGGCCCACGTGTGACTTTGGAAATCTGATCATTTGGGGGGGAGTCACGGATGTTTTTATATATATATATATATATATTATACAGTGGCGAAACCAGAACGTATATATAGGGGGGTCAAAAAATACATCACTAAATTATTTTTTATTTATCGACACTTAAAGAGCTTTTTTCGATTGTATGACTGAGAGGAGTCAACTGTTTAAACTATTTGCAAAAAGAAACACCTTTACACAACCAACTAGATTTCAAAATATAAGTAAAAAGGAACGAACAGAATCCATATATAGTTATGTGGTGGAACTATATATTTCATAATTATTAGAAAATTCATATGTTATTCAACTTATTCCATAAAAGTGAATTATTAATATTAAGAGAGCAATACAAAAATTTTACAAAATAATGAAAGTTCAAATTTATATAAGTTTCTCCATAATTATAAACCAAATAAACTTAACTCATTTTATAAAATTGTTACCATAAAAATTATAAAATAAAATAATCAATGAGTACATATACGAATTCCAATTTACTCTATATAAAATTATAATTATTAATTTTATTGATGTTGTTTTATTTTTTCATATATTTGACTATTGTGACAATTTACAATTAAAAATCTTTCATTACTAAAAATATTTAATTGCCTAATATTAACAAATAAGTATTTAAAATAAAGAAAAAGAGTAGTCCATTAATACCTAAAACTAGATTAAAAAAAAAAAAAGAACCCGAACCGTATGATATCGGGTTTAAATGGTGTAAAACCCGTCTGCCCTCGCCCATACCCAAATGAGGTGGGTCCTTCATACGATGACATGGCGCATACGATGTGTAGAGTAAATCAATGACATGTCTCTTTGTACATATATGTAGCTTCACGCTACCTCGGTTCGTATATAATCAACTTCCCAGGTATCTCCACCTCGGGAAACTCAATTCGTCGTGATACTTCCCTCTCCTCCGTTCCTCCGGCAAATTAAACCACCTGAACTCCGATTTCCACCACCACAGAATCCCCCCTTATTCCGCCTGGAGCTCCTCTACTACCGAGGGCAGATGCCACCGCCCACCCCCCTAATTCCGCCTATGATATTATATATATATATATATATGAATTATAAATGTAATAAAATAGAAAACTTTTAATATAAAACAGAATACTTTTTATAAAGTTTTGTTTTATTTGATTATAAATAGAATATATTATATTTTATTATGCGTAGTGTTTTAATAAGGCCTCCATAGTGTTTGATATAGTAAAATCTTTTATATAAAATAGAATACTTTTATAAAGTTATTTGTTTTATTAGATTATAAATAGAATATATTATATTCTATTATGCATAAATACTGCGTAGTGTTTGCATAATAAAATCTTTTTATATAAAATGCAAATACTTTTATAAAGTTATTTGTTTTATTAGATTTTAAATAAAATATATAAATATATATATATATATATATATATATTATAAATAGAATATATTATATTTTATTGCATAATATCCTTCCATTCTCCTATATAAATAGGATGCTTAGTTAGAATTGAAAACACACCGAAATTGGAGAATTCTTCTTCTATAATCTTAAGCGTATTTCTTTAGAGTTTTAAGAAGCTTTGAGCGTAGAAAATAGTATAAGTTTTCTTCAAGAATATTCTCATCTACCCCGTGGAATACTCTTCTTTTTTTAAGGTAAGGGGTATTATTCTTTCGTATTCATGAAGAGAGTTATTTTCTTTCAATACTGTAAGGGTTGTTATTCCATTCTTTATTATTATGTTGGAATAAATTGTACATACAAAGTACCGCATACATGGTGAAATTCTTCTATTATTCCATTCTTTATTATTACATTGGAATAACATGTCATGCATGGCTCTATCGCACGCCTCAGTGAATTCTGTTGTTATTCCATTCTTTATTATTCTGTTGGAACATCCATGCATCTCGGATTCTGCGTGACACAGTTCCATTCTTTATTATTACTCGTGGAACATCCTCGTCTGCATGCGGATTACATACACGACCGGTTCCATTCTTTATTATTCTGCTGAATATCCTCGTCTGCATGCGGATTACGCACGACACAGTTCCATTCTTTATTACTCTATTGGAATAATGCATACATGTGGATTACTGCATTTATGGTGAATGATCCTTTGTATTCATTCCTTATTAACTTGTGGAAATGATCTCATCACGTGGATTACTGCACGGCGACGAAAATCCATTTGCGAGCTATATATATTCTATTATACTTAGTTGGTTAAAGTTTTGGCTTCTATACTCCATAAAATTAGTAGAATATCCTGGATATTTGCGCTTCATCCAGTATCTTTTCATGGAAATATTCTTCTGAGTATTTTTGAATTTTACTCCACAAAGCAGTATCATGTTGACAATTTGGACGTTATTGGTTCAAGGATAAATTAACTTATAAATCTTTAAAATTTATTCTTGAACTTGTTTTATTGAATTATTATGTCATTGTCATGAACTCATCATCCTCATGCTTATATTGTGATGAAGGTCATTTTTGGCTTACGTCGTATGATGGACTTCTTTATGATTATGTCCGAGGATCATTCTAAGATAATTATGACCGTAATATTATAAATGATGTGGTAAAAGTCCTCGATTGGCACATGTAGTGCATTGATGGGCGCTTTTGGTATGATTATGACCAAGGATTATTCGGTATAGTCATGACCATTGATGATTTAATGAATATCCTTGGCCCGTAGTGCGTGGGATGACTCGAATGATGTGGTTTATTTATTAAAATTTGTCTCGTGATAAAAATTGATGAAAACATTTTAAATCATAGAAGATAGTAGATATTATGCTTTACTTGACTCTTCTAATGGATTTCTTTTTTTGCTGCAGTTAAACTTGATGTCTATTGTATTTTATCAGTTTAACATTGTTGAAGGCTAATGATAATTTATCCTGCATTATCTTAGTCATAATATTTCTTACTGGTCTAGTTGAACTCACCCTTTTGCTTTCATTGTTCTCTTCAGGAAATGAGAATATAGATGGGACGAGTCGGGGAACGGATTGACGGTCCAGATGGTTGGCTATAGAAGTCCTCATTATTCTATAAAATAGTGTGATAATAAGTGTAATGAGAACTGAATTTGAGTTTGTATACTGTCTATGAGGCAATATTCATGTAAACTCTCAGCTATGTTTTGTCGTATTTCTACACGACAGTTGCATAATTAAGTTTGTAGTTGAGTTCTATACCATGTATCTGGCAACTGTTGGTCAATTTAGCAATCGATAAATACGTGCAAATATATGCGGTCCACAAGTAATATATGTAAGTAGAGTGTCGAACCCACGAGGACGAAGTTTTAACAGAAAACAAATACTAAGGAAAAGCCGTTACTAATCTTATCTAAATGAGTGAAACAAATGGTTGGTTAAGCTATTTCAACAAGACTGTAAAATTAAGGGAAAAAGTTGTGCTAGGAAGTTAAGATAGGATTACAACTCCCCTAATGCTTCACCTAATCTTCTAACTCTCCAAATTACAAACGAATCAAGGAATGGCCAACCGAGAACATTAATAAGCATAAGCTTATGTCGAAGGTCAAATGCATATCCCTAACCAGCTAGAACACAATATGTCTATTGGTGACACTAACTAGGTCAAGGTCAATAAGCTCAGTCCCAAGGTCACACAAGGCAAATAAGAATATGTCTATCCTCTTAGCACATTATGCACACATTCCAATGTCATGGTCATAACAGGTGTTTTTGTATTTAAAGATAGAAAGTAATATCCATTTATCAATTTCCATCACTATCCATACCAATTTCTTTATCAAGAAATCAGACATTAAATACCAAATACAACAACCCATTACAAAATGATTCATTATATAAAATGAGAGAGAAAGTTGATTAAGCTAATCAAAAGGTTACATTGCAATCCTAAAAATGGAGTTTGTTCATAACTGGTACTAATACGCATTTTTAATACACTACACATTATCAGACAAAAACAAGGAATGGGAGATTTGGAATAAGAAAACCCCTGATTGAAGTGTTCTTCCGCCAAATCTTCTCTTCACGTGTAGAATCTGAATGAATGTTGCGTGCAATAACTCTTCTTCCTTTCACAAGCTTCTTTCTCTTCTAGAAAAATAGAAAATAAGATCTAGTCTAAGCTGTAATAAATTTGCTCTGATATCTATCTGATATCCTATGCTTTAAAGCGGCAGCTTTGCTAAGTATTTATATTGTCCTCCCTTTAATCTAGGTCATTAAATAAAAGTTATCAGAGAGAAGCTGGAGCTGCGCATTGACGCGAAAGCATCAACAAAGTCAATAACCGGGCGCCGGGCGCGTGACTTCAAGCGCCGGGCGCGATTGGTGATAAGCGTAGGCGCTGCGCTTTAAACACAATGAGGCGATAGCCGATGGCGCCGGGGAGTGACTCTCGGTGTTGGGCGCCACTTTCCAAAGAGCTATTGAGCTACTTCTCGTATTACTTACATGATTTTTGCACTACAGATGACGCCGGGGCACCACTTTCCAAAGAGAGTCCACTAAAAGTCAAGGCTGGGTGCCAAGTTTAAGCGTTAACGCGCCACTTTTACAGTAACAATGCTCAAGTCATATGTAAAGCCAGCCTAAGAAGAACTAAAAGGATCTATAGTGAAATAACTAAGCAAGCTAACCAAAAGATTGAACATAGGCGTCAACATTAAGCAACAAAAAAGGCTAAATCGCGGGTATGAATCCCACTCATCAAATACCCCCAAACTTAAGCGTTTGTTTGTCCTCAAGCAAACTATCAAACAACTATACACAATTTCATAAGAACATGGTAAGACGAATGCGAATTAGGGCCTAGGGTTTAAAGCAAAAACAAAAGACTATAATTGATCCACTCAGTGTGTGTGTGAAGGCCACATATCTAAACTAGTCATAACCCAAATGAAGATCATACGGTCGACTGTGATAACCAATAAGCACCCAAGCAACTCACGCACATAACAGGAGTTAAAGACAAGACGCAAAAGCATGAAAGGCTCGAAAGCTCTAGAATAGCTAAGTAAAATCTAAATTAGACAGAACTTGATTACTTTTAGGCAAAACAGAGTACTTATTAGCAAGCTTTTGATCAATGACTCCCAAGCCAGAAGAATTTAGGGCACTAGGTGTAAAACACCCCTAAGAATCTAATAACTCAAGCACAAAGGCCACGTAAACAACATAAGTCCTAAATAGATTTTATACACCTGCGTTTATGGGCAAGTGCGTTTCCACGCTCCATCTCAACCCACCGTAGGACATAAATAGATTTTTTTTTAGAACAAAGAGCCGAGAATGCTAAAGCTTCTAAACCTTTAAAAATTTGAAATTACAGAGTATATAATAGAGTACACTATTATCAACGCGGTAAATGACAATCACAATTGGAAAACTACTAGAGAGACAATAGGCCAGTGCTCGCTAAACGGATGGATCCAAGACAGTCTTTAGTTAAACAAACACAAACCCCAAAGCCACATAACTATTGCCACAAACCAAGGAAAAAGATATATAATTGCAAGACAGTCCGCCAAAGGCCAAAAACAACACTTAACGCTAACTACCCTCACCCAACATATAGACAATTACCGAAACGAGGCTAGGGTTAGTCAAAATATAATAATACAAAATTTATAGACTATAGAGTGCCTTTATCATCATAGGGCAAAGCCATAACACATGGCATCAAGTACCAATAAATCAGTGAAAGACCCAAAAAAATAGGCTTCAGGCAAGACAATATCCGACTTAGCCAAGATATTCCCAAACAAAAGATTTACAACCAAAAGCATATAATAAATTCAACAAAGACATGCATCCAAGATAAATTAAAGCATGCATCCCAAAACCAAAAGATATTCACGATAATAAACACAATAGGTAGATATTAATCTTAAACATGAATCTGGGGCCATCAAGCCCAAATACCATCCTAACACCAATAAAATTAAACTTGAGTCTGGGGCTATCAAGCCCAAATACCATCCTACAACAATTGAAATAGAAATAAGATAATAATAACACAATTCATATAATTAAAATACTAGCAGAAATTCTCCCCCAAACTTGAACAGGAGCCAGTGTCCTCACTGGCCATAACTGCAACATCAAACATTTGCATCCCCGCCGTCACCACCATCAAGACCAAAATCTTCATCAGCACCGAACAACTCCAGGTCGTCATCATCATCTCCCTCATCGTCCTCCACGTTGACAGGCTGGTACACGCCTGCCTCATCAGAATGCGGCGGGAACTGTGGCGGATAAGGGGCATAAATTGGAAGCGCTGGAAATGGGAATGGCATGAAGTTCGCGTCCTCGCCACCTTGAGAAGCATAGATATTGGCTAGTGTATCAGCAAACCGTGTCAACCTTGCAATGCAAAAAAGTTAGGCTGTTCATAATCTAAGCAAGGGCCCCCGAATCAATGGCATCGGCAGAAGGGGGAATTGGCGCCTGACTAGAGGTTCCTGCCGCAGATGAGGGCTGGGGGTCATCAGAAGGTGGCTGTGCTGGAAAAAAGCCCTCTCCTCGGGGATGCGAGGATGCACCATCCCATACGGCATAATGACTAATCAACTGATGATCAATGACTGACATGGGCAGGAGGGTAATATCTTCCGCCTCCCACTGGACACCCGCCCTTTTGCAAAGCCTTGTAATAAGAGAAGGGTGGGGAAGGCTAGACATGACCTTGCTTTTGATAGCCTTCTTGATGGATTCGTTGATCAAAGCCCCCACATCAATTTTTAGCCCCATCACAATGGCATAGAGGAGCGTCGTCCGCTCCCGAGTGACATCACTCATATGACGCGTCGGCTGAAGGTTTGCACAGATAAAGGCGTACCAAGCCTTACCATAACGACTGATCGCCTGCGAAGGAAAAGACGTGCGTTTGCTAGTGTAATCGTTAGTTTTCTAAACAGTTCCAGGCTTACAAAGCTTGCTAATAAGGTCATCAGATTTATAACTCCAAATCCCATTCTCCTTGTAGTCCTTCTTGTCAAAATTGGGAGTCCCATACACTTCATTGATGGCTTTGACATCGAATGGAATTAACTTTCCCCTAACAGGCATAGCCGGCGGACCATCCGGAATGGCATTAGCGTAAAACTCCTTGACCATCGCTACCACAGTAGACTCCGGTGGTTTGGTGAAGTGAACCCACTTCATGGTACTTATCATGGCGTGCATCTGGCCATCCAATTTGTCATCTAGCCGAAGGCCGCGCTCTGGCACAAGACTTCTAGACTTGAAATTTTGGGTGTAGCGTTTGTATGCTTCTTCGGATGGAAATTTGACGGGGTCCTATGGGGTAATCTGATTGCGGAAAGAGGAAGGAGAAGGATGACCAGTGCTGGTTCTAGGACGCTTGGAAGCCATTTTAGTAGGAAGAGATAATAAGATGCAAGCCAAAGAGTTTGGCCAAATCACCGTACCTGCTATGACTTTTATAAGTGAACCTCGGCGAAGAAAGAACCGTTGAGTCGGTTGGTTGCCCAAACGGTAGGAAACGGCTAGCGGTTGGCTGAACGGTCAGAAGATGAGCAGATGCGTCGCTTGGGTAGAGAGAAAATATGAGAACAATGAAGCTAGAGAGACCAAAACGCCTCAATTAAGACTAGTAACCGGATGTGGCGCCGGGGCGCGGTCTCAAATCTGCATGGCGCTGGAGAGCGAAAGCAAGAGTAACTTATGGCGCTGAGGCGCGAGTTTGTAGTGTGCTATGCACTAGAATTGGCACCGGGGCGCGACTCTCGGCGCCGGGGCGCGAATTAGCAGTGTGTATGGACATTTCATGGTGCTAGAGCGCAATGATTGGCGCCGGGGTGCGGTACCTGGCGTCGGGGTGCGAGTTCATCATATAAATCATGGCGCCGCGGTGCGACCTCAACAACTCTATACAAAACAAGCATACATATCAGCAAACTATCAGTAAACTAACTAAAACACAAACTCAACTGAGGGATGAAATGAACAAACAACATGAACTATACAGACTACAAACACTATACAGAACACAAAATAAAACTTGCTAATCAAAGTGAAATTTCAAGAAAAGACAGATAAAACAATTTGTTGATACTGAGATGGGGATGCCTCCCATCAAGCGCTTGATTTTGAGTCATCGGCTTGACTTTCATCCCGTTTTACATCGGGTCTCCAAGTGTAATGGAGGTATTCTGCCGGTCGACTTCGCCGCCCCAGTAGTGCTTCAACCTCTGCCCATTGACCTTAAAGGTTGCATCCGAATTTGGGTCCTCAACCTCTATTGCCCCGTGCGGATAAACCTTGGCAACTGTGAAGGGGACCGACCATCGAGACTTTAGCTTCCCAGGAAATAACTTTAGCTGGGAATTGAAAAGAAGAACCTTCTGGCTCGGTTCAAAGCGCCTCTCGAGGATTTTCTTTTCATGCCACCTCTTGGTCTCCTCCTTGTACAACTTAGCGTTTTCATACGCTTGCAGGCATTTAAATTCATCCGATTCATTCAATTCTGAATAATTTTTTCATTTGGCCTTCAAGATCAAAATTGAGCTTTTGAATAGCCCAGTAAGCGTTGTGTTCTAATTCAACTGGGAGATGACATGCCTTACCATAGACAAGCCTATATGGAGACATTCCGATAGGCATTTTATAAGCTGTGCTGTAGGCCCATAATGCATCATCAAGATTCTTAGACCAGTCCTTACGGTTTGGGTTAACAATCTTTTCTAAGATGCGTTTCACCTCCCGATTCGAAATTTCAGCTTGACCGCTGGTTTGTGGGTGGTAGGCAGTGGCGATCTTATGAGTTACCCCATACTTGGGTAGAAGGGTTTCAAAGTATTTATTGCAGAAGTGAGACCCTTCATCGCTTATGATGGCCCGAGGTGTGCCAAAATGGGTGAAAATATTCTTCTTGAGGAACTGAAGCACCACCTTAGCATCATTAGTCAGCAAGGCAACTGCTTCCACCCACTTTGAGACATAATCCACTACCACTAGGATGTAGAGATTGTTGAAGGAGGACGTGAACGGTCCCATGAAGTCGATGCCCCATACATCAAATAACTCCACTTCCAGGATATTCTTCAGGGGTAATTCATGCCGTCTTGATATGGTGCCCACCCTTTGGCATCTGTCGCAGTGCATTACATATGCATGTGCATCTTTGAATAGGGTGGGCCAGTAGAATCCCTATTAAAGCACCTTAGCAGCAGTTCGTTGGCCTCCGAAATGAACGCCATAGTTTGAAGAGTGGCAATGATGTAGCACACCTTCAACTTCCTCTTCAGGCAAACATCTACGCAGAATCTGATCGAAACACTGCTTGAACAGGAAATGCTCATCCCAAAGATATTGCTTGACATCCTTGAGGAATTTCTTCCTTTGTTGATAGCTCAGATTATTGGGAAGAACTTGGCAAGCTACATAATTGGCGAAGTCTGCATACCACGGAACCTTTCCATTGACCACAAAGAGCTGCTCGTCCGGGAAAAAATCATTTATAGCTTTGTCAGCTTCGCCCGAAGATGTAGTGTTTTCCAATCTAGATAAGTGGTCGGTAACCTGATTTTCAGTTCCCTTCTTGTCTCTGATTTCTAAATCAAACTCCTGTAGAAGCAGAACCCACCGTATTAACTTCGGCTTAGCATCCTTTTTTCAATCAAATACTTGATCGCCGAGTGATTGGTGTACACGATCACCTTCGTTCGGCGAGGTAGAACGGAACTTATCAAAAGCATATACTATCGCCAAAGCAGCCTTCTTCTCAAGCAGTGGTATAATTTAACCGAGCATCGCTTAATGTCTTTCCGGCATAAGTAAATGGTGTGGAAAACCTTTTCCTTTTCTCGACCTAACACCGCCCGATAAGAAAGTCATCAAGGCCGCATACATGAGCTCAAAAGGGTATGCCCAGTCTGGGGCTACCATAATAGGCGCTGAGACAAGCCTCTTCTTTAATAACATAAAATCTCTCAGGCAGGTGGCATCAAATTGGAAAGGCATGTCCTTTTCCAGGAGCGTGTACAAAGGTTTGGTGATCCGCGAGAAGTCCTGAATAAACCTTCTGTAGAAACTGGCGTGCCCGAGGAAACTCCTTACCCCTTTCACTGAGGTGGGCGGAGGAAGGTTATTGATCACATCTATCTTTGCCTTATCAACCTCAATTCCGCCTACAGAAACCCGATGACCCAAAATAATGCCCTCTTCGACCATGAAGTGACACTTCTCCCAATTTAGCATCAGGTTGGTTTCGACACATCGATGGAGAATGACAGTCAAAATTTGTCAAGCAGTTGTCAAACGAGCTTCCAAAAACTGAGAAAACGTCCATGAAGACCTCCAAGGTCTTTTCAACCATGTCAGAGAAGATTGACATCATACACCGCTGAAATGTTGCGGGCGCATTACATAGCCCAAAAGACATTTTTCGGAAGGCAAAGGTCCCATAAGGACATGTGAATGTCGTCTTCTCCTGATCTTCAGGAGCAATAGAAATCTGATTGTACCCCGAGTACCCATCAAGCAAACAATAGTATTCGTGCCCAGCCAACCGGTCAAGCATTTGATCAATGAAAGGAAGGGGAAAGTGATCCTTACAGGTTGATTTGTTAAGTTTCCTGTAATCTATGCACACTCTCCACCCGGTCACCGTCCTGGTGGGAATCAGTTTGTTGTTCTCATTGGACACAACTGTCATCCCTCCCTTCTTTGGCAAGCATTGGATTGGACTAACCTAAGGGCTATCGGAGATGGGGTAGATAATGCCCGCATCTAGCAACTTAATGATCTCCTTCTGGACAACCTCTTTCATGATGGGATTTAGTCGCCTCTGATGCTCTATAGATGGCTTTGAGCCTTCCTCGAGAAGAATTTTGTGCATGCATAGAGTTGGGCTGATCCCTTTTATATCAGCGATAGACCATCCTAAGGCCGTTTTGTACTTCTTGAGCACAAGCAGTAGCTTTTCTTCCTGACACTTGGTTGAGAAGCAGAAATTATCACAGGTAATGAAGATTAATTTCCTAAATAAGCATACCTCAGTGAAAGCGAGCAAAAGTTTAAGCTCAAGGACAAAGAAGGCTCGATGATCGACTACCGAAAGATCGGGAGTAGATGCCTCATTATCATTCAGAGACTCGAACTGTCGGTGGAAGTGCTTCGATCCTTGAGGTTCATCAAGCCACATAGCACATTCCATATGTGAGGGCTCTTCCGTAGTACTGCCCCAGTTAAAGTAGCTTCCAGAGGGTCTTGAATGCAAGTTTCTGAGAAAACCCCCTTCACTGAACTATCAATTGTATTAATCTGGAAGCAATCCTCAGGTGCATTAGGATACTTCATTTATCAGAAGACATTGAACGTCACTTCCTGATCATTAACTCTCATTGTTAACTCCCCCTTTTGGACATCGATGAGGGTCCTCCCAATTGCTAAGAACGACCTTCCCAATATTATCGGGACCTCCCTATCCTCCTCAAAATCAAGGACTATGAAGTCCGCCAAAAATATGAACTTGTCAACCTTTACTAGCACATCCTCCACAATTTCCTTGGCATGTCGAGATCCGTCTCGCTAATCAAGGGGCGACGCTTGTTCATTGGCTTTATTGAGTCCCAGCTTTTTATAAATAGAGAGGGGCATCAAGTTGATGCTGGCCCCTAGATCACATAGAGCCTTCTCAATAAATTGGTCCCCAATGGTACACGGGATTATAAAACTTCCCGGATCTTTTAGCTTCGTCGGAAGCTTGTTTTGAAGGATGACACTACACTCTTCCGCTGCCACCGCCCTCATAGTCCCCCCATTTTTTCTTTCTTGGACGTAATGTCCTTCATGAACTTGACGTAACTAGGCATTCCCTCCAATGCCTCTGCAAATGGGATATTTATGTTCAGTCTTTTGAACACCTCCAAGAATTTAGAAAACTGTTTATCCAGCTTCAGTTTCTGCACCCGCTGGGGGAAAGGCAACTGAGGGAGAGGCTGATTGACCATAGTCATTGTAGTATAGTGGTAAGTATTCCCTCCTGTCACGTGGGTGACCCGGGTTCGTTCCCCGGTAACGACGCCAAAAACTTGTTGGTCGATTTAGAAATCGATAAACAGTCGCAAGTATACGTGGTCCACAAGTAATATATGTAAGTAGAGTGTCGAACCCACGAGGACGAAGTCTTAACAGAAAACAAATACTAAGGAAAATCCGTTACTAATCTTATCTAAACGAGTGAAACAAATGGTTGGTTAAGCTATTTCAACAAGATTGTAAAATTAAGGGAAAAAGTTATGCTAGGAAGTTAAGATAGGATTACAACTCCCTTAATGCTTCACCTAATCTTCTAACTCTCCAAATTACAAACGAATCAAGGAATGGCCAACCGAGAACATTAATAAGCATAAGCTTCTGTCGAAGGTCAAATGCATATCCCTAACCAGCTAGAACACAATATGTCTATTGGTGACACTAACTAGGTCAAGGTCAATAAGCTCAGTCCCAAGGTCACACAAGGCAAATAAGAATATGTCTATCCTCTTAGCATATTATTATACACACATTCCAATGTCATGGTCATAACAAAAGTTGTTGTATTTAAAGATGTATGTAAATATCCATTTATCAATTTCCATCACTATCCATACCAATTTCTTTATCAAGCAATCAGACATTAAATATCAAATACAACAACCCATTCCAAAATGATTCATTATATAAAACGAGAGAGAAAGTTGATTAAGCTAATCAAAAGGTTACATTGCAATCCTAAAAATGGAGTTAGTTCATAACTATGGTACTAACACGCATTTTTAATACACTACACATTATCAGACAAAAACAAGGAATGGGAGATTTGGAATAAGAAAACCCCTGATTGAAGTGTTCTTCCGCCAAATCTTTTCTTCACGTGTAGAATCTGAATGAATGTTGCGTGCAATAACTCTTCTTCCTTTCATAAGCTTCTTTCTCTTTTAGAAAAATAGAAAATAAGATCTAGTCTAAGTTGTAATAAATTTGCTCTGATATCTATTTGATATCCCCAAAATAGGTATACATCACCCATTACGAGTTGTCGATACATGAGTGCGAAACAACTAACAACTTTATTATTACAACAATAAAAGCTGTGAGTTTAAATACAAATATTATCTCTACAGAACAATATCTATACTCAAATAAATCCTCATCACATTTATTGATACATTATTTTACAAAAATGGTGAGGACTACTAAACAACTCTCTCTAAACCTTCATTCCATACCCCAGGCTAAATACTACATTATATTCTAGCCTCACGAGAAAAAAATGGAACAAAAAGGAAAAGGGTGAGCTCAACTAGCTCGATAAAGAATATTATGACTAAGATAATATCTGACAAATTATCGTTAGTCTTGACGAGGAAAAATCTAATAGAATCTGATAGACAACAAATTTTAAATCAATATTACAGATGAAATAATAATTCATTAGAAGAGTTAAGTAGAGAATGCAAACTACTATCTTCTATGTATGAATTTAAAAGTTCATCGTCTATCTTTTATCCTGTAACATCAATCAATATATATCGGAATCAAATATTCATCTTTTTACACTACTGAGCCAAAGATATTCATCGATTAATTCATGTTCATTTAAACACTGTTCATCTTTGCACTACTGGCCAAAGATATTCATCGATTAGTCGTGTTCATCTAACACACATTCATCTTTTTACTACGAACCAAAGATATTCTTGAAAATCATTCATCTTTTGCTTCTGGGCCAAAGATATTCAATAATATCATCATTTAAGGCGAGGGATGATGAAAAATATTTTTAAAGAAAGCGAATCGATGAAACAAAATGACAAGGATTAAGGATTAAGGATTAGTACTTTGTTTTATCCATGTCAAAAATACCTCAAAAATAATCATAGTGGTGTAAAATTCAGAATGATCAAAACATGGATCTGATCAAAGCTAGTATCCGGAATAGATATTTTGACAAAAGAAGAAATTTTATTTTTAAATTGAATAGATATTTGAATAAGAACTCAGAAAAAAGAAAAATTTTCATTTTAGATGAATAGTACTTAAGTGAATAGTAAATAATGAATAGTATCGTGAATAGTAACTCGTGAATAGTAACTCATGAATAGTAACTCAGAACACCAAAAAGTTCCAAATTTGATAAAAACTTCAATCGATATTTCAACATAATGATATTGAAGAAATAATATCATTTGAAAAAAATAATATCCACTTACCTCGAAAGATTAGTCTTACAGTTGAAATCTAGGATATAGTCTTTGACTTGAACTTGCACCGTATATAACAATACTCAAAGTATACTCAAAATACTCACAAGAATACACTCGATAATATAGAGAGAAAACTTGATTTACGGTGTGATTTTCAATTCTAACCTAAGCACCTATTTTATAGGAAAATGCTTAGAACACCAAAGCGAGAAAATTTAATAAAATAATAATATATATTATAAAAATTCCTACACCACCTTCTAATCTGATTTCAGCCATCATTTATACACACATGTAAGCCTACTCAAATTAAAAAAAACGTTTTTCTTATTTAAAATAATTAAACTTCAAAAAATTATTATTTGAACTTGAACTTCAATAATTCATAATAAATAGCCCTTTTATCAGAAAATTCGAATCTCGCGAGTTTTTATAGGAAATTCAATTCTCTACAACTTTGCGAAGAAAGTTTTTCCAAATTCCAAATAGAAATTGGCCAAAAATCCTGAAGCAGGCGATTTTACGGTATAATCAAATTTCGATCGATAAATGGGGTCCACAGACATGTTTAACATGTTTTAAACATTTATTGCAACAAAAATACTCTTCCTCCTCGTATACTCATATATCCCACATTCGTTTGTAAAAATATCACCATTATTATATTATTAAAATATAATAATATATTTAAATAATTATTTTATCGAGAAAAAGATAAAATTTCAATTTTCAACAATTGTCACATTAAAATTTTTCTCCATCTATATCCACATAAAATCAATATTTTCCTCATCATATGAATCAATAATTAATTATTCACAAATAATATTACGAGAATCCTGATATTGACACCCGAGGGTTCAGGAAAGAGGGGCTTTCGATAAAAATTTCTCCTTCTTGGCGCGCAATTAGGTGACCAAACCTCTCCTTAGACGAGAACTTTCTAGACATTGCCAATAATGTTATCTAATAATATTATTCGGATAATATGAATTATTGCTTCGATAATGAAAAATCTTGTGTAATGACAATTATTGAAACAACAACAATATAAAATATCAATGCAATTAATTATTAAATCGATAAAATCTTTGAGCGATAATTCTTGTAACCATTATTGAGTAGTGCCTTCTTACGTAAGAATCAATAATTGGTGCAATCTGGTGTCTTCTTGTGTTTTTTAACCACAGAGTATTTTAACGATAATACTTGATAACAACTTCTGTAGATTATTTTTAAACAACTTATATTTATCGTTTTCTTCATCGATAAACTTTTCGTTATGGGGCCCACATGGGCTGCTTGCCAGTCGTCACGAATATTCCCAAACGATCTGAATATTCCACGACCAAGCGAATATTCTCAAATGACAATGAATATTTTATAACCACTTGCTTATTTTGAAATATTTGCGTATTTTACCCTAACTATCCACATTAATCAAATCAACCCTTACTATTTCAAAATAATAAATAGAAAATTAAATTTCATTAATAATAAGTTGGGGTCTTCTGACCTCCCTCCTTATGAAATTTAAGTCCTCGAAATTGGCGTCACGTACTGGTGTTTGAAAAGGTGAGGATACCTCGCTTTCATTTCCGTTTCAATTCCCGTCATTTCCTCTATAGCATGATTCCTCCACAAAACTTTAACTTGTGGTATGACCTTTCTTGGCGTAGGACATGCTCCTTCTATCCAAGATCTTGGCAGTACCTCCTCATCGTTAAGTCTTGGCTATCTCGTCCGGTTCTAACTTATATAGCGTGGTTGGGTCTTTCACATATTCTGAAATGCGGATATGTGAAACACATTATGAACACGAGACATACTTTCGAGATGTTGTGCAGTCTATAGGCTACATTTCTACTCGGTCGAAATTTGAAATGGACCCGATAAATGCGTGGATTGAGCTTTCCTCTCTTCCCAAATCTTGTAACTCCCTTCCATGGAAGCGACTTCATGACAATCATGATCCCCACACTAAATTCCACGTCCTTTCGATGAAGATCCGCATAACTCTTTTGTCGATCTTGTCTTGGTTTGTATCGTTGTCGAATCATTTGGATCTTTTAGGTGAGTCATACGTACTAACTTTCGGGTCCCAACAATGTTGCTTCACCCACCTCATCCCAACATATTGGAGAGCGACACTTTCGTCCATATAATGCTTGAAATGGAGCCACACTATACTTGCTTGCACGATAAGCTGTTGTTGTGGGAGAATTCCACCAATGGTAAATACTTATCCCAAGCGCCCTTGAAGTCTAGGACACAGTCTTCTTAATAAATCTTGAAGAGTTTGAATAGTCCTCTCTCGATTGTCCGTCCGTTTTGAGGATGGTATCTTAGAACTAAATCGTAAATCCGTGCCCATAGCTTTTTGCAAGCTAACCCAAAATCTTGAAGTGAATCTTGGGTCACGATCCGAAAACTATGGATCTGGGCATGCCATGCAACCTCACAATCTCATTCACGTCATATACTAGCAAGGCGTTCAAGGAATAAGTCTCCGTGTCGGCAAGAAATGAGCGGAACTTGGTTAATCTATCAACAATAACCCAAATAGCATTGATGCCTTGAAAGCCGTAGTAGGAAGACCCGTAACGAAATCCATGGTAATGTGTTCC
Organism: Panax quinquefolius; assembly: GCA_020205615.1. NCBI lineage: Eukaryota > Viridiplantae > Streptophyta > Magnoliopsida > Apiales > Araliaceae > Panax > Panax quinquefolius. The sequence goes on from CM035159.1 coordinate 98,865,877, forward strand.
CACTTCCATTTGAATCTCAAGTGGTTGCTGACGGACCCTTAGGTACTAGATGCTCGCCTTTACTGCGTTGACAAGTTAAACACATTGAGATAAACTTTGCAATCTCTCTCTTCGTATTGTTCCACCAAAATGTATGTGAAGATCACGATACATTTAGTACTTCGAGGATGGATTGCAAATGGTGTATTGTGTGCCTCCATCATAATCTTGTACTTCAAATCGAGTCGTTAGGAACCAAAAGTCTAGAGTGGACTCAAAGTATTCCTTCTTCATCAATTCTAAGCTTAGGAATAGCTCCTTCTTGTACTTTCTTCTTCATACGCATCATTTCTCAAGGTTGGTGGCTTGAAAGCGACCTTAACTTTTTCTATTAAAGTTGGCTCTGTCGTATACTTGACATCATCGCACTCGTTCCTCCGCATATGATCTTCTACTTTCGTGCGCGTCGGCTACCACGTTAAACTTTTCGGGATGGTATTGAATAGTGTGGTCGTAGTCTTTCAATAGCTCGAGCCAGCGTCATTTGCCGCGTGTTGAGTTCTTTTGAGTGAAGAAATATTTAAGGCTTTTATGGTGCGAATATATCTCCACTTTCTCCCCGTATAGATAGTGCCTCCATATCTTTAAGCAGCAAAAGCTGCTTGCTTGACTCTAGATCATGAGTAGGATAATTCCTCTCATACTCTTTAAGTTGTCGCGAGGCATAGGCTATGACTTTCCCACGTTGCATGAGAACACATCCTAACCCTTTGCACGAAGCATCGGCGTAGATAACAAATCCATCCGAACCGGATGGTATTGTTAGAAACAGTCTTAAAATAAGTCTCCTCTTAAGCTCTTGGAAACTCTTCTCGCATTCTTCGCTCCAAGCAAATTTTGTATCCTTAGGAGTTAGTGAGTTAATGGAGTAGCGATTAGAAAAACCTTTCCTGAATCTCAGATAATAACCATTAAGCCCAAAAAACTACGTGCTTGATCCATGACTTGGTTGCTCCCACTTTGTATTGCTTGATCTTGGCGGGATCAGCGGATACTCCATGTTTTGACACCACGTGCCCAAGAAATGCTACTTCCTCGAGCGAACTTCGCATTTCTTCAATTTGGCATATAGTTTGTTTTCACGAAGCCTTTGGAGTACCGACTTCAAATGGTGCTCATGATCTTCACGACTTTTGGAATATATGAGGATGTCATCAATAAAAACAACAACAATTGATCCAAATATTCCTTGAATACTCGGTTCATCATATCCATGAAAGCCGGCAGGAGCATTAGTCGATCAGAAAGACATGACTAAGAATTCATAATGCCCGTCTGGGAGTTAAAAAGCGGTCTTTGGAATATCCTCGGTTCTAATCTTGGTGATGATATCCGAGCGAAGATCGATTTTGAAAAAAGAATTGTGCCCCTTGCAATTGGTCGAACAAGTCATCAATCGAGGTGAGGATACCTATTCTTGATGGTGACATGGTTCGATTCCAGATAGTCGATACAAAATCGCATACTCCGTCTTTCTTCTTTCTGAATAAAAGCAGGGGCACCCCGAGGAGATGTCTTGGGGCCAGATGAAACCGATGTCCAACAATTCACGTAGTTGGACCTTTAACTCTGAAGTTCAATAGGAGCCATTCGATATGGGGTTTTAGAAATGGGCTTTGTACGGGTTCAAGATCGATAAAGAATTGAACTTCACGTTACGGGGTAGGCCCAGGGAAGTTCTTGAAAATCGTCGGAAAATCGATAACAACGGGAATATTATTCAAATTTGGCGTGTCTTTATTCAAATCCATAACATGGGCTAAGAAAGCTTGACATCCGTTTTTCAATAAGCGAATAGCTTTATGATTAGATATGATGATGATTGATTTTAATGGTTTAGTTGCTTGAATTAAATACAACGGGTTGGTTAGGAATATGAAAACTAACAACCTTACGAAAACAATCAATTTTGGCATGATGAGTAGTTAACGATCAATCCCTAAAATCACATCAAAAGCAAGTATCTTTAAAGAGATAAGGTCAGCGGTAAGGTGATGGTGCCAACTTGAATCAAACAAGATTTATAAGCGATGGATGTGATGAAAGTTTCTCTAGCGGAGTTTCCACGAGATAGGTCAAAGTCTAATTTCTCGGAGTCGAGTTTAAGCGTTGAGCACATGCGGGAGAGATAAATGAATGGGTATACCGGGTATCAGTAAGGTATAAACTTACGCAAGAATTTATAAATAGCTTACCGTGATCACCTCGTTTGGGTTCCTCGCATTTTGACCGATCCTGACAAACGCTCTTCCGGAATCGTTGACTTTGACTTTTACGGGACGATCTTTTGAGTCACCGTCCCCATTGAACTAGGTTTAGGTTCTCGTCTGATCTCGGCGATATGTCCTTCCTTTCCACAATTATAGCATACCTTGAAGCTGTTGTGGGCGGTTTGGTGATATGTCCCTCTTTTCGCATTTATAGCATATGGCCGGTGGTGGTTCTCCTCCACCAGAACCGATTCTTTGCTTGGCCTTTCGTCTTCACATAGTCGTTGTTAAATCTCCTCTTTTTAAAATCTCCTCTGACTCGCTTCTTCTATTTTCATGGCCATGATTACCACGGAGTGGTTACCATTTTGTCCGTCTGTTTCTTTCTCTCCATTTGGTTATCATTATTACATTGGCTACTATCTACGATACGATCCACGGTTATGGTCCTCGGTTGAATATACTCGTTATCTCGCTCTAATAATTGAGCCACATTTTACAACATCTGAATAGAGAAAAATTTATGAGAAATGAGATATTGGCGTATCTTGGGGTTTGAAACCTCTAAGAAACATCCGCGTCATCGTTCCTCATTCTCCACCAAATGAGGTCTGAAACACGGATAACTCTGCAAACTTTGCCTCGTCTTTGAGACACCGTCGTATTGTTTTGTTCTAATCGATGAACTCCACTTCCTTCGTATAGCGAACACTTTCGGAAAGTATTTGTCATTAAATAGTTCTGAAATGTCTCCCAGACATCTTTGAGTCTTGGTGGATGGAGTGCAACTTCCTGAGACTCCCACCGATGATACGCCTCGCCACGGAACACAAAAGGTGGCGAATGGAACCTTCTGTTCCTCCGTGCATCCCAGACATCGAATATCTTGGTAATTTGCTTGACCCGTGTTTCCGCCGTGATCGGATCGGCTTTCCCTTAAATTACGGTGGTCCCAACTCTTTGAGCTAACTTGTTTGTGACAACAAGTGAATTGCTATCATTTCCTCCTGTATTTTGAACACGAGTCTCCTCGTGCGATTTTGCATGAGCTACAAAAAGCTTCTAAACATCCCTCGTTCATCATCTGCTTTCGATGGTGTTGTTCACGGGAGGAACATTGCCCGACTGTTGCCGTTCTCCTCGTTGGTGAGTCTGAGGCGTCTCCACGGTCTCATTTCCATTGTTAATATTCTCGATCGACATTCTCAAATCTTGTCATAAAACAAGGGTTAATTAAGGAAATCAATATATCACATAATATCCTATATCTTGACCAACTAACAAATAAGCTTAGGTAGGACACCTTTAGCGAAGGATTTACTCGTCTCTCCCTCTAGTTCTATTCCCCAGATCTCATGGGAGAGATCATATCCTAAAGCTACGATACCAAGCTGTGGCGCCCCCAAAATAGGTATACATCACCCATTACGAGTTGTCGATACGTGATGCGAAACAACTACAACTTTTATTATTACAACGATAAAAGCGTGAGTTTGAATACAAATATTATCTTACAGACAATATCTATACTCAAATAAATCCTCATCACATTTATTGATACATTATTTTACAAAATGGTGAGGACTACTAAACAACTCTCTCTAGAACTTTCATTCCATACCCCAGGCTAAATACTACATTATATTCTAGCGCCTCACGAGAAAAAAAATGGAACAAAAAGGAAAAAGGTGAGCTCAACTAGCTTCGATAAAGAATATTATGACTAAGATAATATCAACAAATTATCGTTAGTCTTGACGAGGAAAAAATCTAATAGAATCTGATAGACAACAAATTTTAAATCAATATTACATGGAAAATAATAATTCATTAGAAGAGTTAAGTAGAGAATGCAAACTACTATCTTCTTGTATGAATTTAAAAGTTCATCGTCTATCTTTTATCCTGTAACATCAATCGATATATATCTGGAATCAAATATTCATCTTTTTTCTCTGGGCGAAGATATTCATCGATTAGTCGTGTTCATTTAAACACACACATCTTTGCATTAACTCTCGGGCGAAGATATTCTTCATCTTTGAAATCATATTCTTCAAAATCATTCATCTTTTTTACTTTCTGAGCCGAAGATATTCAATAATATCATCATTTAAGGCGAGGATGATGAAAAATATTTTTAAAAGCGAATCCGGTGAAACAAAATGACAAGGATTAAGGATTAAGGATTAGTACTTTGTTTTATCCATGTCAAAAATACCTCAAAAATAATCATAGTGGTGTAAAATTCGAGAATGATCAAAACATGGATCTGATCAAAGCTAGTATCCGAATAGATATTTTTGAGACGAAAAAGAAAATTTATTTTTTCTGAATGAATAGTCTTTGAATACATTTTTATCGTATGAATAATAACTCAGACGACCAAAAGATAGAAATTCCACAATAAACATCTTCACGCTTCATGAATATACTTGTGAATAATAGTAACTTCGTATAGTAACTCGTGAATAGTAACTAGTAACTCATGAATAGTAACACCAAATGAAAAAAAGTTCCAAATTTGATAAAAACTTCAGATCGATATTTCAACATAATGATATTGAAGAAATAATATCATTCTGAAAAAAATAATATCCACTTACCTCGAAAGATTAGTACTTACAAATTTGAAATCAGGATATAGTCTTTGAAGGAACTTGCAAAGTAACAATACTCAAAAGTATACTCAAAATACTCACAAGAATAAACTCGATAATATAGAGAGAAAAACTTGATTTAAATTGTGATTTTCAATTCTAACCTAAGCACCTTTTTATAGGAAAATTCTTAGAACACAAAAGCGAAAAATTTAATATAATAATAATATATATTAAAAATTTTCTCGCCCACCTTAGAAATCTGATTTCAGATCATTTACAACACATGTGAGCCACTCAAAAAACAAAAAAAAAACGTTTTTCTTATTTAAAATATTTTAAACTTCCAAAAATCAATTATTTGAACTTGAACTTCAATAATTCATAATAAATAGCCCTTTTATCGAAAAATTCAATCTCGCGAGTTTTTATAGGAAATTCAATTCTCTACAACTTTTGGAAGAAAGTTTTCCAAATTCCAAATAGAAATTGGCCAAAAATCCACAAGCAGGCGATTTTACAGTTATAATCAAATTTGATCGATAAATGGGGTCCATGACATGTTTAACATGTTTTAAACATTTATTGCAACAAAATACTCTTCCTCCTCGTATACTCATATATCCCACATTAGTTGTAAAAATATCACCATTATTATATTATTAAAATATAATAATATATTTAAATAATTATTTTATCGAAAAAGATAAAATTTCAATTTTCAACAATTGTCACATTAAAATTTTCTCCATCTATATCCACATAAAATCAATATTTTCTCATCATATGAATCAATAATTAATTATTCACAAATAATATTACGAGAATCACAATATTGTGACCCCGGCGGTTCAGGAAGAGGGGCTTTCGATAAAATTTCTCCTTCTTGGCGCGATTAGGTGACCAAACCTCTCCTTAAGCGAGACTTTCTAGACATTGCCAATAATGTTATCTAATAATATTATTAGGATAATATGAATTATTGCTTCGATAATGAAAAATCTTGTGTAATGACAATTATTGAAACAACAATGATATAAAATATCAACGACAATTATTAAATCGATAAAATCTTTGAGCGATAATTCACTGTAACCATTATTGAGTAGTGCCTTCTTACGTAAGAATCGATAATTGGTGCGATCTGGTAATCTTCTTGTGTTTTAACCACAAGTATTTTAACGATATTACTAGTAACAACTTCTGTAGTTATTTTTAAACACTTATATTTGTCGTTTTCTTCATCCAATAAACTTTTTAGTTATGGGGCCCACACATGGTCTACTGGCAGTCAAATGCGAATATTCCCAACGATGATCGAATATTCCACGACCAACGAATATTCCCAAACAACAATGAATATTTTATAACCACTTGCTTATTTTGAAATATTTGCGTATTTTACCCTAACTATCCACATTAATCAAATCAACCCTTACTATTTCAAAATAATAAATAGAAAATTAAATTTCATTAATAATAAGTTGGGGTCTTTAGGTATACATCACCCTCTTTGATCTTGAGTCGATTAAATACATGGTACAAAATTAACCAAATACAACACCAATTAATTATACAACGATCGTGTAAAATACGACAAAACATATCTTGTGAGTTTTAATACAAATATTGTCATCTAGAGCAATATCATCACACTCAATTGAGTCCTCATTACATTTATTATCACACTATTTAAATAGAATAGTGAGGACTACTACTAATATCTTATTATCTATTTACCATCACTCCAGTTCCCAAACTAGTCCCGCTCCCCACTAGCTCGTTCTCATTTCATTTCAAGAGAACAATGAAAGTAAAAGGTGAGCTCAACTAGCCCGATAAGAAATATTATGACTAAGATAATGCGAAATAAATTATCGTTAGCCTTGAACGATGTTAAAGCGATAAAATATAACAAACATCAAGTTTAAGCTGCGGTGAACAAACGATCCATTAAAAGAGTCAGTAGAGAATAAAATCTACTATCTTTTATGATTTAAAAGGTTTTTCATCACTTTTATCGTTTGGGACTCGACAATAAATAATCCACATCATCCACACTTTCTGACGAGGATATTCATTAGTATCACAACCACAAATTATCCATGCACTACGGGCCGAGGATATTCGTGTATTCATCGATAGTCGTGATCATGCCAACAAGCATCCCATCGATGCACTACTACGGGCATGATGGGGACTTTTACCACATCATTTGTAACATTACGGTCGTGATTATCTTGAATAATCCACAGTCATAATCATACCAAGTCCATCATATGCTTTCAGAGGCCACAGATGACTTTCAACATAATATAAACATGAGGATGATGACAATGATATAAGAATTCAATAAAACAAGTTCAAAAATTAATTTATCCGAGGAACTAATAACGTCCAAATTGTCGACATGATACTTCTTTGTAGAGTAAAATTCAAGAATGCTCGGAAGAATATTTTCATGAAAAGATCTTTGGATGAAGCGCAAATATCGAGGATATTCCACTAATTTCATGGAGTATAAAAGTCAAAACTTTAACCAATTGAGTATAATAAAGAATGGAATAACAAAAGAAATCACCGGCATACATGCGATAGACCGCACGAGACGGGTTATTCAAATAGAATAATAAATAACGGAACCGAATTCGTGCGTAAATCGCACGCAGGCGGATATTCAACGAATAATAATAATATAACGAACCGGTCGGTGTCGCGTAAATTGCAGCGACGGATGTTCCAACAAAATAATAAATAACGGAACCGGTCGTGCGTAAAGCGCACGCAGACGAGGATGTTCAACGAATAATAAAAAATGGAATAACGAAAGAATTTCACCATGTATGCGGTACTTGGCGTGAGAGCGAGTTATTCAACATAATGATAAAGAATGGAATAACGAAGAATTTCACCATAAAGAATGGAATAACGAAAGAATACCAAGTATAGGGTAAATGCAGTATACGAGTTATTCAACATAATAATAATTCAATAACGAAGTTCTCTTAAAATGGAATAATAATAAGTTCTCTTCATGAATAATAAAAGAAATAATACCCTTACCTTAATAAATAAAATAATATACCTTACCTAGAAAACCTGGATATAGGAGTAGTGAAGTAGCGAATACTTTTCTTCTTTCTCTCTATAGTTTCTCTCTCTAGAGTTTCGATTGAATTAATTAAGTAAATAATGAAGGAATGAGCTTATTTATAGGAGAATGGACTGAATAATAACTAATTCTCAAAGCGGTCCAGATTGATTTACTTTTAAACAGACGGTCCAGTTGATTTATTATAAAATATTCTAATAAAACAAAATCTTTTAAATAAAATATAATATATTCTATTTATAATCTAATAAAATGAATAACTTTATAAAATTATTACATTTTATATAAAAAAGATTTTACTATAAAATATATTATATGAGCCTATATCTAATACTATACATAATAAAATATAATATATTATATTTATAGTCTAATAAAACAAATAACTTTATAAAAGTATTACATTTTATATAAAAAGATTTTACTATACTGAAAAATTATATATAATAGAATATATATATATTATTTATAGTCTAATATAAAGCGAATAACTTTATAAAAGTATTACATTTTTTTATATAAAAAAACTTTTACATTTTATTACATTAATAATACTAATAAAATAAAAAAATTCATCATCATTATTATAATTCACACTATATAATCGACCGAATTAGTGTTCCGGAAAGAGGGGCTTTCGATAAGGATTTCTCCTATTGGCGCTTGATTAGGTGACCAAACCTCTCCTTGGCGAACTTACAGACATCGTTAATATTGCAAATAATAATATTAATAACTTAATATCGTCTCAATTATTGATTTAATAATATATAAAATATAAACAATAATTGAATCAAATAACGTGAGATCTTCTTATCTGACAATTCTTTGAAGCAATAATTGAACAAAAGCGGGTGACTTCTCACGTAAGCATCGATAATCAATACAGTAATGTCTTTATCTGCGACCACAGCGTATTCTTTGTTTTAACTTACAAGGTGTTTCAACGATTAACGATAAAACTTCCGCCGTTATTTTCATAAAATATTTTTTGTCGTTTTCTCGATCAAATGATAATTCCATTGTGGGGTCCACCATGATTGTGTTATGCGTCGTACGAATATTCCTGTTAAAAGCGAATATTCCCAGACCAATCGAATATTATATAACAACTTGCGTACTTTGCAAAATTTATAAATATTACCCACAACTATAACATTATATCAAATTCATTCCATAATATTCAAAAATGATAATTATAGAAAATTCATCTTTATTCATAAAAGTTGGGGTCTTCTGATCTCCCTTCTTATGAAATTTTGCCCTCGAAAATTAGAATACGTGCACGGTATGTCGAAGAGGTAAGGATACCTTGATTTCATTTGATTCTAACTCCCGGTCATTTCCTCAACATCAGTGTGGTTCCTCCATAAAACTTTGACTTGAGGTATAACCTTGGAGCGTAGAATATGTTCCTTCTTATCAAGATTTGAATAGGAACCTCTTCATACGTTAAATCTTCCGCTATTTAATCCGGTTCTAACTTCGATAATGTGGTTGGGTCTTTCACATATTTACGTAACATGGATATATGAAAAATGTTATGAACACGAGACGTACTTGGCGGTAAAAGCGAGTCTATAGGCTACGATTCCTACTCGATCGAGGATTAAAAATGGGCCAATGAATCGAGGATTGAGCTTTCCTCTCTTTCCAAATCTAAGTAACTCCTTTCCATGGAAGCAACACGTAACAACACATGATCTCGATATCGAATTCCGTCGTCTTTTCGATGAAGATCGGCATAACTCTTTTTTATCGATCTTGTGAGGTTTTTTATCGTTGTCGGATCGTTTGAATCTTTTAGTAGTAGTCGTACGTACCAACTCGGTCCCAACAACGTTGCTTCACCCACCTCATCCCGACATCTTTGGAGAACGACACTTTCTTCCATCTGCGCGCTCGAATGGAGCCATGCGATACTTGTTTGATAAGCATTGTTGTAAGAAAACTCCACCATGGTAAGAACTTGTCCCAACTTCCTTTGAAGTCGAGGACCACGAGTCTTAATAAATCTTCAAGAGTTTGAATAGTCCTCTCGATTGTCCGTCCGTCTGCGAGGATGATATCTTAAACTAAATCGTAAATCCGTGCCCATAGCTTTTTGCAAACTAACCCAAAATCGTGAAGTGAATCTTGGGTCTCGATCGAAACTATGGATCTTGGCATACCATGCGATCTTACAATCTCGTTTATGTACATATCTGAGCGAGGCGTTCAAGTGTATAAGTTTCTCGTATTGGTAAGAAATGAAGCGGAGACTTGGTCGATCTATCAACAATGACCCAAATTGCATCTATGCCTTGAGAAACCTTGGGAAGACCGATGCTTGAAATCCATGGTAATGTGCTCCCACTTCCATTACGGAATTTCAAGTGGTTGCAATGGACCTTTTGGTACTTGATGCTCTCACTTGCTTGACTTCGTTGACAAGTTAAACACCTTGAGATAAACAACGTTATCTCTCTCTTCATATTGCTCCACCAAAATGTATATGAAGATCATGATACATTTTGGTACTCCCGAGATGGATTACAAATGGTGTGTTGTGCGCCTCCATCATGATTTTATACTTTAAATCGAGGTCGTTAGGAACACTGAAAGTGCAGGGAGTTGACTCAAAGTATTCCTTCTTCATCGATTCTTGCTTCGGCGTATACACCTTCTTGCACTTTCTTCCTCATATGCATCGACTCGGATGCATAGCTTGAGCGACTTTAACTTTATCGATTAAAATCGGTTCTACTTTCGTATATTCGCCATCATCACATGGGTCCTGAGTCTTTAACTCTATCTCCATCCTTTGCAAGTCATACAAAATGGGCCTTTGCGTTGACAATATCGCTTTTCGTACCGCGTATATGATCTTACTTTCGATCGTCGGCTACCACGTTTTTTTTCGGGGATGGTATTGGATGGTATGATCATAATCTTTCAATAGTTCAAGCCAACGTCGTTTATCGCGTGTTGAGTTCCTTTTGAGTGAAGAAATATTTGAGGCTTTTATGATCCGTAAAGATCTCCACTTTCTCCCCCATACAAGTAATGCCTCCAAATTTTAAGTCTGCGAAAACAACGGTTTGCTGACTCTAGATCATGAGTAGGATAATTCCTCTCATATTCTTTGAGTTGTCGAGAGGCATAAACTATGACTTTCCCATGTTGCATGAGAACACATCCTAACCCTTTGCACGAAGCATCACTTTGTAGATGACAAATCCCTCAAGAGCGGATGGTATTGTCGAGCAGCAGTCTTGAAATGAGTCTCTCTTGAGTTCTTGAAAACTCTTCTCACATTCCTCGTTCAATAGCAAATTTTGTATCTTTTCAGTCGGTTTGAGTTAATGGAGTAGCGATTAGAAAACCCTTCTACTGAATCTCAGATAATAACCGGTAAGCCGAAAGAAAAAGCTACGTACTTGATCATTTGATTTAGGTTGCTCCCGACTTTGAATAGCTTGATCTTTCTTTGGGTCAGCGGATATTCCATGACTTGATACCACGTGCCCAAGGAATGCTACTTCCTCGAGCGAACTTCGCATTTCTTGAACTTGGCATAAAGCTTATATTCCACGAAGCTTTTGGAGTATCGACCTCAAGTGTTGCTTTCATGATCTTCACGGCTTTTGGAATAAATAAGGATGTCATCAATAAAGACGACCACAAAGTGATCGAAATATTCCTTGAATACTCGGTTCATCATATCCATGAAAGCGGCGGGGAGCATTAGTCGATCAAAAGACATGACTAGAATTCATAATGCCGTCTGGGGTTACGGCCGTCTTTGGAATGTCGTCCGGTTCTAATCTTCAATTGGTGATATCCGAAATGAAGATCGATCTTTGAAAAAATTTGGCTCCTTGCAATGGCGGTCAAAACGGGTCATCAATACGTGGCAATGGGTACCTATTTTTTTGATGGTGACATGATTCGACTCCAGATAATCAATACTGAAGTCGCATACTCCCATCTTTCTTCTTCACGAATAGAACGAGGGAGCACCCCGAGGAGAAATCTTAGGGGCGAATAAAATCGATGTCTAACAATTCCTGCGATTGGGTCTTTAACTCCACGAAGTTCAATAGGAGCCATTCGATATGGGGCTTTGGAAATGGGTTTTGTGCTGGGTTCGAAGTCGATACAAAATTCAATTTCACGCTCTGGGGGTAGGCGGGGGAAGTTCTTGAGGGAATCGTCGGAAATTTATTAACAATAGAAATATCATTCAAAAGCGGCGTATTTTTTTGTTAGATCCGTGACATGAGCTAAGAAAGCTTGACATCCATTTTTCAATAAGCGAATAGCTTTATGGCTTGAGATGACGATGATTGATTTTAATGGTTTGGTTGCTTGAATTAGCATAATAGGTTGGTTAGGAATATGAAAGCTATCAACCTTACGAAAATAATCAATTTTTGCATGATGAGTAGTTAACGATCAATCCTAGAATTACGTCAAATCAAGTATTTTCAATGAAATAAGATCGACGGGTAATGTGAAGTGCAGATTTGAACCAAACAAGACTTATAAGCGATGGATGTAATGAAGGTTTCTCCCAATGGAGTTTCAACGGATAAGTCAAAGTCTAATTTCTCGGAATCAAATTTAAGCGTTGGCGCTTGAGTAGGAGAAATAAAAAAGAATGGGTAGAACCGGTATCAAATAAGGTATATACTTATTAGAGTTTATGATAAGCTTACCGTGATGACCTCGTTAGGGTTCCTTGCTTTACGGGAGGTCACGACAAACGCTCTCCTTGCCTTCTTGGCTTTGACTTTTACGGGGCGACCTTTGGTGCCTCCATCCTAGTGAACTTGTCTTGATTGAATGACAAAATCGGGCTAGGTGACCTTCTCTTCCACAATTATAACATGCTTTGGATGGCATCGCGCGATTTGGATGATGTGTCCCTCCCCTCCACATTTGAAGCATATGATAGGTGGTGGTCGTTCTCCTTCCTTAACAACGGGTCTTTGGTCTTGGCGTCTTTCCATCATTGTTGAATCTCCTCTTCTTGAAATGTCCATTCTTATTGTTTTGGCCATGATTACCACCAAAGTGGTTACCATTTCTAGCATGTTGATTCCTCCACGCTTATTGTCACAGCTTTGATGGTATTTGTTATCACTAGTATTATCATTTTTTGGTTTGCTCTCTCTTTTGGTTGGGTTGACTCGTTATCGCGCTCGATAAGCGAGCCCTATTAACAACATCTGAATACAAACCACGTTTTATGAGAGATAAGATATTGGCGTATCTCGGGTTTGAAACCTCTTAGAAACATTCGCGTCATTCTCTCCTCATTATCAACCAAATGGGGCCTGTAAGCCGGACAACTTCGGCAAACTTGGCCCGTCTTTGCGACACGGTCGTGTTGTTTTGCTCGACTGATGAACTCTACCTCTTTCGTGTGACGAATACTTTCGGGAAAGTACTTGTCGTTGAATAATTCTTGGAACTTCTCCCAAGAAGTCATCTTGATCTGGCGGGTTGAGTCGTTTCTGATTCCCACCGATGTCTGCCTCTGCTTGCATAACATGAAGGTGGCAAAGGGAACCTTTTGCTCCTCGGAGCATCCCAAGACATCAAATATCTTGTTGATCTGCTTTATCCACGTCTCACTTAAGTGGTTTTGGCTCTCAAAAAACTCGGTGGTCCCGGTTCCTTGAAGCTGCTTAGCGGTGACCGTCAAGAGTTGCCGGTGTTTCCACTGCATTTTGGATAGGCCATTCTCTTGCACGATGTTGCATGAATTGCATAAAGCCTCTGAAACATTCCATCGTTCATCATCTGGTCGGTGTTTGTTGTTTGCACGAGGATTGTCGCCTTCTGATGCACATTATCACGATTATTGATGCATGGAGACTCAGCGGTCTCTGTGCTCCATTGTGATGTTCTCAACATTCTCGGATGTCATTTTCAAATCTTGCCACAAAACAAGGGTTAATTAACATATCACATATTATCCTATACTACGTGAGACCAATTAAATACCAAATAAACTTAGGTAGGTCATACTAGCGAAGAATTCCCGTCTCTCCCCTCCTAGTTCTTGTCTCACATCTTGGCCGAGGATCATATCCTAAGCTTTGATACCAAGCTGTGGCCCCCCAAAAATAGGTATACATCACCCATCTTGAGTCATGAATACATGGTACAAAATTTGAATACAACTTAATTATACTGATCGTATGTAAAATACGACAAAAAAACATATCTTGTGAGTTTTAATACAAATATTGTCATCTAGAATAATATCCACACTCAATTGAGTCCTCATTACATTTATTATCACACTATTTAACGAATAGTGAGGACTACTAATGCTATTATCTCGGACCGATCACTCCGTTTCCCAGACTAGTCCACTACGTTCTCATTTCTGAAGAGAACAATGAAAGTAAAAGGGTGAGCTCAACTAGCCCGATAAAAAATATTATGACTAAGATAATGCGAGAATAAATTATCGTTAGCCTTGAACATGATGTTAAGCGATAAAATATAACAAACATCAAGTTTAAGCTGCGGTGGAACAAGCGATCCATTAAAAAGAGTCAGTAGAGAATAAAATCTACTATCTTTTATGATTTAAAAAGTTTTTCATCACTTTTATCGGCTGGGACTCGACAATAAATAATCCACATCATCCACACTTTTCTGACGAGGATATTCATTAGTATCACAACCACAAATTATCCATACACTACGGGCGAGGATATTCGTGTATTCATCGATATGGTCATGATCATACCAACAATTGTCCATCGATGCACTTTCTGGGCGATGAGGACTTTTACCACATCATTTGTAACATTACGATTAATGATTATCTTAAATTAATCCACAGTGGTAATAATCATACCAAGTCCATCTATGCACTCTGAGGCCACGAGATGACTTTCAACATAATATAAACATGAGGATGATGACAATGATATAAAAATTGATAAAACAAGTTCAAAATTAATTTATCCGAGAACTAATAACGTCCAATTATCGACATGATATCTTCTTTGTAGAGTAAAAATTCAAGAATGCTCGGAAGAATATTTCCATGAAAAGATCTTTGGATGAAGCGCAAATATCGAGGATATTCCACTAATTTCATGGAGTATAAAAGTCAAAACTTTAACCAATGAGTATAATAAAGAATGGAATAACAAAAGAAATCACCGGGCATGCGATAGACCCATGCCAGACGAGTTATTCAACGAGAATAATAAATAACGGAACCGGAATGCGTGCGTAAGCGCCTGAACGAGGATATTCAATAATAATAATAAATAATGGAACCGGTCGGTGCGAAATTACGCGCCAGACGGATGTTCAACGAATAATAATAAATAACGGAACCGGTCGTGCGTGCGTAAATGCCGGGATGACGGATGTTCCAACGAATAATAAAGAATGGAATAACGAAAATTTCACCATGTATGCGGTACTTGCATGTAGGCGAGTTATTCAACATAATGATAAAGAATGGAATAACGAAAGAATTTCACAAATATAGGGTAGACCGGCGTATACAAGTTATTCAACGATAATAAAAAAAATGGAATAATAAAAGTTCTCTTCATGAATCTGAAAAAATAATAATACCTTACTAGAACAACAAATAATATCCCTTACCTTAGAACAATTTGGATATAGGAGTAGTGAAGTAGCGAGAATACTTTTCTTCTTTCTCTCTATAGTTTCTCTCTCTAGAGTTTCATGAATTAAGTAAGAAATAATGAAGGAATGAGCTTATTTATAGGAGAATGGATGAATAATAACTAATTCTGAAGCGGTCCAGTTGATTTACTTTTAAAGCGGACGGTCAGTTGGTTTACTTATAAAATATTCTAATAAAACAAAATCTTTTAAATAAAATATAATATATTCTATTTATAATCTAAAAGACCAAAAATTTTTTAAATAAAAGGAATTTCCTTTATTTATTATTTTGAAATAGTAAGGGTTGATTTGATTAATGTGGATAGTTAAGGGTTAAATCATAAATATTTCAAAATAAGCAAGTGGTTATAAAATATTCATTTTTGTCGGGGAATATTAGTTTGGTGGTGGAATATTAAATCTTTGTCGAGAATATTAGTTTGGTGGTGGAATATTAAATGCTTTGTCGGGAATATTAAATGCGTTAGCGACCCATGTATGGGCCCCATGTGAAGCGATTGGATGAGGAAAGCGACAAAGTTTGGGTGGTTATAAATAGCAGGCGTAGTTATTCTGAATTAAGGCTGTTGGAATACCGGTGGTTAAAATCTGATGTCTGGCGTGGTTGCCTGCGATGGCACTGCGGTATTACCGCAGTATTGTTGAATTATTGATTAAATACGTAAGATGGCACTACTCGATAATTTTCCACGATGAATTCTTTATTCGATATTTTATTTTATTGATTCATAATTCTTTGCGTTGATATTTTATATTATTGTTGTTCGATAATTGTCCTTTGCACGATATTTCCCATTATCGGATCAATAATTCATATTATTTGAATAATATTATTAGATAACATTATTGGCAATGTCTAGAAAGTTACATCTAAGGAGAGGTTTGGTCACTAATTGCGGCGCCCGATGAGGAGAGATCCTTATTGGAAAGCCCCTCTCTCTCTGGAGCGGCTGGTTTGTCATAATTGTGATTACGTAATATTATTTGTGAATAATTAATTATTGATTCATATGATAAAGAAATATTTATTTTATGTGGATATAAATGATGGATTTATTTATGTGGTTATAAATGAAGAAATTATTGTTGAGGTGTTTTATCGATTTTTATCGGATTGGAGGTATTAAAAATTAAATCGGGGTTTTGAGATATATTGTGTGGGTTATAATTTTTAATCCGAATAGTTGGATTGTTGTAATTTTTGGATATGTTATACATATATAAGTTGAGTATATGTCCACAAATTTTGAACCGTTAAAATGAGCGAATGATTTGTTATGAATTTTAAGAGGTGTGTACGATTAGGAAATTAGGTTATAATTGATTTTGGTGGAAAATTCTAGAATTGAGTGGGCCCCACTTGTGGTTGGTGAAAAAATGTGCTGAATTTTATTTCAAATGTGGTGGGTGGCAATAGTAGCGAGTAAAAGCCATCGGTGTTGGTCGAAATCTGCTTGGTAGGCTAACATTTTCTATAAATAGAAATTTAAGTTAGAATTGAAAATCACACGAAAAAAAAGTTTTCTCTCTTTCTCTCTCTATATTATTGAGCGTATTTTGTGAGTATTTAGATACTTTGAGAGTTCTTTATTCGATTACAAGTTTCATTCGACATCACTTGAGCCTTTCCTTAGAAATCTTGATTCTTTGAGGTAAGGGATATTATTTTTTTAATAATGATATTATTTCTTGATATCATTATCTTTGAAATATTGATCTGAAGTTTTTATCAAATTTGGAACTTTTTCATGTCGGGGTTACTATTCATGAGTTCTTATTCACGAGTTACTATTCATGAGTTTCTTATTCACGATTCTTATTCACGAGTACTATTAATGAAGCGTGAAAATGTTTTTTGTGGAATTTCTATCTTTTGGTGTCGGATTTACTATTCACGTATCGGCCTTTATTCACGTATCTGACACTTTATTCACGTATCGACACTATTCATCGAAAAATAAAATTTCTTCTTTTAGTCCAAAATATCTATTACGGATACTAGCTTTGATTGTATCCATGTTTTGATCATTCTTGAATTTTACACCACTATGATTATTTTTTGAGGTATTGTTGGGACATGGATAAAACAAAAATGAATCCTTAATCCTTAATCCTTGTCATTTTGTTTCCTTTGGATTAGTTCTTTAAAAATATTTTCATCATCCTCGGTCTTAAATGATGATATTATTGAATATCTTTGGCTTTTGTAGTGCAAATGAATGATTCTGAAGAATATCTTTGGCACATGTAGTGCAAGATGAGCGGTGTTTAAATGAACATGAATGGGCGATGAATATCTTTGGCCTTTAGTGCAAAGATGAGCAGTGTTGAGATGAACATGGCCAGATTGATGAATATCTTTGGCTTTAGTGCAAAGTGAGCAAAGATGAATATTTGATTTGAGATGAATATTGATTGATGTTCTTCTGAGGATAAAATATTGATGATGGTACATTAAATTCATAGATTATAGTAGATTTCATTCTCTACGTAACTCTTACATGAATTATTATTTCCATTGCGAATATTGATCTGAAACTTGTTGTCTATTGTATTCTATCAGTTTTTCCTGTTGGAGACTAACGATAATTTGTTGTATATTATCTTAGTCATAATATTCTTCTTTGGGCTAGTTGAGCTCACCCTTTTCCTTGTTGTTCCATTTTTCTTCTCGGGAGGCGAGAATGTGTAGCGAGTCTTAGTCGGGGTATGGAATGAAGGTTCTAGAGAGAGTTGTTTAGTAGTCCTCACCATTTTGTAAAATAATGTATCGATAAATGTGATGGGGATTTATTTGAGTATAGATATTGTCTAAAAGATAATATTTGTATTTAAACTCACATTATATATTTCTTATGTCACCACGTAATAATAAAGTTGTAGTTGTTTACTTGTACCATGTATTTTTGCGACTCGAGAATGGGTGTGGTGTATACCTATTTTGGGGGCGTCACGGTTGAATATCGAGCTATTTGGTGACTTCTGTTGATGGGGATGCATGCAAAGCCGGACTCTCTATCGGGGGCCTTAGCTTGGGGATAGATATGATGTGAGGTCTTGTCTCGGGATATGAGTTACGATTGGTATCGAGCTTAGGGATATGATCTGGCGGAGATCGGAATAAAACTAGGAGGGAGGCAGAGTAAATCCTTATTAGTGTGTCTACTACTAAGCTTATTTGTTGGTTGGTCATATATATAGGGGTATTATGTGATTTGTTAATTTATTTAATTAACCCTTGTTTTATGATAGTTTTTTTAGAATGGGCTGCTGAGAGCGTTAACAATGGAGTGAATGAGATCGTGGAACACCTCTAATCATGACCGGGGATAATGTGATGTCGGTGAAGAAGAAGAATTAGAGATATCCATGTGGTGAGTGAAGAATTGATAGTTGCACGAGATAATCGCGAGAGGTAACGGTGAGAGTGAGGAAGAAGAGGAAGAAGAGGTACACGAAGAGAGTTTATTAGAGGTATTTTATGATCGAAATATAGAATTGCAAAATCGTATATTCATGAGTTAGAAGAAGCGAAATTTAAAGAATTGCGAGCGATCGTGGAGCAAAAGGATCTGACGATTCAAGCTTGTGTTACCGTCGTGATGCTTGAGCGAAGCACTCTTTGGCGAGTATAAGATGATAAAAGCTGGAATCTGGTGAAAGAAGAAATAAGCGAGCAGTGAGAATGAGTGATGCATGGGTAAAAAATTGCGCGACAGCGTTGATATTATGGAAAGAGATGTCGATCTAAAAGAGAAGATTTAACGATGGCGGGAAGGCGTCGGCGACAACATCGGCACCATCAACAAATTCTAGGGAAGAAAGCGATCGCCCGGTTAGATCTTCTGAGATGTGGAGAGGAGGGACATATAAGGTCAAAGCTGTTCAAAGCCTTCAGGTATGCTATAATTGTGGAAAAGAAGGACATATCGCTCGAGATTATGCGATATGAAACCAGATCCGGCGTGAATGGTGACTCAAAAAGGATGTCGAAAAAAAAATCAAAGTCAGCGGTTCTTGGAAGGCGTTTGTCGTGGCCGGTCAAAATCGAGGAACACGAGCGAAGTTAGCAGGTTAGTTAATTATAAATTCTTGCGAAGTTTATACCTTACTAGAATCTGGGTTCTACCCATTCTTTTATCTCTCTTGCTTTACGCTCAGCGTTTGAACTTGACTACGGAGAAATTAGACTTTGACCTATTTATGGAGAATCCGTTGGAGAAACTTTCATTACATCATTGTTTAGAAATCTTGTTTGATTCGAGGTTGGCACTATCACATTACACATTAACCTTATTTATAGAGATATTTGCTTTTGATGTGATTTTAAGGTTAACTACTCATCATGCCAAATTGATTGCTTTTGTAAGGTTGTTAGTTTTCATATTCTAAGCAACTTTGTTATTGAATTCAAGCAATCAAACCATTGTAATCAAACATTTTCATATCAAGCCATGAAGTCGTTCGTTTATTACGGATGTCAAGTTTTCTTAGTCCATGTTATGGATTTGAATAAAGACACGTCGATTTGAATAATATTCTTGTTGTTATTGATTTTTCTGATGTATTTCTGAAGAATTTCTTGGCTTACTCCCAAAGCTTTGATATTAAATTTTGTATCGACTTTGAACCGGTACAAAACTCATTTCTAAAATCTCATATAGAATGGCTCTATTGAACTTGAGGAGTTAAAAATTCAACTATAAATTTGGTACACGAGCCTTTATCTTGTGACTTCCTTTGTGGAATTCACTAAGCGAGACTCTCTATAGGGGCGTCATATTAGATGCGATAGTAAAAAGCGATAGGTGTCATTGTGACGTCTTTATCGAAGATTGGGATATGAGTCACGATTGAGAACAACCTAAATCGATGTCGAAATCGTAGCTTTCTAGGCTTAGTTGGTTATTATCGGAGATTAGTTGAAGGATATTCTCGAATCGCTATTCCATTATCGCGGTGACTTCGTAGAGATACAAAATTCGAATGGAAGCGAGGAATGTGGGAAGAGCTTGAAGAACTCGAGAGAGACTCATTTAAACACGTGTTACGACCATGCCATCTGGAAAAGCGAGCGTGGTAGTGGCGTGTTGAGTAGAAGATCGTATATCTGAATCTGAGTGCGATATTGTCAAAGACTAATTTAAGTATAATTTACAAATAATAGAGATGGAGATGAAAACTCTAGGTACCCATGATGATATCTGAGTATAATCGACTTTAGTTAAAAATTAAAGCTGCTCGAGCCATGGGCCGGAGGCGATCGTATGAAGAGGAAAGTACAAGAAGGAGCTATTAGGGCGAGAATTGATGAAGAAGGAATACTTGAGTCCACTCTAGACTTTGTGTTCCTAACGACTACGATTTGAAGTACAAGATTATGATGGAGGCACACAATACACCATTTGCAATCCATCACGGAAGTACTAAAATGTATCGTGATCTTGACATACATTTTGGTGGAATAATATGAAGAGAGAGATTGCAAAGTTTATCTCGATGTGTTTAACTTGCCAGCGTGTAAAGGCGGACATCTAGTACCTAAGGGTCCGTTGCAACCACTTGAGATTCGGAATGGAAGTGGGAACACATTACCATGGATTTAATACTGGGTCTTCCTACGGTTTCTCAAGGCATCAATCTTTATTTGGGTTATTGTTGATAGATTAACCAAATCTGCTCATTTCTTGCCGAATCTGGAGACTTATTCCTTGAGCGTCTTGCTTGGTATATGCGTAAATGAGATTGTGAGGTTGCATGGCATGCTGTATCCATAGTTTGGGATAGTGACCCAAGATTCACTTCATGATTTTGGGTTAGAAAAAAGCTATGGAGCGCAATTTGCGATTCGATTTGGCATACCATCCTCGAAGCGGATGGGCAATCGAAAAGGACTACTCAAACTCTTGAAGATATATTAAAACTACGTGTCCTAGATTTCAAAGGAAGTTGGGATAAGTACTTGCCATTGGTGGAATTCTCATACAACAATAGTTATTAAACAAATATAGGCATGGTTCCATTGAAGCATTATATGGACAAAAATGTCGTTCTCGATATGTTGGGATGAGGTGGGTGAAGCAACATTGTTGGGACCCGAGTTAATGCGTATGACTACCGAAAAGATCCAAATGATTAAACAACGTATACAAAGCGGCACAAGATCGACAAAAGAGTTATCGCGGATCTTCATCGAAAGGGCGTGGAATTTAATGTAGGGGATCATGTATTATTGCGAGTTGCTCCATGGAAGGGAGTTACAAGATTTGGGAAGAGAGGAAAGCTCGATCCACGATTTATTGGTCCATTTCAAATTCTTGACCGAGTAGGAAATGTAGCTATATAGACTTGCGTTACCTCAAGTATGTCTCGTGTTCATAATGTGTTTCACATATCGTACTTAAAAATATGTGAAAGACCGAACCACGTTATTGAGTTAGAAACCGGACGAGATAGCCAGAAGACTTAGCGTGTGAGGAGGTACTGTCAAGATCTTGGATAGGAAGGAGCATGTCCTACTGTATGAAAATTCATACCACAAGTTAAAGTTTTGTGGAGGAATCATGCTTTATAGAGGAAATGACACAGGGAATTGGAAGCGGAAATGAAAGCGAGGTATCCTCACCTTTTGAAACACACCGTGCGTCGTCGATTTAGAGGCGAAATTTCATAAGGAGGGAGGTTGTAAGACCAAAAATTTTTTAAATAAAAGGAATTTCCTTTATTTATTATTTTGAAATAGTAAGGGTTGATTTGATTAATGTGGATAGTTAAGGGTTAAATCATAAATATTTCAAAATAAGCAGTGGTTATAAAATATTCATTTTGTCGGGGAATATTAGTTTGGTGGTGGAATATTAAATCTTGTCGGGAATATTAAATGCGTGGAATATTAAATGCTTTGTCAATATTAATGCGACATGGCGCTGACCATGTGTGGAGCCCATGTGAGCGATTGGATGAGGAAAGCGACAAAAGTTTGGGTGGTTATAAATAACGGCGTAGTTATTCTGAATTAAGGCATTGTTGGAATACCGGTGGTTAAAATCGATGTCTGGCGTGGTTGCCTGCGATGGCACGGTATTACCGCAGTATTGTTGAATTATTGATCCTTACGTGAAGATGGCCTTTACTCGATAATTTTCCACGGTGAATTCTTTATTCGATATTTTATTTTATTGATTCGATAATTCTTTGCGTTGATATTTTATATTATTGTTGTTCAATAATTGTCAACACTTGATATTTCCCATTATCGGATCAATAATTCATATTATTTGAATAATATTATTAGATAACATTATTGGCAATGTCTAGAAAGTTACATCTAAGGAGAGGTTTGGTCACTTAATTGCGGCGCCCGATGAGAGATCCTTATTGGAAAGCCCCTCTCACAGGAGCGGCTGGTTGTCATAATTGTGATTACGTAATATTATTTGTGAATAATTAATTATTGATTCATATGATAAAGAAATATTTATTTTATGTGAATATAAATGATGGATTTATTTATGTGGTTATAAATGAAGAAATTATTGTTGAGGTGTTTTATCGATATTTTATCGGATTGGAGGTATTAAAAATTAAATCGGGGTTTTGAGATATATTGTGGGGGTTATAATAATTTTTATCAAATAGTTGGATTAATTGTAATTTTTGGGTATATTATACATATATAAGTTGAGTATATGTCCACAAATTTTGAGCCGATTAAAAATGAGCGAATGATTTGTTATGAATTTTAAGAGGTGTACGATTAGGAAATTAGGGTTATAATTGATTTTGGTGGAAAATTCTAGAATTGAGTGGGCCCCACTTGTGGTTGGTGAAAAAATGTGCTGAATTTTATTTCAAATGTGGTGGGTGGCAATAGTAGCGAGTAAAAGCCATCGGTGGCAGGTCAAATGCCTTGGTAGGGCTAACATTTTCTATAAATAGAAATTTAAGTTAGAATTGAAAATCACACGAAACAAAGTTTTCTCTCTTTCTCTCTCTATATTATTGGCGTATTTTGTGAGTATTTAGATACTTTGAGAGTTCTTTATTAGATCTGAAGTTTCATTCGACATCACTTGAGCCTTTCCTTAGAAATCTTGATTCTTTGAGGTAAGGGATATTATTTTTTTTCGTAATGATATTATTTCTTGATATCATTATCTTTGAAATATTGATCTGAAGTTTTATCAAATTTGGAACTTTTTCATGTGGGATTACTATTCAGAGTTACTATTCATGAGTTCTTATTCACGAGTTCTTATTCATGAGTTTCTATTCACGAGTTCTTATTCACGAGTACTATTAATGAAGCGTGAAAATGTTTTTTGTGGAATTTCTATCTTTTGGTGTCGAGTTCTTATTCACGTATCTGGCCTTATTCACGTATCTGACACTATTCACGTATCTGACACTATTCATCGAAAAATAAAATTTCTTCTTTTAAGTCCAAAATATCTATTACGGATACTAGCTTTGATTGTATCCATGTTTTTTGATCATTCTTGAATTTTACACCACTATGATTATTTTTGAGGTATTGTTGGACATGGATAAAACAAAAGTACGAATCCTTAATCCTTAATCCTTGTCATTTTGTTTCCTTTGGATTAGTTCTTTAAAATATATTTTCATCATCCTCGGTCTTAAATGATGATATTATTGAATATCTTTGGCACATGTAGTGCAAAAGATGAATGATTTCTGAAGAATATCTTTGGCACATGCACATGTGTTTAAATGCAAAGATGAGCGAGTGTTTAAATGAACATGTTGATGAACATGATGATGAATATCTTTGGCCTTTAGTGCAAAGATGAGCAGTGTTGAGATGAACATGTGGAGATTGATGAATATCTTTGGCACAGTGCAAAGATGAATATTTGATTTGAGATGAATATTGATTGATGTTACTGGGATAAAATATTGATGATGGTTTGTTAAATTCATAGATTATAGTAGATTTCATTCTCTCACGTAACTCTTACATGAATTATTATTTCATTGCGAATATTGATCTGAAACTTGTTGTCTATTGTATTCTATCAGTTTTTCCTGTTGGAGACTAACGATAATTTGTTGTATATTATCTTAGTCATAGTATTCTTCTTGGGCTAGTTGAGCTCACCCTTTTCCTTGTTGTTCCATTTTTTCTTCTCGGGAGGCGAGAATGTAGCGAGTCTTAGTATGGGAAGGTATGGAATGAAGGTTACTAGAGAGAGTTGTTTAGTAGTCCTCACCATTTTGTAAAATAATGTATCAATAAATGTGATGAGGATTTATTTGAGTATAGATATTGTCTAAAAGATAATATTTGTATTTAAACTCACAGTTTTCTTTGTTGTAATAATAAAGTTGTAGTTGTTTACGTACCATGTATTTGGCGACTCGAATGAATGGGTGTTGTGTATAGTATAATGCGCCAAAGACATTGGTCTCGAGTTGTTGAGCAAAGCAATGAGCGAAGATTACGACTATACCATTCAATATCATTATAGAAGAGCGAACGTGGTAGCTGACGCGTTGAGTAGAAGATCATATGCGATTACGAGTGCGATGTTGTTAACATACAAACTCATTTCGTATAACTTACAAATGATGAGGATAGAGTTAAAGACTCTAGAGACCCACGTGAAGATAGCGAATATACGAATAGAATCAACTTTAATCGATAAAGTTAAAGCCGCTTAAGCTATATACTCAGAGCTGATGAATGTGAAGAAGAAGGTTCCAGAGGGCGTTATTCTAGAAGCAAGAATAGATGAAGAGAGGAAATCTCAACCCTCGATTTAATTGGCCCATTTGAAATTCTCGATTAAGTAGGAACTGTAGCCTATAGACTCATTTTACCGCCAAGTACGTCGCGTGTTCATAACGTTTTTCACGTATCGATGTTACGTAAATATGTGGACGACTCGAACCACATTATTGAATTAAAACTAGACGAGATAGCAGAAGATTTAACGTATGAGGAGATACGTGTTAAAATCTTGGATAAGAAGGATTGTATTCAACACTCAAAGGTTATACCTCAAGATTTAGAATCTGACGAAGTGTCCTCATTTGTTCGGCATATCAAGTACGTACGTAAATTTCGAGGGCGAAATTTCATAAGGAGTGGGGATTGTAAAATCCCAAATTTTACGAATAAAGATTTAATTTTCTCGAAATATTTTTTTCATAATTATGGTGTGTATTTGAGATAATGTTATAGTTGTGGGTAATATTTAGAAATTTTGAAAAGTATGCAAGTTGTTATATAATATTCGATTGATCGGGAAATATTCTTTTTGTCGGGGAATATCTGTACGACGGTACAATCATTGGTGGACCCCACAATAGAATTATTGTCGGGTTGAGAAAACGACAAAAATATTTTTATAAAAGTAACGACGGAAGTTTTATCGTTAAAACTGTTGAACTACTCGGTAGTAAAAGTACAGTAATATGCGTGGTTGCATAGTAGCACACGGTATTGATTATTGATGCTTACGTAAGAAGTCACTCAGTTTTGTTCAATTATTACTACAGTAATTGCTGCATAGTATCTCACGTTATTTGATTCAATTATTGTCAATATTTTATATATTATTAAATCAATAATTGAGACGACAAAGTTATTCATATTATTATTTGCAATATTGACGATATCTAGAAGTTCTACCAAGGAGAGGTTTGGTCACCTAATTGCTACCAATAAAGGAGAAATCCTTATTCGAAAGCCCTCTTTCTTCTGAGGAGCGACACAGTGATTAATAGTGTGAATTATAATAATGATGATGAGTTTTATTTTATTATTATTATAAATGTAATAAAATGTAAAAACTTTTATATAAAACAAAATACTTTTATAAAGTTTTATTTTATTTGATTATAAATAGAATATAATATATTTTATTATACATAGTGTTTTGCATAATTACTGCGTATAGTGTTGGCGTAGTAAAATCTTTTATATAAAAAGCAGAATATTTTTATAAAGTTATTTATTTTATTAGATTATAAATAGAATATATTATATTTTATTATGCGTAGTGCTGCATAGTGTTTGCATAGTAAAATCTTTTTATATAAAATAGAATACTTTTGTAAAGTTATTTGTTTTATTAGATTTTATATAAAATATATAAATATATATATATATATATATATATATATATTATTTTATTTTATTGCATAGTATCCTTTCCATTCTCCTATAAATAGGATGCTTGGTTAGAATGGAAAATCACACCGTAAATTCGAGAGAATTCTTCTTCTATAATCTTGGCGTATTTCTTTAGAGTTTTAAGAAGCTTTGAGCGTAAAAAAAGTATAAGTTTTCTTCAGAATATCTTACGCCCTACCAATTGGAATACTCTTCTTTCTAAGGTAAGGGGTATTATTTCTTTTCGTATTCATGAAGAGAGCTTACATTATTCCATTCTTTATTATTATGTTGGAATAACTTTTGTATACATCTAAGTACCGCATACATGGTGAAATTATTACATTATTCCATTCTTTATTATTACATTAGAATATCACATGCATGCGTATTCTTGCATTGACTCGTTCCATTATTTATTATTCATTTGTTGAATAACTTTGTCATCTGATCACCGCATACATGGTGAATTCTATTGTTATTCCATTCTTTATTATTCTGTTGGAATATCTTGTCTGTACGGATTACGCATGACCTGGTTCCATTCTTTATTATTCTGTTGGGAATAACCTATCTCTGCGGTCTATCGCATGCCTGGTGAATTCTTTTGTTATTCCATTCTTTATTATTCTATTGGAATAACCTGTCTATGTGGATTACCGCATGCATGGTGAATGATCCTTCATATTCATTCCTTATTAATTTGTGGAAATGATCTGTTTACGTGGATTACCGCATGGCGGGCGAAAATCCATTTATAGTTTCATATATTCTATTATACTTAGTGGGTTAAAGTTTTGGCTTCTATACTTCATGAAATTAGTAGAATATCCTGGATATCTGCGCTTCATCCAATATCTTTTCATGGAAATATTCTTCTGAGCATTCTTGAATTTTACTCCACAAAGCAGTATCATGTTGACAATTTGGACGTTATTGATTTCAGGATAAATTAACTTATAAATCTTTAAAATTTATTCTTGAACTTGTTTTATTGAATTATTATGTCATTGTCATCATCCTCATGCTTATATTGTGATGAAAGTCATCTTTGGCTTACGTGCATAGATGGACTTGGTATGATTATGTCCGAGGATCATTCTATATAATCATGACTTGTAATGTTATAAATGATGTGGTAAAAGTCCTCGGTGGCACATAGTGCATTGATGGACGAGTTTTGGTATGATTATGACCGAGGATTATTCGGTATAGTCATGACCATTGATGATTTAATGAATATCATTGGCACGTAGTGCGAGGATGACTCGATGATGTGGTTTATTTATTAAAATTTGAGTCTCAAATGATAAAAATTGATGAAAACATTTTAAATCATAGAAGATAGTTGATATTATGCTCTACTTGACTCTTCTAATGGATTTCTTATTCCGCTGTAGTTAAACTTGATGTCTATTATATTTTATCAGTTTAACATTGTTGAAGGCTAATGATAATTTATCCTGCATTATCTTAGTCATAATATTTCTTACTGGGCTAGTTGAGCTCGCCCTTTTGCTTTCATTGTTCTCTTTAGGAAATGAGAATATAGCTGGGACGAGTCGGGGAACGGATTGACGGTCCAGATGGTAGGCTATAGAAGTCCTCACTATTCTATAAAATAGTGTGATAATAAGTGTAATGAGGACAGAATTTGGGTTTCTATACTGTCTATGAGGCAATATTCATGTAAACTCTCAGCTATGTTTTGTCGTATTTCTACACGACAGTTGCATAATTAAGTTTGTAGTTGAGTTCTGTACCACGTATCTGACGACTCAAGATGGGTGATGTATACCTGTTTTGGGGGCGTCACAAGTATAACCTACCTAAGTTTATTTGGTATTTAATTGGTCGGTCAAAGTATAGGGATAATATGTGATATTTTAATTAACCCTTGTTTTGTGGTAGTATTTGAAAATAACATCCGAGAATATTGAGAATAGCAATGGAGCACAGGAGACCGTTGAGTCTTCATAGATCAATAATCAGGATAATGTGCATCAGGAAGGCGACAATCCTCATGCAAACAACAACACTGATCAAATGACAAACGACAGTACGTTTAGGAGCTTTTTAGAATTCATGCAACACCAAAAAAGAGAGACTCCTATTCATAATGTAGGTGGAAATGATGGCAACCCACGGTCGGTCGCCGCTAAGCAGTTCAAGGAGCTATACCACCAGAGTTTTTGGGAAAGCCAGAACCACTTAAGGCGGAGATATGGATAAAGCAGATTACCAAGATATTTGATGTCTTGAAATGCTCATAGGAGCAAAAGGTTTTTCTTTGCCACCTTTATGTTGTGTGAAGAGGCAGATTACTGGTGGGAATCTGTAAGACGTACCCAGCTTGACGCACTCAAGATGTCTTGGGAGAAGTTCCAAGAGATGTTCAACGACAAGTACTTTCCCGAAAGTATTCGTCACAAGAAGGAAGTGGAGTTTATCAAGTTGGAGCAAAATAATATGACTGTGTCGCAATACGAGGCTAAATTTGCGGAGTTATCCCGGTTTGCATCCCATTTGGTCGATAATGAGGAGCGAATGACGCAAATGTTTCTAAGAGGTTTGAAACCCGATATACGTCAATAACTTATTTCTCACAAACTTTGTTTATATTTAGATGTTGTGAATAAGGCTCAGTTATTGGAGAGCGATAATGAGTCAGCACAACCAAAAGGCATCGACCAACAACACGATAATAATTGTACCGGTGGCAACGGCCATGAAACAATGATAACCATCGTGGGGGAAATTATCATGCCAAGAATGGTAAACACTTCGGTGGTAATCATGGCCAAGATAATATAAGTGGAAATTTTAAGAAGAGGAGGTTCAATAATAATGGAAAGACAGCAGCATCATCACCCGAAGAACGACCACCGGTCATATGTTTCAAATGCGGACAGGAGGAACACATCCGTCCAAACTGTACGCAGCAATCCAAAGTGTGTTTCAATTGCGGAAGAGAAGTTCACCTAGCTCAATTTTGTCGTGTAGTGAAGTCAAGTCCAACTGGGATAGTGTTGCTAAAGGATGTCTCAGACAAGTTAAAGCTGGTAGTTTAAGTGAGAGCATTTGTCGAGGAACCCGAACGAAGTTATCTCGGGTAAGTTAATCATAAATGCTTACGAAGTCTATACCTTATTCGATACCGGTTTTACCAATTCTTTTATCTCTTTTTCTTGCGCTTAACGTTTAAATTTGACTCCGGAGAGATTAGACTTTGACTTACTGGTTGAAACTCGGTATGGAGAAACCTTCATTACCTCCACTATTTATAAATCTTATTTGATTCAAATCGACACTTTCACATTACCTGTCGATCTTATCTCTTTGAAAATACTTGTCATTGATGTGATTTTAAGAATCGACTGGTTAAATACTCATCATGCTAAAATTGATTATTTTCATAAGGTTGTTAGCTTTCATATTCCTAACCAACCTTTTATTCGAATTCAAGCAACCAAACAACTAAAGTCAATCATTGTCATATCAAGCCATAAGTAAAGAGCCCCGAGCCCTTATCTGGTGACTTCCTTGTGTGGAATACACCGAAGCCAGACTTTTTGTAGGGGAAGCCGTGAATAACGGTGGCAAGTTGATAGGTATCAATGTGACATACTATCCAAGTCTTGGGATGAGAGTCACAGTTTTGAAGGATATTTCTATTGTTAATAAATTTCCTGACGTATTCTGGAAGACTTCTTAGCCTGCCCCTAGAGCGTGAAATCGAATTTTGTATTGACCCTAGTACAAAACCCATTTTTAAAACCCTTAAATATTTCTTCAACCAAAACGAACGTATAATGCGCCAAAGACGTTGGCTCAAGCTATTGAAGATTATGACTATACCATTTAATATCATAATGGAAGAGCGAACGTGGTAGCTGACGCGTTGAGTAGAAGATCGTATGCGTTTATGAGTGCGAATATACGAACCTACGTGAAGATAGCAAATATACGATTAGAACCGACTTTAATCGATAAAGTTAAAGTCGCTCAAGCTACAGACTCAGAGCTTATGAATATGAAGAAAAAGGTTCAAGAGGGCATTATTCTAGAATTAAGAATCGACGAAGAGAAGAAATCTCAACCCTCGATTTAATTGGTCCATTTGAAATCCTCGATTAAGTAGGAACTATGGCTTATAGACTCGTTTTACCGCCAAGTATGTCACGTGTTCATAACGTTTTTCACGTATCGATGTTACGTAAATATGTGGACGACCTGAACCACATTATTGATTTAAAACCGGACGAGATTGCAGAAGATTTAACGTATGAGGAGATACGTGTTAAATTCTTGGATAAAAAGGATCGTATTCAACACTCAAAGGTTATACCTAAAGAGTTAGAATCTGAGTAAGTGTCCTCATTTGTTCGGCATACTAGGTACGTACGTTAATTTCGAGGGCGAAATTTCACAAAGAGGGGAGATTGTGAGACCCCAAATTTTATGAATAAAGATTTAATTTTCTCAAAATATTTTTTCAAAATTATGGTGTGGATTTGAGATAATGTTTTAGTTGTGGGTAATATTTGTAAATTTTACAAAGTACGTAAGTTGTTATATAATATTCGATTAGTTGGGGAATATTCATTTTAACAGGGAATATTCGTACGACGACACAATCATTGGTGGACCCCACAACGGACTTATTGTCGGATTGAGAAAATGACAAAAATATTTTATGAAAATAACAGCGGAAGTTTTAGTGTTAACTATTGAAACACCCAGTTTTAAAAGTACAGTAATACGCGTGGTTGCATAGTAGCACACGGTATTGATTATTGATGCTTACGTGAGAAGTCACTCAGTTTTGTTCAATTATTGCAACAGTAACTACTGCATAGTATCTTACGTTATTTGATTTAATTATTGTCAATATTTTATATATTATTAAATCAATAATTGAGACGACGAAGTTATTCATATTATTATTTGCAATATTGACGATGTCTAGAAGTTACATCGAGGAGAGTTTGGTCACCTAATTAACGCGTTAATAGGAGAAATCCTTATTGAAAGCCCCTCTCCTATGAACGACACGGTTGTTAAATATTGCAAATTATAATAATGATGATAAATGTTGTTAAAATTATTGAGGAGATTTTTATGAAGTATTTGTTGGACCTCCATTTACCCATTTTTCAAAATAATCAGTAGAAAATTATTTAGTATCTTTTATAATAAAGGTGGGGCCCACATGTAGAACTGCGTGTGACTTTAAATCGATTATTTGGGGGGGAATCACGGATGTTTATATATATATATATATAAATTTTATTTTATTATTATTATAAATGTAATAAAATAGAAAACTTTTTATATAAAACAGAATACTTTTTATAAAGTTTTGTTTTATTTGATTATAAATAGAATATATTATATTTTATTATGCATAGTGTTTGCATAGTGCTTATAGTGTTTTATAGTAAATTTTTTTTTTATATAAAATGTAATACTTTTATAAAGTTATTTGTTTTATTAGATTATAAATAGAATATATTATATTCTATTATGCTTAATATTTGCATAGTAAAATCTTTTTATATAAAAGCGAAATACTTTTATAAAGTTATTTTTTTATTAGATTTTAAATAAAATATATATATATATTATAAATAGAATATATTATATTTTATTGCATAGTATCCTTTCCATTCTCCTATAAATAGGATGCTTAGTTAGAATTGAAAACACACCGAAATTGAGAGAATTCTTCTTCTATAATCTTGAGCATATTTCTTTATAGTTTTAAGAAGCTTTGAGCGTAAAAAAACAAGATAAGTTTTCTTCAAGAATATTCTCGCTTCTACCCGGTCGTAATACTCTTCTTTTTAAGGTAAGGGTATTATTTTTTCGTATTCATGAATGTAGTTATTTTCTTTCAATACTGTAAGGGGTTGTTATTCCATTCTTTATTATTATGTTGGAATAACTTTTCATACATCTGAAGTACCGCATACATGGTGAAATTCTTCCGATATTTCATTCTTTATTATTACTTTGGAATAACTCGTCTCTTGATGGCCTATCGCATGCATTGGGGGAATTTTGTTGTTATTCTATTATTTATTATTATGTTAGAATAACTTTTATCTACTGAAAGTACCGCATACATGGTGAAATTCTTACATTATTCCATTCTTTATTATTACATTGGAATAACTTTTGCCTATGCGATCAATCGCATATATACGGTGAATTCTTTTGTTATTCCATTCTTAATTATTCTGTTGGAATAACTTATTTGTGCGGTCTATCGCATGCCTGGTGAATTCTGTTGTTATTCCATTTTTTATTATTTTGTTGGAACATCCATGCATGCGTGCGGATTACGCGTGACTGGTTCCATTCTTTATTATTACTTTGGAACATCACATGCAATGCGAATTACGCATGACCTGGTTCCATTTTTTATTATTCTATTGGAATATCATGTCTGTGTGGATTACGCATGACCTGGTTCCATTCTTTATTACTCTGTTGGAATAACCTGTCTATGTGGATTACCGCATGCATGGTGAATGATCATTTGTATTCATTTCTTATTAACTTGTGGAAATGATCTATCTACGTGGATTACCGCATGGCGGGCGAAAATCTATTTGCAGTTTCATATATTCTATTATACTCAGTTAGTTAAAGTTTTGGCTTCTATACTCCATGAAATTAGTAGAATATCCTGGATATTTGTGTTTCATCCAGTATCTTTTCATGAAAATATTCTTCTGAGCATTTTTGAATTTTACTCCACAAAGCAGTATCATGTTGACAATTTGGACGTTCTTGGTTCCTGGATAAATTAATTTATAAATTTTTAAAATTTATTCTTGAACTTGTTATATTGAATTGTCATCATCCTCATGCTTATATTATGTTGAAAGTCATTTGTGGCCTGTAGTGCATAGATGGACTTGGTATGATTATGACCAGGGATTATTCGGTATAATCATGACCGTAATATTACAAATGATGTGAAAAAAGTCCTCATTGGCCCGTAGTGCATTGATGGACAGTTTTTGGTATGATTATGGCAATGGATTCTCTTCGGCCAAGGGAGCAAAGATGAATTGTTTTATGGCATGATCATGACCATTAATGAAACCACGAATATCCTTGGCCCGTAGTGCATGGATAATTTGTGGTTGTGATACTAATGAATATCCTTGGCCGTAGTGCAGGGATGATGTGGATTATTTATTAAGCTGAGTCTCAGCGATAAAAGTGATGAAAAACCTTTTAAATCATAGAAGATAATAGATTTTATTCTCTACTTGAATCTTCTAATGAATTGCTTGTTACGTTGCAGTTAAACTTGATGTTTGTTATATTGTATCAGTTTAACACTGTTGAAGGCTAACGATAATTTATTCTACGTTATCTTAGTCATAATATTTTTTACTGGGTTAATTGAGCTCACCCTTTTGCTTTCATTGTTCTCTTCAGGAAATGAGAACGTAGCAGGGACTAATCGGGGAACGGAGTGACGGTCCAGATGATAGCATTAGTAGTCCTCACTATTCTATGAAATAGTGTGATAATAAATGTATTGAGGACTTATTTTGAGTTTGAATCTCATCTGTAAGACAATATTAGTATTAAAACTCACAGCTCATGTTGTATATTTAAGGTTGTATTTGTATTCTGTACCATGTATTTGGCGACTCAGAATAGGTGATGTATACCTATTTTGGGGGAGTCACAATAATTATAACCGATATATTTATTCATTTTTTTTAGTCAAGTTTGTAGTTATCCTAATATTAATAGTAAGCTAAGTTATTAAATATAAAAAAAAAATCATATACAGAATAATCAAGAAATTTAAAATAATTATATGTAAAAATAAATGGTGTTTGGTGGCTTCTAAATTTTTGTAAACTTGTAAAAAAAAAATTCTACCAAAACAACGTCATTTTGATACACAGAGAAAAAAAAAAGAGTTGCGAGATATTGGATCTCCATGTTGATGTGTTGTCAACCCCACATTAAAACTCTCACAAGATCCTCATAAAGAAATCATCAAGATCCTAATCCCTTGCTCACCCCACTTTAGCGACGAGATTAATGCGGCGATTAGATTGCATCACTATATATAGAACCGTCATCTTAGCTTTAGCAAAGAATGAAATATATAACGATGAATCTGAACATATAGCGATGGACCGAATAAATCGCTGGGTTCAAAATCATTAATCGAAAGTGAGTAAGGTATGTTAGATAAGTGGTGACCGTATATATATATATATATATATATATATATATATATATATATATATATATATATATAGAAATGATCCATAGAATCGTTAGCCGGAGGAATTTGTTTTACGTGACACCTCCTCCAAAATAGGTCCAATCCATCCAACCTATTCTGAGTCGCCAAATACATGGTACAGAAAATAACTACAACTTTATTACTACAATTGTCGTGCAAAATACAACAAGACATGTACTGTGAGTTTAATACCAACTGTAACTCATGTCCCAACTATGGACAACACCTCACAGTGATACCTTATATAAAGGTACAATCTAGAACTATTTTAGAAATTAAAATCTTTGGGAAGTGCTCAAGGAAACCTTCCTACATAGGAGGCCATGAATCTAAGTTATGATAGATATCATATGTCCAGAGAATTATCCTTGGTTGATCCAATAGACCCCAAAGAAAAATGAGAAGATTACTATCATGTTCATGCCAATGGTGAGTCTTCTCTTGACATATAACTATCTCCACCGTCTGCGATTGAACATTATGTTTCAACCCAACTCCAAGATCATATAGGTAGTGCTCGTAGATATACTCAACAAGTGGATGTGCACAACCCTTTCTTATGATAACACGAGATTGTATGTCATTAGACATCTTGTATGATAGTGGCAAACCACCCTTCCAAAGTTGGGTTCACCTCACCCTATTGTTGTTCACCAAAATCAATTATTAAGTGACGTATAATATACGACACACACATCTTAGGTCCTCAATACAATTATATATTGTATGTCATGCCGTTTTATAATGTGTTGAGAAACTTTGATAGTCTCGGACCACCACACTATTCCCCTGTTATTCATTTCGACCCGGCCTACACTTTTATTACCTGAAAGAAATTGTGAAGCAAAAGGGGTGAGCACAACTAACCCAGTAAAGAATATCATAACTAAAGATAATTAAATTATCAATAGCCTTCATCAGTAATAAATCAGAGATTTAGAACATATGGTAGATGATAAAACTTTTCAACCATAGTTAACGTGAACGAGCGATCCATTAGAAGAGTCAAATAGACCATAAAGTCTATTATCTTCTCCATGTTAAAAGTTCACCAACAATGCTTTAACCATGTAACATTAATCAACAGATCCTGTTCACAGCCATGTGAATAACTCATAATCATAATTGTAGTTTTAATTTTCTCTTCTCATCCAAGACGAAGATATTTTTCATCACATATCTTTACCTGAAACATCAAAGATCATGGTTATACCAAATCACAGTTCATGTTCATAATCATACTAATAAGTTCATCTTTGCACTACGGGCCAAAGATATTCATTAACAGTTCATCTTTGCACTACATGCCAAATATATTCAACAACAGTTCATCTTTCTTTTTTTCTACGGGCCAAAAATATTCAATGAACAAATCATCTTTGTACTACACGCCCAAAGATATTCATCAACAATTCATCTTTGCACTACAGGGCCAAAGATATTCATATCTCAAAGAAATATATAATCATTTCGAATTTATATAAACAATAATTATAACCATGTTGATCAATTCACCTTTGCACTTAAGCTAAAAATATTTAATTGTAAATTCGATGAATGCGCGATCATACCGAATCAACAATTCATCTTTTGCCTCTTCTTGGCAAAAAGAACCCATAGTCACAATCATACCAATAATCTACCCATCTTTACACTTAAGTCAAAGAGAAATTTCATCAAGGGATTATAAAATGTTATATATGATAATAAAAATAATATGATCAAAACACGGATTTAATTTCAAGAGTAAGATTCATAAATCAACAATTTCATAACACCTTAATCCAAATGTTATAAATCACTTAATAATCTCATAATCTAATATTATTAATACTACCACAATATTTTAATCATTTCTTAAACTTATAAACAATTTATTTTAATTATTTACACTTTACTAATTAATGCATTTAATCATACTAAAATGCCAAACTCATAAGATTTCATCACCAATAACCAACAACCTCATCAAAAATCTGCATATACCATATATAGGATTCTCAAGCCATAAAATCCTATTTTTCAATTTTGTTACTTCACATAACATATTTAATTTATTTATTCATAAATAGTCTATTTTCATGAAAAATACCAAATCAGTTCCAAAAATATTTCTTTTCTGGGATTTAGCATAATATAGTCCCATATTGAACATATATTTTTCTCAGAATTTTTAAAATTCATTTACTATTTTTCACATGGTCAAAACTACCGAATATTTAGACATTTATCATAAATTGTACTTTTATCCAAAAATTCCGAAATTTATAGAATATACTGCTGTTATATAGATGTACTCTCAATAAAAATTTTACCAATTTTAGAGTTACCCACAAGGAGTTATAAGGGTTTACTTTTAAAATAGTTTTTTCTCATAAAATTCATAACTCCTAATCTATATATCCAAAAATCGCCATTTTTGGACACAATCAAGGAAACTCATCAAATTATCAT
This sequence comes from Panax quinquefolius, assembly GCA_020205615.1. Lineage (NCBI taxonomy): Eukaryota > Viridiplantae > Streptophyta > Magnoliopsida > Apiales > Araliaceae > Panax > Panax quinquefolius. The sequence continues at coordinate 98,903,399 of CM035159.1, forward strand.
TTCAAATTTTTCCAGAATTTTTGAAGATCAGAAAAATTACGAAACATGATAAACATAATAATCCTTAAAATTCCTTATCTCGAAAAGAGCGGCGATTTACGGCCAGGAATGTAATGTAAAGCCGAAGGAACCTTGCACTGAATAGCAACTCTCAAAGTATCTAAATACTCACAAAATACGCTTGATAATATATAGAGAGAGAAAGAGAGAAAGAGAGAAAGCTTATGTTTCTGGTGTGATTTTTAATTCTAACTTAAGCGCCTATTTATAGGAAAATGCTAGAACGTCAAAGGAGACTAAATTAATAAAATAATATTATTTATTTTATTTCCTTCCACGCCATCCTCCTTTGTTGAATCAAGCAATCAAGCCAGCCACTTTTGAATATTTTTGGCTGCCCACATGTTAAAATAAAAGTGGGTCCCACCCATAAATTTAATAAAAATATTTTAATTTTCGAAACTTCAATAATTCATAGAAAATAGCCCGTATATCAGAAAAATACAAATTTTATATCCATTCGGCATGAAATCGAATTCTCTACAACTTTGTAGCTTTGAGTTTTTCCAAATTCTAAACAGAAAATATCCGAAATCCACAAACGGACGATTTTCAACACCGTTTCAACACCTTTTAAAATTCATAACAAATCATGCGTTAATTTTCAATGGTTTAAAATTTGTGGACATATACTCAACTCATATATGTATAACATATCCAAAAATCACAACAATCCAACGGTCGGATTAAAATTACAACTCACACAATAAAGCTTTAAGAACACCGATTTGAGTTTTTAATAACTCCAATCCGACAAAATACTGATAAAACACCTCAACATTAATTCATTCATTTATAATCACATAAATAAATCCATCATTTATATCCATATCAAATAAATATTTCCTTATCATATAAATTAATAACTAATTATTCACAAATAATATTACAGAATCATAATTATGACAACCAGGCAGTTCCCAAGAAAAAGGGGGCTTTCTAATAAGGATTTCTCCTTACTGGCGCACAATTAGGTGACCAAACCTCTCCTTGACAGAATTTTCTAGACATTGCCAATAATGCTATCTAATAATATTATCCAAATAATATAAATTATTGATCTGATAATGGGAATACTGTGAAATGACAATCATTGAAACAATAATAATATAAAATATCAACGCAGCAATTATTGAACCAATAAAATAAAATATTGAACAGTAATTACTGTAACAATTATTGAGTAGTGCCTTCTTACGTAAAAATCAATAATTCAAAAATATTGTGCAATCTGTGTGTTACTTCATGCAATCAGCGCGTATCTTGTATTTTAACCACGGTATTCCAACGGTGTTAGTTAATTGTAATAACTATGTCGTTATTTATAAAAACTCAAACTTGTCGTTTTCTTCATCCGGCGGTTATTACATTATAGGGCCCACAAATGGTCACATACTACCGTAAATTTAATATTCCCGAACAACAAGAGAATATTTCACGGCCAAACGAATATTCCCTAATAAAAATGAGTATTTTATAACCACTTGCGTATTTTGAAAATTTTATATATATCATCCTTAACTTTAACTTCTTTTTTTTTTATCAATTTAACCATTTACTAAATAATAATTATAAGAAAAATTAAATAATTTATTTCATAAAATTCGGGCCTTACAATCAAGGCTAGAGATCATAATTTTCAAAGACCTGAACCTAAAAATTCTAGCGGTCAAGGCGACGTCGATGGCGTTGGAGGAGGCTGACATGACGAATGGATCTGGTGATTTAAGAGCTTGCATGAACGAGGAGGCTGACATACTTTTCGGCAAGGAAGAGTTGAGAAATTGTTGTAATATTGATTCTTCTTCTTCGTCTCCACAACACTTTGATTTGGTTTCTCAATTTTTTTTATTTTGAGTCTGATTAGCCAAATAAGCGACCAGATCTGCTTGATTTTTGACTTTCTTTTCTTAAATTAATAAGATGTTGTAAATACAAAATTTTTAATATATTATTTGTATTATTTAGAATTAAAATAAAAAGAGTTATGACATTTGACCCTTTTAGAAGGTGCACGGGTCGGGTTGACCCGATTGAAGAAGAAGATGAGCCACATCAGCATTTACATGTCATTTCTTTTATTTTTATTTTACTTTTGAACTGCCACGTGTGTAATTATTTGACATCCGTCCAAGAAATTAGACGGAATGGGTTGATTGAATATTTTTAAAAAGTACAGTGGGCTAATTGAATATTTTAAAAGCACAGTGACTAATTGCTTAAAACACTATAACCACAGTGGTGAAAAAGTATTTTTTGCCGTCGCCAAATACATGGTACAAAATTCAAATACAACTGTCGTGTAAAGTATTACAAAATATAAACTGAGAGTTTTAATACGAATATTGTCTTCTAGACAGTATTCAAACTCAAATGGAGTCCTCAATACATTTATTATCACACTATTTCATAGAATAGTGAGGACTACTAATACAAACATCTAGACCGTCACTCGATTCCCGAACTAGTCTCGGCTACGTTCTCATTTCCTGAAGAGAACAATGAAAGCAAAAGGGTGAGCTCAACTAGCCCAGTAAGAAATATTATGACAAAGATAATGTAGAATAATTTATCGTTAGCCTTCAACAGTGTTAAATTGATAAAATATAACAAACATCAAGTTTAACTGCAGAGGAACAAGCAATCCATTAGAAGAGTCAAGTAGAGCATAAAATCTACTATCTTCTATGATTTAAAAGGTTTATCATCAATTTTATCGCTGAGACTCAGCTTAATAAATAATCCACATCATCGAATCACCCCTGCACTACGGCCAAGGATGTTCTTTAGTATCACGACCATAAATTATTCATGCACTATGGGCCAAGGATATTCGTGTATTCATCAATGGTCATTATCATGCCAACAACTGTCCATCAATGCACTACGGGCCAATGAGGACTTTTACCACATCTTTTGTAACATTACGGTCATGCATTATACCGAATCCCTGATCATAATTGTGATGCCCCCAAAATAGGTCCATTCCATCCAACCCATTATGAGTCGCCAAATACATGATACAGAAATAACTACAACTTTATTATTACAACATATAAACTGTGAGTTTGAATACAAATATTATCTTCTAGACAATATCTATACTCAAATAAATCCTCATTGCATTTATTGATACATTATTTTACAAAAATGGTGAGGACTACTAAACAACTCTCTCTAGAACCTTCATTCCATACCCAGAGCTAAATACTCGCTTATATTCTACGCCTCCCCGAGAAGAAAAATGGAACAAAAAGGAAAAGGGTGAGCTCAACTAGCCCGATAAAAGAATATTATGACTAAGATAATATACAACAAATTATCGTTAGTCTTCAACAGGAAAAATCTAATAGAATACAATAGAACTGACAGGTTTTAAATCAACAATGCGGTGAAAACAACAATTCATTAGAAGAGTTAAGTAGAGAATGCAAACTACTATCTTCTATATATGAATTTAAAAGTTCATCGCCGATATTTTATCCTCAGAACATCAATCAATATATATCTCGAATCAAATATTCATCTTTGCACTACAGGCCAAAGATATTCATCGATTAGTCATATTCATCTAAACACTGCTCATCTTTGCACTACGGGCCAAAGATATTAATCGATGAGTCATGTTCATCTCAACACTGCTTCATCTTTTGCTACGGACCAAAGATATTCATCAAAAATCATTCATCTTTGCACTACGGGCCAAAGATATTCATCGAAATCATTCATCTTTTGCTACCTGAGCGAAGATATTCAATAATATCATCATTTAAGGCGAGGATGATGAAAAATATTTTAAAGAAACGAATCCAATCCGGAAACAAAATGACAAGGATTAAGGATTAAGGATTCGTACTTTGTTTTATCCATGTCCAAAAATACCTCAAAAATAATCATAGTGGTGTAAAATTCAAGAATGATCAAAACATGGATACAATCAAAGCTAGTATCCGAATAGATATTTTGACGAAAAAGGAAAATTTTATTTTTCGATGAATAATGTAAATGATTCGTGAATAAGTACCATATAAGTGAATAGTCTTGGTATCGTGAATAGTAACTCAGACACCAAAAGTTCCAAATTTGATAAAACTTGGATCAATATTTCAAAGATAATGATATTGAAGAAATAATATCATTCTGAAAAAAATATCCCTTACCTCGAAAGATCAAGTACTTAAATTTGAAACAGAATATAAAGCTATGACTTGAACTTGCACCGTATAACAATACTCAAAATATACTCAAAATACTCATAAGAATAAACCGATAATATAGAGAGAAAACTTGATTTACGGTGTGATTTTCAATTCTAACCTAAGCACCCTATTTATAGGAAAATCTTTAGAACACCAAAGTAGAAAATTTATTAAATATTATTATATTTTTCCAAAACTTTATACGCATGCTTTTACCATCTGAACTCAGCCCCTATCACATGTTAAATGAGGGAAACAAAATGTAAAACACGTTTTTGTAAATAAAAATAATTAAAACTTTCAAAAATCAATTATTTCGGAACTTTGAAACTTCAATAATTCATAATAAATAGCCCTTTTATCAGAAAATTCGAATTTCGCGATTTTTTATAGAAAATTCAATTCTCTACAACTTTACAGAAGAAAGTTTTTCCAAATTCCAAACAAAAATTGACCGAAATCCACAAACGGGCGATTTTATAAAATTTATAATCAAATTTCGATCAAGAAATGGGGTCCAATCGACACGTAAAAACATGTGTTAATCATTTAATGCCACAAAAATACTCTTCCCAGAAGACCCAAAATTTTAAATAAAAGGAATTTCCTTTATTTATTATTTTGAAATAGTAAGGGTTGATTTGATTAATGTGGATAGTTAAGGGTTAAATACGCAAATATTTCAAAATAAGCAAGTGGTTATAAAATATTCATTATCGTCGGGGAATATTCGTTTGGTCGTGGAATATTAAGTACTATCGGGAATATTAAATGCGATGGCGCGACCATGTGTAGAGCCCCATAACTTGAAAAGCGATTGGATGAAGAAAACGATGAATATAAGTTGTTTTTAAATAACGCAAGTTGTTACCAATTAATTATCTTGTTGGAATACCCGTGGTTAAAACACACTAATACGCCGTTGTTGAACAAGAAGACACCAGGTATTGCACCAATTATTGATTCTTACGTGAAGAAGGCACTACTCAATAATGGTTACACAGAATTATTGCTCAAAGATATTTATTGAGTTAATAATTGTTGCGTTGATATTTTATATTCTTTGTTGTTTCATAATTGTCATTACACGAGATTTTCATTATCGAAGCAATAATTCATATTATCTGAATAATATTATTAGATAACATTATTGGCAATGTCTAGAAAGTTACATCTAAGGAGAGGTTTGGTCACCTAATTGCGGCAGCGAGTGAAGAAATTCTTATTGGAAAGCCCCTCTTCCTGAGGAGCTACGGTTGTCAATATTGTGATTACAGAAATATTATTTGTGAATAATTATTTATTGATTTATATGATGAGAAAAATATTGATTTTATGTGGATATAGATGGAGAAAATTTTTAAAATGACAATTGTTGAAAATTAATATTTTATCTTTTATGATAAAATAATTCATTTAAATATATTATTTTAATAATATATTAACGGTGATATTTTACAACGAATGTGGGATATATGAGTATCTGAGGAGGAAGAGTATTTTTGTTGCAATAAATGTTTAAAACATGTTAAACATGTCGGTGGACCCCATTTATTGACCGAAATTTGATTATAGCACAGTAAAATCGCCTGGTTTGTGGATTTCGGTCCAATTTCTATTTGGAATTTGGAAAAACTTTCTTCTGCAAAGTTGTAGAAATTGAAATTCCTATAAAAATTCACGAGATTCAATTTTCTGATGAAAGGGCTATTTATTAGGAATTATTGAAGTTCAAGTTCAAAAATAATTGATTTTTGGGAGTTTAAAATATTTTTGTAAGAAAAACATTTTTGTTGTAATTGAGTGGCTCACATGTGTTATAAATGATCTGAAATTAGATTTCTAAGGTGGGCTTGAATATTTTTAGAAATATTATTATTTTATTAAATTTTACGCTTTGGTGTTCTAAGCATTTTCCTATAAATAGGGTCTTGGGTTAAATTGAAAATCACACCGTAAACTCAAGTTTTCTCTCTATATTATCGGCGTATTCTTGTGAGTATTTTGAGTATACTTTGAGTATTGCTAGATTCGGTGCAAGTTCCTTGAAAGACTATACCCTATTATTCTAGCTAGAAGTCTTCGATCTTTCGAGGTAAGGGATATTATTTTTTTCGTAATGATATTATTTCTTCAATATCATTATCTTTGAAATGTTGATCTGAAGTTTTATCAAATTTGGAACTTTTTCATGTCTGGGTTACTATTCATGGGTTACTATTCATGAGTTACTATTCACGAGTTACTATTCATGAGATTCTTATTCACGAGTTCTTATTCACGAGTACTATTCACGAAGCGTGAAGATGTTTTTGTGGAATTTCTATCTTTTGGTGTCGGAGTTACTATTCGTGATATCGGACTATTCACGATATCTGACCTTATTCACGATATCTACAGTCTTATTCACCCAAAAATAAAATTTCTTCTTTTCATCCAAAACATCTATTCGGATACTAACTCGATTGTATCCATGTTTTGATCATTCTTGAATTTTACACCACTATGATTATTTTTGAGGTATTTTTGGACGTGGATAAAACCAAGTACGAATCCTTAATCCTTAATCCTTGTCATTTTGTTTCACGAGATTCGTTTCTTTAAAAAAATATTTTTCATCATCCTCGATCTTAAATGATGATATTATGGAATATCTTTGGCCCGTAGTGCAAGATGAATGATTTCTTAAGAATATCTTTGGCCCAGTAGTGCAAAGATGAATGATTTCTGAAGAATATCTTTGGCCGTAGTGCGCAAAGATGAACAGTGTTTAAATGAACACGACCAATCGATGAATATCTTTGGCTGTGGTGTGCAAAGATGAATATTTGATTCGGATGTATATTGATTGATGTTACGGGGATAAAAGATGAGCGATGAACTTTTAAATTCATACATAGAAGATAGTAGTTTGCATTCTCTACTTAACTCTTCTAATGAATTATTATTTCATTGCGAATATTGATTTAAAATTTGTTGTCTATTGTATTCTATTATATTTTTCCTGTTGAAGACTAACGATAATTTGTTGTATATTATCTTAGTCATAATATTCTTTTTATTGAGCTAGTTGAGCTCACCCTTTTCCTTTTGTTCCATTTTTCTCGGGAGGCGAGAATATAAGCGAGTACAGTCGGGGTATGGAATGAAGGTTTTAGAAAGGATTATTTAGTAGCCCTCACAATTTTTATAAAATAATGTATCAATAAATGTGATGAGGATTTATTTGAGTATAGATATTGTCTCAGAAGATAATATTTGTATTCAAACTCACGCTTTTCTTGTTGTAATAATAAAGTTGTAGTTGTTTACATACCATATATTGACAACTCGTAATAGGTGATGTATACCTATTTTGGGGCGTCACAATTGGTATCGAGCTTAGGGATATGATCTCTGGCGAAGATCGGGAATAGAACTAGGAGGGAGAGACGAGTAAATCCTTCGCTAGTGTGTCCTACCTAAGCTTATTTGTTAGTTGGTCAAGATATAGGGATATTATGTGATATATTGATTTCCTTAATTAACCCTTGTTTTATGACGATGTTTGAGAATGTCGATTGATAATATTAACAATGGAAATGAGGCCGTGGAGACGCTTTGTACTCACCAACGAGGAGAACGTCTAACAGTCGTGGCAATGTTCCTCCCAAAAACAACACCATTGAAGCGGATGATGAACGAGGGGATGTTTAGAAGTTTTTGCGATTCATGCAAAATCGACGAGGAGACTTCGTGTTCAAAATCTGAGGAGGAAATGATAGCAATTCACGGGTTGTCACACAATGCAAGCGATTCAAAGAGTTGGGACCACGAAATTTAAGGGATAGCGGATCCGATCATGGCGGAAACATGGGTCAAACAAATTACCAAGATATTCGATGTCTTGGGATGCGGGAGAAACAGAAGGTTCCATTCGCCACCTTTATGTTCCGTGGCGAAGCGCATCTTCGGTGGGAGTCTCGTAGAAGCGCACCATCCAAACAAAGCACTCAAAGTGTCTTGGGAGACGTTTGAAGCTATTTAATGACAAATACTTTCACGAAAGTGTTCGCTATATGAAAAAAAGTGGAGTTCATCGATTGGAACAAAACAACATGACGGTGTCTCGATGACGAGGCAAAGTTTGCGAGTTATCCGTGTTTGCACCTCATTTGGTGGAGAATGAGGAACGTATGACGCGGATGTTTCTTAGAGGTTTGAAACCCTAAGATACGTCGATATCTCATTTCTCATAAATTTTCTCTTTATTCGGATGTGTAAAATGAGGCTCAATTATTAGAGCGAGATAACGAGTACTGGTCAACCGAGGACCACAACCGGGATCGTATCGTAGATAGCGGTCAATGTATAATGATAACCTCATGAGAGAAAAGCAGACGGACAAAATGGTAACCACTCGGTGGTAATCATGGCCATGAAAATAGAAGAAGTGAGTCGAGGAGATTTTAAAGAGAGGAGATTTAACAACGACCATGTGAAGATGATGAAGTTTTAAGAATCGGTTCTAAGGAGGAGAACGACCACCGGTCATATGCTACAAATGCGGAAAAGAGGACATATCGATTCAAACCGCCCACAACAGCTTCAAGGTATGCTATAATTGTGGAAAGGAAGGACATATCGCTCGAGATTATGCAATGAGCGAAACCTAGTTCAATGGGGACGGTGACTCAAAAGATCATCCCGAAAAAGTCAAAGTCAACGATTTCGGAAGAAGGCGTTTGTTGTGACTGGTCAAAATGCGAGAAACCCAAACGAGGTGATCACGGGTAAGCTATTTATAAATTCTTGCGAAGTTTATACCTTACTTGATACTGGTGCTACCCATTCATTTATCTCTCCTGCATGTGCTCAACGTTTAAACTTGACTCCGGAGAAATTAGACTTTGACCTATCTCGTGGAAACTCAGTTAGAGAAACTTTCATCACATCCACTGCTTATAAATCTTGTTTGATTCAAGTTGGCACCATTACCTTACTCGTTGACCTTATCTCTTTAAAGATACTTGCTTTTGATGTCATTTTAGGGATTGATTGGTTAACTACTCATCATGCCAAAATTGATTGTTTTCGTAAGGTTGTTAGTTTTCATATTCCTAACCAACCCGTTGTATGCGAATTCAAGCAACTAAACCATTAAAATCAATCACCATCATATCTAATCATAAAGCTATTCGTTTATTAAAAAACGGATGTCAAGCTTTCTTAGCCCATGTTATGGATTTGAATAAAGACACGTCAAATTTGAATAATATTCTGTTGTTATTGATTTTCCCGACGTATTTCAAGAACTTCCCTTGCCTACCCCGTAACGTGAAGTTGAATTCTTTATTGATCTTGAACTGGTACAAAGCCCATTTCTAAAACCCCATATCGAATGGCTCTATTGAACTTCAGGAGTTAAAGGTCCAACTACGAGGAATTGTTGGACATCGGTTTCATTCGTCCCTAGTACATCTCCTTGGGGTGCTCCTGTTTTATTTGTAAAGAAGAAAGACGGGAGTATGCGACTTTGTATTGACTATCGGAATTGAACCATGTCACCATCAAGAATAGGTATCCTCTACCTCGTATTGATGACTTGTTTGACCAAATTCAGTGAGGGGCACAATTCTTTTCAAAAATCGATCTTCGCTTACGGATATCATCAATGAAGATTAGAACCGAGGATATTCCAAAGACTACCTTGAAACTCCCGGTATGGGCATTATGAATTCTTAGTCATGTCTTTCGGATTGACTAATGCTCCTGCTGCTTTTCATGGATATGATGAACCAAGTATTCAAGGAATATTTGGATCGATTCGTTGTTGTTGTTTATTGATGACATCCTTATATATTCCAAAAGTCGTGAAGATCATGAGCACCATTTGAAGTTTGGTACTCCAAAGGCTTGTGGCGCCCCCAAAATAGGTATACACAACACCCATTCTCGAGTCGCCAAATACATGGTACAAAAAAGCAAACTACAACTTCAATAATACAAATGTCGTGTGAAATACGACAATATATATCTTGAGTTTAAATATAATATTATCTTTACTAGACAATATCCATCTGCAAATAAATTCCCATCATAATTATTGATTCATTATTTTACAAAATGGTGAGGACTACTAAACAACTCTCTAGAAACTTTCATTCCATACCCCGACTAGTACTGCTACATTCTCGCCTCCCCGAGAAGAAAAATGGAACAACAAGGAAAAGGGTGAGCTCAACTAGCCCAATAAAGAATATTATGACTAAGATAATATACAACAAATTATCGTTAGTCTTCAACAGGAAAAATTTGATAGAATACAATAGACAACAAGTTTCGGATCAATATTCGCGGTGAAATAATAATTCATAGAAGAGTTACGTAGAGAATGAAATCTACTATAATCTATGAATTTAACGATCCATCATCAATATTTTATCCTGTAACATCAATCAATATACATCTCTCGAATCAAATATTCATCTTTTTACTACTGTGCCAAAGATATTCATCGATTAATCATGTTCATTTAAACACTGTTCATCTTTGCACTACAGCCAAAGATATTAATCAATCGGTCATGTTTATCTCAACACTGTTCATCTTTGCACTGAATGCAAAGATATTCTTCAGAAATCATTCATCTTTGCACTACGAACGCCAAAGATATTCAATAATATCATCATTTAAGGCCGAGGATGATGAAAAATATTTTTAAAAGCGAATCCAAAGAAATAAAATGACAAGGATTAAGGATTAAGGATTAGTACTTGGTTTTATCCACATCCAAAAATACCTCAAAAATAATCATAGTGGTGTAAAATTCAAGAATGATCAAAACATGGATACAATCGAGTTAGTATCCGAATAGATATTTTGGACAAAAAGAAGAAATTTTATTTTTAAATTGAATAGTGTCAGATATCGTGAATAAAGGTCAGATACGTGAATAAGTAACTCAGACACCAAAAGATAGAAATTCCACAAAAACATCTTCACGCTTACATAATAGTACTAAATGAATAGTAACTCGTGAATAGTAACTCATAAATAGTAACTTTCGTGAATAGTAACTCATGAATAGTAACCCATGAATAGTAACTCCCATATGAAAAAGTTCCAAATTTGATAAAACTTGAGATCAACATTTCAAAGATAATGATATTGAAGAAATAATATCATTCTGAAAAAAATAATATCCCTTACCTCGAAAGATCGATTTCTAGCTAGAATACTAGGGTATAGTCTTTGAAGGAACTTACACCGCTAGCAATACTCAAAGTATACTCAAAATACTCACAAGAATACGCTCGATAATATAGAGAGAAAACTTGAGTTTAAGGTGTGATTTTCAATTCTAACCTAAGCACCCTATTTATAGGAAATTGCTTAGAACACCAAAGCAAAAAATTTAATAAATTAATATATATATATATATATATCAAATTCATACGCCAACCTTAGAATTCAGATCCTAGCATTTCCCACATGCCAACCTTCTAGAAAGAAATGATAAAAAACATTTTTCATAAAATAAATAATTAAAACTTACAAAAATCAATTATTTGAGACTTGAACTTCAATAATTCATAATAAATAGCCCTTTCATCGGAAAAATTCGAATCTCGCTAGTTTTTATAGGAAATTCAATTCTCTACAACTTTGCGAAGAAAGTTTTTCCAAATTCCAAATAGAAATTGATCAAATCCCACAAACATGTGATTTTACACAAGTATAATCAAATTTCGAATCGATAAATGGGGTCCACCGACATGTTTAACATGTTTTAAACATTTATTGCAACAAAAATACTCTTCCTCCTCGTATACTCATATATCCCACATTCGTTGTAAAAATATCACCGTTAATATATTATTAAAATAATATATTTAAATGAATTATTTTATCAGAAAAAGATAAAATATTAATTTTCAACAATTGTCATTTTAAAAATTTTCTCCATCTATATCCACATAAAATCAATATTTTCCTCATCATATAAATTAATAATTAATTATTCACAAATAATATTACAGAATCACAATATTGACAACCAGGCAGTTCCCAGGAAAGAGGGGCTTTCAATAAGAATTTCTTCTTCTTGGCGCTAATTAGGTGACCAAACCTCTCCTTAGATGAACTTTCTAGACATTGCCAATAATGTTATCTAATAATATTATTCGGATAATATGAATTATTGCTTCGATAATGAAAGATACGTGTAATGACAATTATTGAAACAACATCAATATAAAATATCAACGCAAATTATTAACTCAATAAAATCTTGAACGATAATTCAGTAACCATTATTGAGTAGTGCCTTCTTACGTAAGAATCAATAATTGGTGCAATACCGAGTGCTACTGTTCAACAACGCGTATTAGTGTGTTTTAACCACCGGGTATTCCAACAGTATTAACGGTAACAACTACGCCGTTATTTAAAAACAACTTATATTTGTCGTTTTCTTCATCCAATCACTTTCAGTTATGGGACCCACACATGGTCGCTTTGGTCATTTAATATATTCCCGACAAAGATTTGAATATTCCACGACCAAACGAATATTCCCCGACGATAATGAATATTTTATAACCACTTGCTTAATTTAAAATATTTGCATATTTAACCCTTAACTATCCACATTAATCAAATCAACCCTTACTATTTCAAAATAATAAATAAAGGAAATTCCTTTTTATTTAAAAATTTCGGGGTCTTACACTTCGTGAAAACAAACTATATGCCAAATTGAAGAAATGCGAGTTACGGCGAGAGGAGTAGCATTCCTTGGGCACGTGGTGTCGAAACATGGAGTATCTGTTGATCCCACGAAGATTGAAGCAATACAAAGTTGGGAGCAATGAAAGTCGGTGGATCAAGTACGTAGCTTTTTGGCTTAAATGGTTATTATCGGAGATTCGTGGAAGGGTTTTCTCGAATCGCTACTCCATTAACTTTCGGCTAACTAGGAAGGATACAAAATTCGTTTGGAGCGAAGAATGCGAGAAAAGTTTCCAAGATCTTAAGAGGAGACTTATTTCTAAGACTGTTCTAACAATACCATCCGGTTCGGATGGATTTGTTATCTCTGATGATGCTTCGTGCAAAGGGTTAGGATGTGTTCTCATGCAACGTGGGAAAGTCATAGCCTATGCCTCGCGACAACTTAAAGAGTATGAGAGGAATTATCCTACTTTCATGATCTAGAGTTAGCGGCGATCGTTTTCGCGATAAAGATATGGAGGCACTATCTATATGGGGAGAAAGTGGAGATATATTCGCACCATAAAAGCCTTAAATATTTCTTCACTCAAAAAGAACTCAACATACTGGCGGCGACGTTGGCTCGAACTATTGAAAGACTACGACCACACTATTCAATACCATCCCGGTAAAGCGAACGTGGTAGTGACGCGTTGAGTAGAAGATCATATCATGAGAACGAGTGCGATGATGTCAAGTATACGATAGAGCCAACTTTAATAGAAAAAGTTAAGGTTGCTCGAGCCACCGAATTCGAGGATGATCGTATGAAGAAGAAAGTACAAGAAGGAGCTATTCCTGGGCGAGAATTGATGAAGAAGGAATACTTGAGTCCACTCTGAACTTTGTGTTCATAACGACTACGATTTGAAGTACAAGATTATGATGGAGGCACACAATCGCCATTTGCAATCCATCCTGGAAGTACTAAAATGTATCGTGATCTTGACATACATTTTGGTGGAACAATATGAAGAGAGAGATTGCAAAGTTTATCTCGATGTGTTTAACTTGCCAACGTAAAGGCGGAACATCTTGTACCTAAGGGTCCGTTGCAACCACTTGAGATTCGGAATGGAAGTGGGAACACATTACTATGGATTTCGTTCACGGGTCTTCCTACGATTTCTCAAGGCATCAATACTATTTGGGTTATTGTTGATAGATTAACCAAGTCTCTTTCATTTCTTGCCGATATCGGAGACTTATTCCTTGAACGTCTTGCTAGTATGATGCGTGAATGAGATTGTGAGGTTGCATGGCATGCCCGTATCCATAGTTTCGGATCGTGACCCAAGATTCACTTCAAGATTTTGGGTTAGCTTGCAAAAAGCTATGGGCACAGGATTTGCGATTTAGTTCGGCATACCATCCCCAAACAGATTTTGACAATCGATAGGACTATTCAAACTCTTGAAGATCTATTAAGACTCGTGTCCTAGACTTCAAGGGTAGTTGGGATAAGTATTTACCATTGGTGGAATTCTCCTACAACAACAGTTATTCGGGCAAGTATAGGTGTGGCTCCATTCGAAGCATTATATGGACGAAAATGTCGTTCTCCAATATGTTGGGATGAGGTGGGTGAAGCAACATTGTTGGGACCCGAGTTAGTACGTATGACTACCGAAAAGATCCAAATGATTCGACAACGTATACAAATGGCACAAGATCGACAAAGAGTTATGCGGATCTTCATCGAAAGGACGTGGAATTTAATGTAGGGGATCATGTATTGTTGCGAGTTGCTCCATGGAAGGGAGTTACAAGATTTGGGAAGAGAGGAAAGCTCAATCCACGATTTATTGGTCCATTTCAAATTCTTGACCGAGTAGGAAATGTAGCCTATAGAATTGCGTTACCTCTGAGTATGTCTCGTGTTCATAATGTGTTTCACATATCTGTACTTCGTAAATATGTAAAAGACCCAAACCACCTTATTGAGTTAGAACCGGACGAGATAGCCGAAGACTTAACGTATGAGGAGGTACCTGTCAAGATCTTGGATAGGAAGGAGCATGTCCTACGCGCAAAAGTCATACCACAAGTTAAAGTTTTGTGGAGGAATCATGCTATAGAAGAAATGACCTGGGAATTGGAAACGGAAATGAAAGCGAGGTATCCTCACCTTTTGAAACACCAGTAATGCGTCACGTCAATTTCGAGGACGAAATTTCATAAGGAGGGAGGTTGTAAGACCAAAATTTTTAAATAAAAGGAATTTCCTTTATTTATTATTTTGAAATAGTAAGGGTTGATTTGATTAATGTAGATAGTTAAGGGTTGAATACGCAAATATTTCAAAATAAGCAAGTGGTTATAAAATATTCATTATCGTCTTGGAATATTCGTTTGGTCGTGAAATATTAAATCTTTGTCGGGAATATTCGTATGCTGACAAAGCAGACCATGTGTGGGGCCCCATAACTGAAAGCGATTGGATGAAGAAAACGACAAATATAAGTTGTTTTTAAATAACGCCGTAGTTATTCAAGAATTATCTTTGTTGGAATACCCGTGGTTAAAACACACTAATACGCGTTGTTGAACAAGAAAGACACCAGTATTGCACCAATTATTGATTCTTACGTAAGAAGGCACTACTTTCAATAATGGTTACGAATTAATCGCTTCGAGATTTTATTGAGTTAATAATTGCTTTGAGTTGATATTTTATATTCATTGTTGTTTGATAATTGTCATTACACGGTATTTTTCATTATCGAAGCAATAATTCATATTATCTGAATAATATTATTAGATAACATTATTGGCAATGTCTAGAAAGTTACATCTAAGGAGAGGTTTGGTCACCTAATTGCGCTGCCAAGAAGAAGAAATTCTTATTGAAAGCCCCTTTCTGAACCTACCTCAGTTGTCAATATTGTGATTCTGTAATATTATTTGTGAATAATTAATTATTGATTTATATGATGAGGAAAATATTGATTTTATGTGGATATAGATGGAGAAAATTTTAAAATGACAATTGTTGAAAATTAATATTTTATCTTTTATGATAAAATAATTCATTTAAATATATTATTTTAATAATATATTAACGCGGTGATATTTTTACAACGAATGTGGGATATATGAGTATCTGAGGAGGAAGAGTATTTTTGTTGCAATAAATGTTTAAAACATGTTAAACATGTCAATTGGACCCCATTTATTGATCGAAATTTGATTATAAACAATAAAATCGCCCGTTTGTGGATTTCGGTCAATTTCTATTTGGAATTTGGAAAAACTTTCTTCTGCAAAGTTGTAGAGAATTGAAATTCCTATAAAAACTCATGAGATTCGAATTTTCTGATGAAAGAGCTATTTATTAGGAATTATTGAAGTTCAAGCTCAAATAATTGATTTTGGGAGTTTAAAATATTTTTGTAAGAAAAACGTTTTTGTTGTAATTGAGTGGCTCACATGTGTTATAAATGATCTGAAATCAGATTTCTAAGGTGGGCTTGAATATTTTTAAGAAATATTATTATTTTATTAAATTTTACGTTTTGGTGTTCTAAGCGTTTTCCTATAAATAGGGTGCTTAGGTTAGAATTGAAAATCACACCGAAATCAAGTTTTCTCTCTATATTATCGAGCGTATTCTTGTGAGTAATTTGAGTATACTTTCAATATTGCTAGATTCGCAAGTTCCTTCAAAGACTATACTTATATTCTAGCTAGTTTAGAATCGATCTTTCGAGGTAAGGGATATTATTTTTTTTTAAATGATATTATTTCTTCAATATCATTATAATCGAAATGTTGATCCGAAGTTTTTATCAAATTTGGAACTTTTTCATGTCGGGGTTACTATTCATGGGTTACTATTCATGAGTTACTATTCACGAGTTACTATTCATGAAGTTACTATTCACGAAGTTACTATTCACGAGTACTATTCATGAAGCGTGAAGATGTTTTTTTTGGAATTTCTATCTTTTGGTGTCGAGTTACTATTCACGATATCGGCCTTATTCACGATATCTGACACTATTCACGATACTGATATTCAATAGAAAAATAAAATTTCTTCTTTTCGTCCAAAACATCTATTCTCGATACTAACTCGATTGTATCCATGTTTTGATCATTCTTGAATTTTACACCACTATGATTATTTTTGAGGTATTTTTGGACGTGGATAAAACCAAGTACGAATCCTTAATCCTTAATCCTTGTCATTTTGTTTCACCGGATTCGCTTTTTTTAAAAAATATTTTCATCATCCTCACCTCTTAAATGATGATATTATGGAATATCCTTGGCACAGTAGTGCAAAGATGAATGATTTCTTAAGAATATCTTTGGCCCAGAGTGCAAAGATGAACAGTGTTTAAATGAACATGACTAATCGATGAATATCTTTGGCTGTAGTGCAAAGATGAATATTTGATTCCAGATGTATATTGATTGATGTTACGGGGATAAAAGATGAGCGATGAACTTTTAAATTCATACATGAAGATAGTAGTTTGCATTCTCTACTTAACTCTTCTAATGAATTATTATTTCACTGCGAATATTGATTTAAAATTTGTTGTCATTGTATTCTATTATATTTTTCCTGTTGAAGACTAACGATAATTTGTTGTATATTATCTTAGTCATAATATTCTTTACTTGAGCTAGTTGAGCTCACCCTTTTCCTTTTTGTTCCATTTTTCTCGGGGAGGCGAGAATATAGCGAGTACTGCAGTCCTGGGTATGGAATGAAGGTTTTAGAAAGGATTGTTTAGTAGTCCTCACCATTTTGTAAAATAATGTATCAATAAATGTGATGAGGATTTATTTGAGTATAGATATTGTCTAGAAGATAATATTTGTATTCAAACTCACAGCTTTCTTGTTGTAATAATAAAGTTGTAGTTGTTTTACGTACTATGTATTGACAACTCGAAATGAGTGATGTATACCTATTTTGGGGGCGCCACACTTCCTCCTCGTATACTTAATATCTCACATTCATTATAAAATATCACTAGTTAATATATTATTAAAATAATATATTTAAATGAATTATTTTATCGTAAAAAAAATAAAATATTAATTTTCAACAATTGTCACATTAAAAATTTTCTCCATCTATATCCACATAAAATTAATATTTTCCTAATCATATAAATCAATAATTAATTATTCATAAATAATATTACAGAATCACAATCTTGTGACAACTGTGTAGTTCTCGAGAAAGAGGGGCTTTCGATAAAGATTTCTCTCATCGGGGCCAAGAATTAGGTGACCAAACCTCTCCTTGAAATGTAACTTTCTAGACATTGCCAATAATGTTTTCTAATAATATTATTCAGATAATATGAATTATTGCTTCGTTAATGGAAAATACCATGTAATGATAATTTATTGAAACAACGGTAATATAAAATATCAATGCAAAGAATTATTGAATCAATAAAATAAAATAATCGAATAGTAATTCTCGTAACAATTATTGAGTAGTGCCTTCTTACGTAAGAATCAATAATTGTGCAATCTGAACCGTGTCTTCTTGCTCAACAACGCGTATTAGTGTGTTTTAAACCACCGGGTATTCCAACAATATAACGATAACAACTACGCCAAGTATTTATAAACAACTTATATTTGTCGTTTTTTTCATCCAATCGCTTTCCGTTATGGGGCCCACAAAAGACTGCGTCGTCATACGAATATTCCCCGACGATAATGAATATTTTATAACCACTTTCTTATTCGAAATATTTGCGTATTTTACCCATAACTATCCACATTAATCAAATCAACCCTTACTATTTCAAAATAATAAATAGAGGAAAATAAATTTCATTTATTAATAATTTGGGGTCTTACAACCTCCCTCCTTATGAAATTTTGTCCTCGAAATTGACGTGACGTGTCTCGGTGTTTGAAAAGATGAGAATACCTCGCTTTCATTTCCGCTTCCAACTCCTGGTCATTTCCTCAATAGCATGGTTTCTCCACAAAACTTTAACTTGTGGTATAACCTCGATACATAGGACATGTTCTTTCTATCCAAGATCTTGGCAGTACACTCCTCGTCGTTAAGTCTTCTACTATCTCGTCCGGTTCTAACTCAATGACGTGGTTGGGTCGTCCACATATTTACGTAACATCGATCGTGAAAAATGTTATGAACACGTCATACTTGGCGATAAAAGCGAGTCTATAGCCCACGGTTCTATTCGATCGAGAATTTCAAATGGATTAATAAATCGAAGGTTTGAGCTTTCCTCCGATTCTTGCTTTTGAAATAACAACTTCTTGCACCTCCTTCTTCAAATTCATCACTCGGGTGTATAGCTTGAATGACTTTAACTTTATCGATTAAAGTCGATTATACTCAGTATATCATCACGTGGGTACCTAGAGTTTTCATCTCCATCTCTATTATTTGTAAATTATACTGAAATGAGTCTTTGACAATATCGTACTCGTATCTTGTATACGATCTTCTACTCAACACGTCAGCTACCACGTTCGCTTTTCCAAGGATGGCATGGTCGTAACATGTGCTAAAATGGGTCTCCTCTTGAGTTCTTCGAAGCTCTTCCCACATTCCTTGCTCCATTCGAATTTTGTATCTCTACGAGTCAGCTGCGTTAATGGAATAGCGATTCGAGAATATCCTTCAACGAATCTCCGATAATAACCAACTAAGCCTGAAAGCTACGTATTTCGATTACTGAAGCTTAGGTTGTTCTCAATCGTGACTCATATCCCAACCTTGGATAAGACGTTACAATGACACCTATCGGTTTACTATCGCATCGAATATGGTGTCCCCATGGAGAAGTCGGCTTGATGCATTCCACAAAGGAAGTCACCGGATAAAGGCTCAAAACCACCAAATTCTATAGTTGAATTTTAACTCCCAAGTTCAATAGAAGCCATTCGATATGAGATTTTAGAAATGAGTTTTGTCTGGGTTCAAAGTCGATACAAAATTTAATATCGAAGCTTTGGGAGTAAGCCAAGAAATTCTTCGTGAAATACGTCGGGAAAAATCAATAACAACAGAAATATTATTCAAATCGACATGTCTTTATTCAAATCCATAACATGGACTAAGAAAACTTGACATCCATAATAAACAAATGACTTCATGGCTTGATATGAAAATGTTTGACCACAATGGTTTGATTGCTTGAATTGAATAACGGTTGCTTAGGAATATGAAAACTAACAACCTTACGAAAAGTAATCAATTTTGCATGATGAGTAGTTAACCTTAAAATCACATCAAAAGCAAATATCTCTATAGAAATAAGGTTAATAGGTAATGTGATAGTGCTAACCTGAATCAAGTAAGATTTCTAAACAACGGATGTAATGAAAGTTTCTCCTAACTGAGTCTCCATAAATAGGTCAAAGTCTAATTTCTCCGTAGTCAAGTTCAAATGTTGAGCGCAAAGCAAGAGAGAAAAGAATGGGTAGAACCGGTATCTAGTAAGGTATAAACTTCGCAAGAATTTATAATTAACTAACCCGTGCTAACTTCGTTCGGTTCCTCGCATTTTGACCGGTCCACGACAAACGCTTCTTCCAAGAACCGCTGACTTTGACCTTTACGGGACATCTTTTGAGTCACCATTCCCGATGGACTGGGTTTCGATACCGTACAATCTCGAGCGATATGTCCTTCTTTTCCACAATTTTAGCATACCTTAAACTGTTATGGACAGTTTGGGCTGATATGTCCCTCTTTCCCGCATTTGTAACATACGACCAGTGGTCTTTCTCCTCCTTGAAACCAGGCCTTCTTTGGTGTTGACGTCTTCACATGGTCGTTGTTGAATCTCCTCTTTTTAAAATCTCCTCCCGACTCACTTCTTCTATTTTCATGGCCATGATTACCACCAGAGTGGTTACCGCCTTTGTCCGTATTCTTCTTTCTCCGCTGGTTATCGTTATTCGATGATTTGTATCTTCTAGATGATCCTCGTTATGGTCCCTCGGTTGAGAACGTATTTCGTTATCTCGCTCTAACAAACGAGCCCCAGCTGACAACATCTAAATAGAGAAAATTTATGAGAAATGAGATACTAACGTATGTCGGGTTTCAAACCTCTCGAAACATCCGTGTTATCGTTCCTCATTCTCCACCAAATGAGGTGCAAACTGGATAACTCCGCTGAACTTCGCCCGTCTTTGGGACAATTCGCCATGTTATTCTCGCTCCACCTAATAAACTCCACTTCCTTCATATAGATTTAATACATTCGTGGAAGTACTTGTCATTGAATCTGCTTTACAAACGCCTCCCATGACATCTTGAGTGCAATTGGATGGGTATGCTTCATGATTCCCACCAGAATATGCCTCTCGTTACGGAACATAAAAGTAGCGAATGGAACTTTCGTTCCTCCGTGCATCCCAAGACATCGAATATCTTGGTAATTTGTTTGACCCACGCCTCCGCTTTAATCGGATCCGGCTTTCCCGCACTCGTGGTCCCAACTCTTTGAATCGCTTGGTCAGACCACCGTGAATTACTATCATTTCCTCCTCAGATTTTGAACACGAGTCTCCTCGTCTCGATTTTTGCATGAACTCGTAAAAGCTTCTAAACATCCCTCGCTCATCATCTGCTTTCAATGGTGTTGTTCACAGGAGGTACATTGCCGACTTATTGCACGTTTCTCCTCGTTGGTAAAGTACATGCATCTCCACGATCTCATTTACTCCACTTTTAATATTCTCATTGACATTCTCAAATACTTGTCATAAAACAAGGGTTAATTAAGGAAATCAATATATCACATAATATCCCTATATACTTGACCAACTAACAAATAAGCTTAGTAGGACACACTAGCGAAGGATTTACTCGCCTCTCCCTCCTAGTTCTATTCCCCGATCTCCGCCAGAGATCATATCCTAAGCTCGATACCAACCGTGGCGCCCCCAAAATAGGTCCATTCCATCCAACCCATTATGAGTCGCCAAATACATGGTATGTAAATAACTACAACTTTATTATTACAACATATAAACCGTGAGTTTGAATACAAATATTATCTTCTGTAGACAATATCTATGCTCAAATAAATCCTCATCACATTTATTGATACATTATTTTACAAAAATGGTGAGGACTACTAAACAACTCTCTCTAGAACCTTCATTCCATACCCCAGACTCTACGTACTCGCTATATTCTCGCCTCCCGAGAAGAAAAATGGAACAAAAAGGAAAAGGGTGAGCTCAACTAGCCCAAGAAGAATACTATGACTAAGATAATATACAACAAATTATCGTTAGTCTTCAACAGGAAAAATCTAATAGAATACAATAGACAACCAGCTTTTAAATCAACAATGCGCAGTGAAAACAACAATTCATTAGAAGAGTTAAGTAGAGAATGCAAACTACTATCTTCTATATATGAATTTAAAAGTTCATCGTCGATATTTTATCCCTGTAACATCAATCAATATATATCTGGAATCAAATATTCATCTTTGCACTACAGGCCAAAGATATTCATCAGTTAGTCATATTCGTCTAAACACTGGTCATCTTTTGCACTACGGGCCAAAGATATTAATCAGTAGGTCATGTTCATCTCAACACCTATTCATCTTTGCACTACGGGCCAAAGATATTCATCAAGAAATCATTCATCTTTGCACTACAGGCCAAAGATATTCATCAGAAATCATTCATCTTTGCACTACAAGCCAAAGATATTCAATAATATCATCATTTAAGACTGAGGATGATGAAAAATATTTTAAAGAAACGAATCCAAAGGAAACAAAATGACAAGGATTAAGGATTAAGGATTCGTACTTTGTTTTATCCATGTCCAAAAATACCTCAAAAATAATCATAGTGGTGTAAAATTCAAGAATGATCAAAACATGGATACAATCAAAGCTAGTATCAAGAATAGATATTTTGGACGAAAAGGAAAATTTTCATTTATCGATGAATAGTCGTGTTATTCGTGAATAAGATCAGATATCGTGAATAAAGTCTGAGATATCGTGAATAAGAATCTCAAACACCAAAAGTTCCAAATTTGATAAAACTTCAGATCAATATTTCAAAGATAATGATATTGAAGAAATAATATCATTACGGAAAAAATATCCCTTACCTCGAAAGATCAAGATTTAAATTAAAACAATCAATATAAAGCATGACTTGAACTTGCACCGTATAACAATACTCAAAATATACTCAAAATACTCACAAGAATACGCTTCGATAATATAGAGAGAAAAAACTTCAATTTCGGTGTGATTTTCAATTCTAACTTAAGCACCCTATTTATAGGAAATGCTTTAAACACCAAAGTAGAAAATTTATTAAATATTATTATATTTTTCCAAAACTTCATACGCATGCTTTTACCATCCGAACTCAAATTTCTATCACATGTTAAATGAGGGAAACAAAATGTAAAACACGTTTTGTAAATAAAATAATTAAAACTTTCAAAAATCAATTATTTTAGAACTTTGAAACTTCAATAATTCATAATAAATAGCCCTTTTATCATAAAATTCAATCTCACGTTTTTTATAGAAAATTCAATTCTCTACAACTTTGCGGAAGAAAGTTTTTCCAAATTTCAAATGCGAAAATTGACCAAAATCCACAAACAAGCGATTTTACATTTATAATCAAATTTCAGTCAAGAAATGGGGTCCACCGACACACAAAACATGTGTTAATCATTTAATGCCACAAAAATATTCTTCCTCCTCATATACTCAATATCGCACATTCATTATAAAAATATCACCGTTAATATATTATTAAAATAATATATTTAAATGAATTATTTTATCAGAAAAAAATAAAATATTAATTTTCAACAATTGTCACATTAAAAATTTTCTCCATCTATATCCACATAAAATTAATATTTTCCTCATCATATAAATCAATAATTAATTATTCACAAATAATATTACAGAAATCACGAAGATCTTGCAACCAGTGCCGCTCTCTGGAAAGAGGGGCTTTCGAATAAAGATTTCTCCTCGCTTTGAAGCGCAATTAGGTGACCAAACCTCTCCTTAGATGAACTTTCTAGACATTGCCAATAATATTTTCTAATAATATTATTCGGATAATATGAATTATTGCTTGATAATGGAAAATACGTGTAATGAATGACAATTTATTGAAACAACAAGAATATAAAATATCAATGCAAAGAATTATTGAATCAATAAAATAAAATACCGAATAGTAATTCATCAGTAACAATTATTGAGTAGTGCCTTCTTACGTAAGAATCAATAATTGGTGCAATACTGCAGTGCTATCTTGTTCGACAACGCGATTAGTGTGTTTTTAACCAATGGGTATTCCAACAATGATAATTGGTAATAACTACTGCCAATTATTTATAAACAACTTATATTTGTCGTTTTCTTCATCCAATCGCTTTCATGGGGCCCATAAAAAGATCGCATACCATTCGTATTTAATATTCCCCAACAATAATGAATATTTTATAACCACTTGCTTATTCAAATATTTGCGTATTTTACCCATAACTATCCACATTAATCAAATCAACCCTTACTATTTCAAAATAATAAATAGAGGAAAATAAATTTCATTTATTAATAATTTGGGGTCTTACAATAATCATACCAAGTCCATCTATGCACTACGGCTTCATACGACTTTCATCATAATATAACATGAGGATGATGACAATGATACAAGAATTAAATTAAATGAAAGCAAAGGATAAATTTTTAAAGATCTATAATTTAATTTATCCAAAAATCAATAACGTCCAAATTGTCAACATGATACTGCTTTGTGGAGTAAAATTCAAGAATAATATTGTACCAAAAATGATTTGGACCGAAAACGAATCAATATTTATCATAAATAGTACCCCGGGTGAATAGTACTTAAGTGAATAGTATCCCGTGAATAGTACTTCATGAATAGTAACCCGTGAATAGTACTCCGGCATGAAAAAGTTAAAACTTATCAAGAATGCTCGTAATAATATTTCCATGAAAGATCTTTGGATGAAGCCTTGAAATATCAAGGATATTCTACTAATTTCATGGAGTATAGAAGCCAAAACTTTAACAAAACGAGTATAGAATTCAAAATCTAAAATAAAATAATATTACTTACATACTACAGAGTATGGAAGAAAATATTATTTCAAGCGAATATTGAACAAAAATAACATCCCTTACCTTGAAAAGAAGAGTATTCCAACTGGTATAGCGGGACATTCTTGAAGAAATATTTCACTATTTTCTACGCTTAAAGCTTTCTAAAAATCGAAGGAAATACGCTTAATATTATAGAAGAAGAATTCTCTGATTCTGGTGTGATTTTCAATTCTAACTAAACATCCTATTTATAGGAGAATAGAAAGGATACTATTTAGAATTCTCACGGACTGCACAGGACGAATGCATCACGGGCTGAGAAAATTTTTCTTAAGCGTCCATTTTTAAAAAAAATTTAGAATATAATATTCATATGAAACAAATAACTTTATATATAATATAATATATTCTATTTTTTCATAAAAAACAAAATTTATTATAATATATATAATAATATATATATATATAATAAATATATTACACCCTTCTTAATACGTTACCCCCCATTCTGGCCATTTTAGATTTCCAAAGTCACATGTGGCCCCCACACGTGGGCCCACCTTTATTATATAAAAAAAATTAAAAAAATTCTACCGATTATTTTAAAAAATGGTTAAATGAGGGTCCAACAAATACTTCATAAAAATCACCTCAATATTTTTAACAACATTTATCATCATTATTATAATTCGCAACATTTAACAACCAGGTCGTTCTTGGAAAGAAGGGCTTTCGATAAGGATTTCTCCATATTGGCAAGCAATTAGGTGACCAAACCTCTCCTCGATGAACTTCTAGACATCATCATATTACAAATAATAATATTAATAACTTTGTCGTCTCAATTATTGATTTAATAATATATAAAATATCGATAATAATTGAATCAAATAACGTGAGATACTTATGCAACAATATTAATTCTTCAGTAGCAATAATTAAACAAAATGAGTGACTTCTCACGTAAGTATCAATAATCAATCTTTGTGTCTACTACGCAACCAATGCGTATTCTTTGTATTTTTAACACCTAAGTTATTTTAATAGTTAACGGTAAAACTTTCGTAGTTATTTTTATAAAAGATATTTCATCATTTTCTCAATCCGAATAATAATTTCATTGTGGGGGGTCCACCAATAATTATTATGTAAATGCATTTAATATTTCCTGTTAAAACAAATATTCCCTGACAAATCGAATATAATATAACAACTTGCGTAATTTATAAAATTTATAAATATTACCCACAACTATAACATTATATCAAATTCACTCTATAATATTCAAAAATGATATTTATAAAAAATTCATTTTTATTCATAAAAGTTGGGGTCTTACAATAATGGTTGATATCATGCTCTTCATATCAATACCTTATATATAAAGGCATCCCAGCCGATCCTTTTAATTTCAAAATTGGGTGAGTCAACTCACTTAATTTGAGAATCAGTTGCATTCCAATTTGAAATTCAGCCCGAGTGAACTCGAACGATTTGAAAATCAGGTGAGCAAATCAATTCGCTTTCGCAAATCTTTTAGATGGCTTAAATATCATATTCTGAATTCCAAAGCCCATATACGTTACTCTTCCGTTTCTCTTTATTTCTTTTCAGATTTCCCATCTTCTTCCTCTCCCTCTTCTTCCAATTTCAGTCGATTCCTTTTCCGGGTTTTTCGATTCTTTCCGTCCTTTGTTTCAAGTATCAGATCTCTTCAAACCCCATTATCACAAACCTATAAGTCACAAATCAACAGATCCTCATCAACCTATAACTATGATCCTACCGATCTTAGCATATATTTTGACTGCTCAAAGTAATCCTTCAAACACCAATAACTGCTATTGTCTGATTGTTTTCTTTAAAATGAATTAATTTTGGAAATCAATCATCAAGTACAGAAGCATGTTAATCGATCGAGCTGGTTCTGCTAATGTCTGGAGTATTACTTTATCGTTTGCCTTGGAACTATGATTTTAGAATCTGTGCAGTATTATTATTGCAAGAGTGTTTTATTATTATTTTCCCCCTAATTTTGCTGAAGCTCTCGAAGTTTTGTATAGTAACAAACTGTGTATAATCTTTTACGCATTCCAGATATTATAATTCTGATTGGGTTTCATTCCTTTATTTAAATAATTTCCAAGTGCTTGTGCACTTTAATTGATCTTATAGGTCCTAAACAAGTAAACAATAGATTTTACAAATTAAAAGGTGGTGGAAGGTGATCGAAAGTGAATAATTCCCACCTTTCCGAACGAAATCTTCCATATTCAGGTATTTGAATTTGCTTATTAGTATTTGTTATGCATCTGCATTTTATCAAATCTAAAATACCCATGACACTGAGAGGCCAATAACTTCGTCAATTATTTGTTATTGGTCATTTTTTTTTTAGTTTTGTTTTAGTCTTTGCATCCCATTTGTTTGATGTATGTTCTTACTGAATCACAAATAAGGAATTAGTTTATGTGAAGTTGTAGGTCCTTCCATCAATGTCTGAAAAATATTTTTAACTTGTTTTTAATAGATTCTATGATTTTAGAATCTGTGCAGTAATATTATTGCAAGAGTGTTTTATTATTATTTTCCCCCTAATTTTGCTGAAGCTCTCGAAGTTTTGTACAGTAACAAACAGTGTATAATCTTTTACGCATTCCAGATATTATAATTCTGATTGGGTTTCATTCCTTTATTTAAATAATTTCCAAGTACTTATGCACTTTAATTGATCTTATAGATCCTAAACAAGTAAACAGGAGATTTTACAAATTAAAAGATGGTGGAAGGTGGAAGGTGATCGAAAGTGAATAATTCCCAACTTTCCGAACAAAATCTTCCATCTTCAGGTATTTGAATTTGCTTATTAGTATTTGTTATGCATATGCATTTTATCAAATCTAAAATACCCATGATACTGAGAGGCCAATAACTTCGTCAATTATTTGTTATTGGTCATTTTTTCTTTTTTTTGTTTTGTTTTGGTCTTTGCATCCCATTTGTTTGATGTATATTTCTTACTGAATCACAAATAAGGAATTAGTTTCTGTGAAGTTGTAGGTCCTTCCATCAATATCTGAAAATATTTTTAACTTGGTATCTAAAACTTTTATTTTCATTGAATAATATTAAAATATATTAAATCTTCAGAAAAACATTTGTTGCACTCTGTTAAATTGTAGAGATTCCTCCTCTTCCTCATCCTTCAATTGTGAGGAAGGGGAAAGTTTTATTTACTTAGTTTTTTCAAGCAAATTTTGTATTGGTAGAGCATACCCATAACTATTTTTTCTCTTACACATTGATTTTAATGGCTAATCTATCATCAAAAAGAGTTATTGTTGGTGTTGTGCTTTAAGTTTTGACAGTCTTTATTTGGTTGGGCATTTGTTCAGCAGAAAAAATTTCTGCTAATTTTATTTTTGGAGACTCTTTGGTTGAAGCTGGAAACAATAACTACATTGTGTCTCTATCCAAGGCTAATTACCCTCCTAATGGTATTGATTTTGGGAAGCCAACAGGACGATACACAAATGGCAGAACAACATCCGATATCTTAGGTAAGATTTTGTTCTTCCATATGCAAATGGCAGAACCCTTTAATTTTTTCTAAATTTCCAGAAAATTGAAATTACAGATCAAATTGAAGGATGCAAGGACAGAGTCCGCCAAAGCACGGACACGATAGAACTTTGCCTTTGCCTTTGGGAATGGATTGGACTACTCCGCCTCGGAAATGGGTAATTACAACTTTTAATTTTGTTTAATTTGAATGAATTTGAATATTAGTCTTTTTTCGATTTCATAGGTTTGATCTTTGGTTATATGCAAGTTTAGTTTTGATTAATTTCAGTTTTGTTTGGTATTATTTTAGAGAGGGATGTGTTGTTGTATGCTTTCCAAGGGATTGATTGGAAGTATGTGAAATTTTACAAGAGTGTTGCTGGTTATCTGTTGCCAGATTCAATTAGAGTTCCAAGAGCTACTAGGAAAGAAAAATTCCTTCTCTTTGTGCTTTACTCTATAGTTTTGTTCTGTTTTTGTTTTTGATTTTGTTGTCCAATAATCGTGGTATATAGATACAATTGAATCCCTTTTCGTGTTTCATTATTTTTTTTGCCAAAACGAATACATTTCATTGTGTGATGGTTGTTTGAGGGATCAAAGCCCACTTTTTCTTTTTAATATTTACTTATTTTTTCTGTTATTAGCTTCTTCTTTTTGATTTAATAAATTATTCTATGTTAATATAGATTTTTTGGTTGGTAGGATTTATACGCTACATTTGGTTGAATTTAACATGCTCTCTATTTGTTTTTTTGCTTTTATGTTTTTGTTTTCTATTTCTTGAATTATTTCTCAATCATTCAATTGTCAATGTAACAGTGGAGATCTTATGATACTACACATGTCACAATTTATTTGGTTGATTTCTCCTCATGTCAAAATTTTGGTCCATATGTGCAGGGACTATATGATGTGATATGAGTAGTATTCGTTTAGATATATGTATCATGATAGGGTATGTCAGAACTCAATCTTCTTCCTCTTCAATTTTCCTATTTTCCCCCCAAAACACAAACGACTACATGAATTATGTATCGGATCTCTCAATATATAACAATGGGGAACTCCAACATGAAAAGATCAAACCCTATACTCAAAAATGGGAAACAAGTGTAATGAACACCACCAGCATTGTGTTGTTAAGAACGTTGTCCCTGTAGTTGTCTTCTCAACTGGAGGCTATACTGGTAATGTTTACCATGAATTCAATGACGGACTTCTGCTCCTTTTCATTACTTCTCAGCATTTGAACAAGAAAGTTACATTTCAGAGTGTATGGACAGGTTTCCACCTGAAGATGTTGGAACTATTGGGTAAGCCTTTTGTTTTGTACTGCAAGATGAGCTTACTGAGTATTATAAGTTGTTGGTTGTGCTTGAAGCTCAATCCACGAATCCCATTTCATTGGTTTCAAATTCAGATAATGCGAATTTCGGGAACTATCTTTCCCTTAGGAGACTCTCAATGACGATGTAGGAAGAATTGTCAATGAAACTGAAAAGATTTTTGTAAGTTATTTTTCATGAAATCAATCCTTGATTTTGCTATATCTGGCAACTCAATTCCAAACTCTTGAATTTGAATTGAAAGCACAATTGCAATTCTATAGAACTGAAATTTAGTCTCAATTTCAATTGTAAGGCTTGGATTGAGTTGCAAACATAGCTTAAAAGATTTCGTTGAAATCTAATTTGATGATTATGTTGCTTACTGTTTCTTATATACATATTTGATGATTAATTATATTGCTTATCGTTTCTTACATATAATTCGAGACAACTGTGTTGTTTTGCCAAATCAGTTTGTCCAGACATTCAACAGACAGTTAAGGAGTCTTCTAATGGAGCTTGCTGCCAATCTCAATGGAACCAAATTTATTTATGCAGATGTCTACCACATTGTAGCCGATATCCTTCAAAATTATGTGTCATATGGTAATTAATACTCTTACCCCATGCATGTAGAGATAGACATCTTCTATCAATTTGATATAGTCAAATATATATACTAATAGAAATACTATCTATATATGTTGCGTAAAATTTTCGTGTTAGAATCAATAATTTTGTTTGCCAATATGCAGTTGTCTTTATAGCACTACCTAAAGCTTATCGATCACTACTATATATATATAGTTTTACCTGGTAAGCTTTGATGAGATGAAGGTCAATGATTGAGGGGTTCTTAGGTTGGAGGCCAACAATGGAGGGGTCTTGCTATTTATATTTGGTAGTCATATTTTTTAATATATTTGCCTTGCACTTTTTGGTGCATTGTTTTATTTCATAGGGATGAAGAACTCTCAAGGAAGCAAACCCAAATGAAGACCAGTAGACCACCGGACCAAAGACAATTTAAATCTTTTGAAAATTTAATATTGTATTTCTATGTGATGTTTATATTTTAGGATGTAAAATAAGTTGTGTTGAGTTAGATAGCGTTTGTAATCAATTTTGAGGACGATCGTATTAATAAATTATACAATTAATTATTCAAACTAGCCCGTGCATTGCACAGGCTACCAACTAGTTATATTTAATTTCAACTCACTATATGAATTAATTGTCCATCTTTCAATTTCTCGTTGCAACGCTCATATTCTTGTCGTTTCAACATTACGTATTGTATTGTACTTTCTCCATCTCATAATATAACACATTTTAGAATACACAAGAATTAAAAAAATAATTATATAATATTAATTATCTATAATATCGTTTACCATATACTTATCTCATATTCTCTTATTTATAATATTTTTAATAAAAATAATTTTAGAAATATTATAACTAATTCTCCTAAATTATATAAAATATGAAAAAATTAAAATCAATTAAAACTTCGTATATTATGAAACGGAGGGAGTATGTACATAAAAAAAAATTGAGATATTGAAATTCTTTTTTATAATAAAAGATTGGCCCACTTTATAAAAAAAAACATTAAGTCTTGGGCGACGGGGTTCAATTTTTTTTTTGCTTTGATTTTCAAAAATGTATATAGTACTTTTTTAATTAAAATTTTATAAAATACAGTAATTTTGGTGTAATTTAGATAATATAAAAAATAGTATTGTACAAATTGTAGAATATTATTTTTTATATGTATTCAAATTATATAAAAATTATTAAATTTTATAAAAAAATTAATTTAAAAAAATATTATATATTTTTAAGAGTCAAAAATAAAAATAAAATTGGACCGATCGTTAAACCGGTCGGAATTCCCAGTTATAAAAAATATTAAGCAAAACTCCACCACGACTAGCACCTGAGCGTACGTCATCCTAATTATTTTACTCTAATTTCACTTGAGCGTATGTCACACGCGATTTCCGGTCGACGCAGACCGAAACTCCTCAACAAATGAAGTTCCATTCCCGCAAAAAATTCTCAGCCGTTGATGGTTCAATTAAGCGGAATATAATCTTCACACGTGTCACATCATGTATGCGTGTCACTTATCAAAGCTTTTATTATCACGCGCCTTAGTAAGATTCTGAATTCGTTTTAAAGAATCTGCTTCGGCATCTTTAGTTCCGTTTCGAAACCATTTCTTCCGTTTCACCTTTTTCCGCCACAGAAAGAAAACTCAACGGAGATCTCCTTCGTAGAGAGAGAAGGTTTATTTAGAGAGAGAAAAATTATGTGAAAGATGAGGGAAATTCAGATCTGATTTACAAGGTTAGTTATTGTATTTTTTGTTTTTTTTTTGCTAATTTTTTGTTTTGTTTTTGTTTTCATTTTAGCTTTATTGCTGTAAAATTTGCTTATTTTTTGTTTTTCTGAGTTTGACAATTTTGTTAATTTGATCCATTTGACTCAAGGCGCATTGTTAATATGCTTAAATATTGCTGATAATTAAGATGTTAATGGAAATCGAAATTTTGTAGTGTTTGCTGAATGTGTTCGGGAGTTTAATGTTCATGTTAATGTTAGTGATATGGAAGTTACTTTACAGTTGTGCAAGTTGTTTTTATTGATTAAATTTGTTGAAGGGTTAACTGTTTGATAGAATAAGCTTTTATATGTCATTAGGTTAAATTGTTACTTGAATTCTATGTTTATTAGTTGTTTTTTTATAAGTTTTTGAATAATGAATGGATGAGTGTTAATAGTAATACCTAGTACATTTGCGTTCTCATTTAGTCTGGAATATCATGCTAGTAGAAACCCCATATGAATTACAAATTAGAGATAGAATAAGACATAGGGCAGGATTTGCATACAAGATATCTTGTTTGAGAAAAAAAATTGTTTGATGACGACAGAAAAGATTTGGTTAGAGGTCATTCATCCATCCAGGAAACCTATTGTAGAAATTTTTAGGTTTGCGGAATCTATATTTGTTGGAATCAAAGAGATAAGGGAGCTGAAATTCTATATATTATTAGATTTTTTGTAGGAAATGAAATTATATTGTAAAAATTTATTGTTTTGACTTTGTCTTTGTCATGTATTATTATTTATTATGGTTTTTTTTTTGGTTTTTATGTTATTATGTTTAGGTATTGTGGGTGAATGTATAGTGTGAGCTTATTCACGTTGGGATAGTGGGGAAGTTGTTACTTACTTGGTCTGCTGGCTAACCTTTACTTGTTATTAATCAGACTAGTATAAATGAAATTAAATCCTTTTCGAGCTTGAGATATCTTTAGTCTACCGACGTGAGTGATCTCTGAAGATTGACATCAAAGCATCCTGACGGTGGCTAATTTGCTCGTGGGGATCTTTCCCGTACCTTTTACATCTTCCACTGTTTTGTCCTGCATTACATGCTTTGGTTTGACAATTATATATTACTTTGGCAGTTTCGTTTTTTATTTGAAGTGTTATGATCCTGTTTGGTGGGGTAATGCAGTGGTATAAAAGTTTTAAGAGCGTCAAGTAACATACATAACAAAAGTGGTTCTGTAGGTAAAAGTTTTGTGATGCATAATTTCGTAATTTTCAAGCTGATTTTGTATTTAAACTTAAAAACTTATCAGAAATCTTTTTGAATTGTTTAAAATATTTTTTACTTATATGTTGACACTTACTTTATCAGTGGAAGTACTTCATTTTACTATTCCGGTTTGTCAAACAAGCACCAACTCATAAAATTTTCAAGTATTTAGAAACAGGTCAAAATTAGCTTCATTTTTTTAAAAGAAACAAATGAAGACCGTAACAGAGAGATAAGGAAAGTCGACCTTAACCAACGTACAAATGAAACCTGTGAAGCATGAACTAGTTTGCCTGAATTTATAAGATTTGGTCTAAGAACTATGAAAGTTGGAGGAGATCTGGACTTAGTGTAATGCTTGCTTTTTAGAGATGGATATTTCTCTCTCTCTCTCTGTTGCAAGATAGGATCTTTTTCTTTACTTCTTTATAGGCCTCTTCGATATGTGATTTTAGGGAAATTTCTGATTCTGATCTTTGTACGAATTGGAGACCTGATCTGTTGTGAGTTTTTTCTCTTCTTCTCCTCTTCTTTTATGGCTGGTGAGTACTTTTTACCTCTATACATGTAGTCCCAGTCTTCATCTAATCAAATTTTTTCTTGTTGCGAGAAAATTTTTCAGAGGTTGTATAGTGAATATCAACTCTCTTCCTGTTTTCATTACCCATCCACCTTACATGTAGAATTTTGGAAAGTTTTTTAGATATGAAAATAATTTATTAGAACAAAGAAGTGTTCAAAGATGGAGGACAAGTTATCTCCAAAGTAGGAGAAGAAAAAACAAAGATATTCAACGAACAGATAATTAGAATAAGCAAGCTTTCCAGTCCCTATGAAGTTGTAGCCGAACATCATTAAAAGCTACAGACACAAAGTGATGCAAAAAATGTAATACAATCTTTGCAGCCCAAAAGGAAGGTATAGATCTTGTAGACTCATCTCCCTCGTTGCATCCTTACTGCCTCTGGAATTTCCAAAGTAGACGGACAGATTGAAGATTCCTCAAAAGAATGAACCTATCATTTAATTCCAGAGGCTCCTAGCAATGGGACAGTTACCCCAATTAAGACAAATTATCTATTGAACATCAAGAAATGATTTCTGAGACCTGCACTATCTGAGATTCCCAACTTGGATGTGTCTAGTTGGTCATTCATCGCAAAGGGGATATGCAGAGATAGCAGAGTTTAAAACTTGCATGTACTTCTCTCATATCTTGTGGAGGAACTGTTCCTCATCCATTAAATATTGGAGATATATTCTAGGTTAGATCTCTTTTCCCAAATCCATTATTTGTTAAACGTTATAAAACCTTTGAAGTGCACTATATCACATTTATGGATTGTTTTTTAATATATTGCATAATCATTTCTTACTTGTGTGCCTTAGTCAATTGGGAGACGTTACCCTTTTTTATTTTATTAGTTGAATCAAAGCTTTTAAAGATGGTGAAACTTATGACGATAATAATTTAACAATTATTATCTATCAGGCATTTAAGGCTGAAATATTTTTCTGTTTAAGTCCAACTGTTCATGTTCGTTTAGACTATCTGTTGCTGATGGCCCACTGCTCTCTACGCCAGTTTTTATTTATTAGGATTTGTAATCTTCTTAATTCCATTAGTTTCTGAAATGCGAATGCTTTTATGTTAATAGATTTAATGGGCAGATAATTTGTACTCATCATGAAGTCAGCCAAAACTCAGCTAAATTTGTAGATAATTTTCTTTATTCACCATAAGTTACTGAATAGTTGTATATGTTTATGTTCACATCTGTGTTACAGATAGGTAAATCCGAGATTCTTGTGAATTCAGCTAGATTTTGAGATAATTTGGTTCAGTTATCCAAACATACAATTAGAATATATATTGAAGAATGGCAGATGGAATATCAAGCTTTTGGGGCCCAGTCACATCCACGACTGAGTGGTGTGAGCAGAACTATGTATACTCTTCTTATATTGCAGAGTTTTTCAACACTATGTCAAATATTCCAGGCATTCTTTTGGCACTCATTGGTCTTGTAAATGCCTTGAGACAACGGTTTGAGAAAAGATTCAGCATTCTTCACATATCAAATATAATTCTTGCCATAGGGAGCATGTTATTCCATGCCACACTGCAGCGGTTGTAAGTTTTCTTCTTTCCTCCACATGTTTTATTTACCAAGCCGACTCTTTGAGCAACATAACTTGTACTTGGATATATTTTTCTTCTCTTTTAAATATAGACTGAGTTGAGTATTGACGGGTGCATAATCAAAAATACAGTAGTGCACACTGTAGGCACACAACCATTCCAAGAAAATCCAACCATTATAAAACTTTCAATAGTGTCATGTAGGTAGGGACTGCAACCTTGTGTCCAAAAGGAAATAGTACCTTTTATATGTTCCTAGAGCTTATGTTGAAGCTATAATTAGAAGAAAATGATTGCCGATAATGTTGCTGGAACTTATGTTGAACCTATAAACTGAATTATGTATAGCTTATGATTCTGATTTAATGGGAGAAATTCTATTCTTGTTAGCAAACTTTTTTGTGAGTGAGGGTGGTGTCATTCATTACCAATGAATCTGTCCAAATTATGTGTTTGAAGTCTTCATGGAAATTAGAATGTTTTCAATATGTTTAAAGTTCATATTTTACCTTGACGTTATCACTTTATTTTAACTAATTTCTAACTATATAGATGTCCCTTTTATTTTAGTCTACCGGTCTGACCCTCTCTTCCTCTTTTTTTCTAAAAATAATTGTTGTAAATTAATCCAAATGTTAGCAAAATGTCTACTAATACATTCTTTCTCTAAACTAAGAATACTTGTGCCAGAGGCGAGTATGTTATAACAATTTTTAGCTTGAAGTTTCTGATTTTTTTAATTTAATTTTGAGAATGTCCATCGAGGCCTTGGGTGCCGTTGCACTGTATTACTTCAATAGCTAGGTAGTCAGTGTGATGATTAATGGTTACTTCATAGTTATGCACTTATCAGAAAGAATTGGTTAATTTATATCATGTATGATGGTCCTTCTGAAAATGAATAAAATACTCCTCCCACTCTTGAGGCTTTGGTCAAGATTATCAAAAAATATGTTATCATTGTGGTCCATGAGTGACAATCTTAAATCTATTTTCAGGCAGCAGCAAGGTGATGAAACACCAGTGGTTTGGGAAATGCTCCTATATATCTACATACTCTACTCTCCAGATTGGCATTATCGGAGTACAATGCCCACCTTTTTGTTCCTATATGGTGCAGTATTTGCAGTTGTGCATTCACAGATCCGTTTTGGAATCGGCTTTAAGGTGCATTATGTGGTTCTCTGTCTTCTTTGCATCCCTAGGATGTACAAATATTACATTTACACAGAAAATAGATCTGCTAAGCGGCTTGCAAAATTATATGTGGTCACCTTATTGCTAGGGAGTTTGTGTTGGTTTTGTGATCGTGTATTCTGCAAGGACATTTCTCGGTGGTATGCCAATCCACAAGGTCATGCTTTGTGGCATGTATTGATGGGGTTCAATTCATATTATGCAAACACATTCTTAATGTTCTGTCGTGCTGAGCAACGGGGATGGAATCCAAAGGTTAAGCACTTCATGAGACTTTTCCCTTACGTGAAGATTGAAAAGCCAAAAGTCCAGTAAAAGGAGTTCCTGCTCAAAGAAATATAACCCTTTTCTTGGAGGTTGGTAAAATGGTTTTTGTAAGTTATCAAAAGCAGGTAGAAACAATTATTTTATTTTATTTTTCTCACGTTAAAGGATGTAATGTAAATGATAGTTGGAAATTGTTTTGCTGATTGTGTAGTAGTCAATTTTTCGCTGTACAACTAGTATATGCCCCGGTGTACCATATTTACATCCTCCAGCATTTGAATTCAGTAGTTAATGTTTTGGTCATCCAAAATGCTCTTCTTTCTCCCCCAGTGGAATACATTTTTTGTTCGGAAATTGGTTCCTTTTTTCAGCTTTGGAAATGTTGAGAAAGTGGTACAGATAGCAGCACCAGACCAGCTAATATCCTTCTTCACGGTTACCATTTTGGGTTCAGCCGAGGGATTCCAAATATAGTTTATCATTCACTAATGATATTTGTGCCTTTCTTTAGAGTTTTACTGAACAATAAGTCTTGGGCGACCGGCATTTTCATTTTTTTTTTTTGACTTCTAAATAATTAATATGATTTATTGAAACTGAAATTTTTACAAAATTTAGTGATTTAAGTGTTATTTGGATACATGTAAAACCAGACCGTCTCTGTAATCCTATTTCTTAGGTATCAAAATTCCAGTTCCAATAAATCACATTAGTTGTTTGGGAGTCAAAAAAATAAAAATAAAAATATAGCATATATAGAAAGGAAATTTATCTTGCAAAATGCTCTATTACCCAAAATGCATCGTCGCAGTTCATCTTGTAACTCAATCTAACAATGACATTAAATGAAGGTCACATTTTATGAAGAAAATTTTGAAACATCATCTCACTTTTATTTTGTTCTCGTAATGGCATAAAGCCTATTCTAATTTTGAAACGTACAAAAAAGTAAAGAAGAAGAAAACATTAGTAGTTATCTTTTTACTTAACAAAATAGTAAAAGTATATAACAATCTACTTGGGAACAACCAACCTATGAACAGTTGCAACAAAAAAATAGTACAGAAAAAGAATGTAAAATTACACATGGACTTTGTAGGCATGCTACGATTTCAAAGAATTTCTATTGCTATAAAAGTCAAAGTCAGGCTTGCATCTCCAGATAATGTTTCAACTTTCTAACAAATATTACGAGCCATACTTATTTACTAACATTCTTGTATCCTTTCCCAGGGCTCTTATGAGTTCTTCAAGGACCCGAGAATCCCAGCCTGAAAGATGAGCTTGCAATTAGTTCATCCGTGCAACAAAATACTTCACAATATGGCAAATGTTCCACCATATATATTCCAATCATCCGACTGTGTACACCAAATAAACCCCCATTTCTAATTAAATAGTCAGGTCAATTCAAAAGTCCTGCTGTTGCTTAGGTATCATAACAGCCAACTGCAGCTGGCCTAGCTGGCATAGTCTTGCTGGATTTTTGTATATTGTGACCTTGGCCGCATTGTTACATTGCAAAGCAACGCGTGCAATGCTATACAATTCACCTTTCTAAACTGCAAATTGCCACTCCCTAGCAGATATATTGAACCAGTCTTTCCTAGCAGATATGGTTGCTTTTACTTCTATGTACTCCCTGCTCAGTCCCTCATCTCCTATGACAATATCATAGGGCAACCCTGTCTCATATGTTTCATTGATCCAATTTACAAATGTCTGGCCAACTTTCCCAGAAAAGTATTTAAAAGCTACAAACTCTCCCAGTCTCCCAGTTAACAATGCCTGCTGTGCATTGGCAGTGCCGTAGGAAAGTTGATCTCGCTCACTAGAAATAGATGAACTGGTGCTTGGGCCATCAGTTGCAACGACTACATCAACAGAATCAAATACAATATTCTTACCAGAGTCGGCCATATTGATTGCATAATCAGATTGATCTTCCAGAGATTCAGAATCTTTCAAAATTACTGTTGGAGTTGCAGCTGGGTCATCTTCTATGGTCCAATCAGAATTAGCCTCAACCATAGTTTTATAATCTATATTGCCTACAATTTCTTTAGCATTCTCCCTCTTTCTCAACTTCATGTTACTGCTTGGTTGTGTCACCAATCCATTTGCAAAGGCAGAACCAAAACCAGGTGCAGTTTTCCAGTCGGCAGGTGGCCAGTTTGAGTTGACTACAAATCTCCTTTTAGACTTTAATTGGTTTGGCTCATCAATCAATGTTGCAACACTTCTCATTAGCGTCTCGTCATTTTCTGCTGATGCCGACACAGATGCAAGTGTCCAAGCTGATTCTTCTTCAGGGAGCTTCGGCACTTTCTGGCTATTCAAAATGAAAAATTCTGTCTGCACTTCAGTAGAACCAGATTCTGCCATGGTGGTGATCATGTGAAGAAAATTTGCCAAGTGTAGTTCAGGATTCCCATCTACTAATAGACGGGAAAGCTCCATAAAAATTGAGTGAGAATCTGATTCCTGAGTGGAATACAAGACATTGCCCTGAAGAAGACAGCTACATCCATGTCGCTTTTTTGATGATATTTCAGATCTCTTTATAACATTTCTGTAATACAACTTTTGGACAACAACAATTCGCATTTGGAAGATGTTCTCAAATCCAGACTGCTTCCGTTGAGAATATGTATCAGGGTATGCTTTGTAGATGTAACGTTGAGCATAAGGAAGAGCCCAGTTGACCAAAGAAGTTTTAAAACCAGATTCTGCCGGACCATAATAAATTGCTTCACGAGTTACAACCCCTGAAAGAGCATGAATTCCTAATTGTCTCATTAGAACAGAAATTTTCTCCTGAAGTGTCTCTTTTTCTTCATCACTTAGTTGTCCAAAGTAAAGAAATTCAACATTGTCAGAATCCTTAAATTCCTTTCTCAACTTCTCGTCATCACTCCAACACACAAAACCAAATGATGGGTGCAAAGAGACCCATCTATCTAATGCAGTTGGAAGTACCGTAAAATCCTTTTTTAGAAGACTCTCCTTAAAATATTCAGTATCTTCAGAACTTAGCTTGCCAGATTTTAGTCCATCAGTCCACAGTAGAAGAACTTGGAAAAAGACCTTAGCTGCCTGTGAAGGTAAAGCAACAGTCGACAGCTGCAGCAAAATCTCGAGGTAGTTACGGAAAGGGGGGATCTCATTCACTCCACACTCATTCACAAAGAAATCGTGAAGGCCTGGATAAATGTGGTATAGCATTTTGCTGTAAGGAATATGGGTCCTATCAGGGCCACCAGAAGGACATATTCCCTTCATGTGGTCCATTGAACCAGTTATTTGATGCCAATACACATCCTGAGGAGACAAAAAAGCACCAGATACAACATCCTCGGAAGTGGAACCATATGAATATGGGACAAATATGAAAGCTCCAGAAGTTAAATTATCCTTTATTTTTCTGTTTGAAGTAGCCATTTCTTTAGAAATGTACATGTATAATTTGGACATTTGAGATATGCTAGCCATGAAAGGAATTTGAGCTATTCTCCATACTTGAATAGCAGATAAAATGTCATCAAGGGTAACACGAATCTTGAAACCTATATCATTTAACAATTTCTCACTCTTCACCTTTGGAACAGCATAGGGCGCAGCAACACCCAAAATTGATTGCACTGCTTCGCACTCGTGGAATAAATCTTTAGGATAATGAAGCTCCTCATCCATACTTGACGCTATCCACCGAACATCATGCAGAGCGTTTATCAATGAGGACTTGAAAGGAATCTTTTCCACAGAGGAGTTGGTAATGCAGTAACCAGTAACCTTATCACTGAAGCACTCATCCCATAATGTATCAATAACCTCCAAGAGATACTTGCACTTCTTCTGGTCACCTTTTGAGGACAATTGTGATAGCAAATGAAATAATTCTTGAGATTCCCAATCTTTGGCAATAGAATCAGAGGAAATCATATCTCTATCCGACATCATAATGTTAAGAACATGAGATATACCAGAGACACTCTTCTCAATCTCAACAATTTGCACAAAATCAGTCACTCCTAATTCCTGGAAAAAGTTTCTCCACTTAAAAATTCCACCAGATACTGATTTGGAGATTGGATGTTTCAAATAACTGTTGTCAACTTCATGCCAAGTCATATCTACGCCATCAATCAACTTATTCATATCAATAGGATTCCCAAAATCTTTACTGAAATGGATTGCGACTTCAACAGGTCGTTTGTAGCCATGATTGGTCAAAATATGAGCTTTACTATGCAATTCTGAGACTATCTGCACTCTTTCTTCAGAACAGTTGGGGCACTTTGATTGTAGGTGGAACATTACAAAAGACAGATATTCTATCATCAAATGCTTATCCCGCATACAATTTCTTTCGCTTGAAATAGCCGGCAAGATGTTCACCTTTACAATTTCATGTGCAGATAACTTCTGGACACCAACTAGATAAAGCATTTTAGTAATGTTTTCTACTGTAGACTCATCAAAGCATAAAACACCAGCACCAGTAGCTGCAGCAAAAAGAGCTGGACTTACAGTTCGAAGGTTAGTATACAATTTTGGGAAAGTTTCAGGGCTATACTCGTTATCCATTGCAGTACTGAATGCATCAGAGTGTAACCAAATTGTGCCCTCATTCAGTGAGCCATATTTACCATCTGCTAAAGGAACAAAAGGTATTTTTCTAAGCTTGATTAAGATATCAGATTCAGTTGCAAAATCTTGGACAACTTGCCCAGAGCGGAAGGAGGCCACATAAATAGCATTTAACCAAGAAGACAACCAACTAAGGCCCATTGACTTCAGACCATCCTCTGTACTACACAAGGAAGATAAAACCTGAAGTAAAATTTTGGGTCCATACTCCTCAATACCCAATGCCCTTGCTAATGAATCTGATAGAATTGTATCTCTGTGCAAGAATCCAAGGCCAAGGTGTTCATGAAGCAAGCTATCAGGCAAAAGAGTGCGAGCTTGTTCAGTCCAATTTCTTAGCACCTTACACGGAGGAACCCATTCATTACTATCTCCTTCCAAAACCAGACAATTTGACCTTCGTAGTTTAGAAATAATCATCCGAGGAAGACTAGAGAAAAAACCATGCACTTCTCCAACAAGAGGAACAAAGCTCATAAAAGCTGCAATAGCCTTTCCTGGATTCTCTCTGAAACAAGGAAGGGCACAAAAAGATTTCTCTGCACTAATAAACAGTCCAGGGAACTCCGACAATAACCACTGGTTCCATGGATTATCTCCATCAACTTCCTCTCTAGAAGAAGGAAGAATAAAATCACCTTGAAGAATAAATTTCATCCCATATGTTCGTAGAGGGAGATAAGCAAAGACGGGCTGTTGTCCCAGATGTGGGATGGAATTCCCACTACCTAAATCATGTAATGTAAATGCTATGGAAATTTCTGTCGTCTTCACGTCAGGACGAACAGCATCAGCCACCAGTTTATCAGATACTACAAACCAAGTCATTTTCTCATTCCCAAGGGAAACCTTTATGATACCATCTCCAACAACTTCTTTCCTCATGACAACAAATGAATCATTGAGCATGTTTCTAAACTTGATACACTGAAGATGGTGAAGAAAGAGTAGTAACGATGGATGAAGATCTGAAAACATAGATACAATGTTGTCCATTGCCAAGGCTTCGGAAAACTTCGACCTAAAAGGAAGCACAATGCATGTGTTCCAGCAATTTTTATCCATTTGATCAGTATCCAAACAAACTAGTCTGCTGTACTTGTCAACATCACAAGGAGGCACAACAGTAGGTAATACAAATCCAATCTGGCCTTCACTTATGTCAAACTTGATATGAAACCCATTCGAATGAATTTCTGGAGCATCAGAGACCTGCAAAAAAGACCATGCAATTTAATAATAACGTGATTGAACACATGTAATAAATCATGCAAAGAAACCAATCCATAAAATGACAACTACTCCAGCTTCTTCCTAAAATCTAGCAAGGAAAAACATCTGACATGAAAGGAAAGATATCAATCATCAAAGATATTTGAATCAAATGTAAAACTATAGCATTAGTGTTGTACAAATATCATAATTTGATTCTTCCGTGATGACTTCACATCAGCAGCTGTGGAACCTAAAGCACACCAGGGAGAAATCAAAACACAGGATGGTCCCAGCCAAAACACGGTAATACTTGTTGTACTGGCCAGTCTTGACCGAAATGTTACATGCCAGACCAAGATTTAGAATCCTGGAGCTGGAAATGAA
This sequence comes from Panax quinquefolius, assembly GCA_020205615.1. Taxonomy (NCBI): domain Eukaryota; kingdom Viridiplantae; phylum Streptophyta; class Magnoliopsida; order Apiales; family Araliaceae; genus Panax; species Panax quinquefolius. The sequence continues at coordinate 98,946,889 of CM035159.1, forward strand.
TTTTGTTAAATCAGCTAGTACTTGGATACCCAAGAAGCTCTGGTGCTTTCTTTGGATATACTACAGAGATCTAGAAATCCATGATTAGAAGAATAGCCATTGGAATAGAGAAGTTGAGAATGCAAGGTATTGACTATAGAGACATGTTTGACTCAAAGGTTAAAAAAATTATGCCATAGATATGACCGTCTGGATAACTTCCTGACAAAAAGTCATTCTAGTTTAACCCTACATGTTCTCTTCTTCACTTGTCACTAATATGTCATTTTGATTGCTTTCGAAAGAATTTTCAGTTTATATATGAAAAAAAAAAGATAAGAGTTACCAGAAAGAAAATATAGAACAATCTTGCAGAATTATCGAATTTACGATACCCTAAATACTGATTTGAAGCCAATGCCTTTCTTCCCAATATATCCAGCAGTAGGTTCCTTTTTGGTTGAATTTCCAACATCACAAAGGGCCTTGATGTTATCAGCAGAAAAGCCTCTCTCATTATTCAGAACAACAATGCATCCCTCCAAAAGAATGAATGTTAGAGTCGGTTCCACATATCCAGGATAGACATTATCATCAGCATTCTGAACCTGAAAACATATGGCAGAGAGAGATTTTACGGTAATCACAATCATTTTGCATCTTTAAAAACAAAAATGGTAAGTCCAATAATTATGAAAGTTCTTGCTCCTAGGGAAAGCAAACATCTAAAGCAAAGTATATATATGGAAACTATGATATATTTCCAGGTGACTAGGTCAGATTTGAAAGTACAAAACCTGCAGGAAGAAATGAATCTCAATTTGCAGAGCAGGAAAATGGGACCAAAAAGTTGCCATTCCAGCCAATTGAGCTTCAGCATGATTGGAAAACAATACTTATCAAGAATAATTATGAAATAAATATTAAGAACAAAAGGAAGTTAATTTACCAGCTCCAGAAGAAAATGTGAATCCTGAGAGTACAACTCTTGTGAAAGACAATGCAGTGCTCTCCCTAAGCGAGCATGTTGCTTCTTTAACATGCTACTTTCCAGAGGCAAAAGACTTGGATCAAGACCAAATTCTTCTCGCCTAATAGATTCAATGACTATGGCTGGATTCTGATGTTTATCAAATTCAGAAAAATGCTCCAAATCATGAGCACTATCAACAGAAACCTCCATATTATGATTCATGGTATAGACTCCTTTATGTTGTTTATTAGGCCGATCTGCCACAACAGGGACTCTCATTTCATCCTTAGAATAGGGAAACTTGTCTTCTGCCTTTTGTGTATGTACGGTGTTAGTGTTGCACTCTGAACTTCCAGAGAACATGGTTAAGTCATGGGCTTTAGTCAAACGAAATGTATGGTAATCATTAATCCACTCCATTATACCAAGTGATAATCCTACTTCATGAAGCATGCAACGCTGCTCCCTTTGTCTGCATTCATTCAAAATGGCTGAAGGAGCTTCTTTTACAACAGATTGCAACCCTGAAAGCAATATTTCTGCAGAAAAACTTCGAAATTCCACTGGTAGATAATCGAGACATTCTAGGATAAACCTTGATGCAATTCGCACATTTTTATCAGATTCGCTTCTGTTCTTGTACTCAGCACTGGATGCAGTTTCATCAAACATATGTCCTCTACCAACCGGCTTTCCATGCATGACAAACTTCTGATCATTGTTTACTTCATCTTCCAAGGAATTATTAATAATAACTTCAAAAGCTTTACATGCATGGCATTTTAATAGAGACAATGGAACATCACATTCACCACCATATAATGCAAACAAAGACAACAGTTGCACAGCTGTTTTGAAAGAGGATCCCTGAAGGAAAGCTTCCAAAAACGAATCCATGGTAGCTGAATGATCAATCCGCACTACTTTGCCACCCTTGGTCACCAAACACACAAGATCTTTGGAATTTACCTCAGTCAACAACCATGCCACAAGCGGACCAAAAGAAGGAGAAAATACAAGTCCCCAATGTGACCATGAATCCAGGTCCGTCAACATTGGAGCTGCAGTTAAAGCCTCAATTGCATCCTTGGCAGTAACAGAGCCAAGGACTCCAGTGTTGTGCCCTATGACAGTGCCTACCCCAGCACTATCTACATTGTGATTTGAGAAGGATCCTCTACAACTTCTTCCAAACAAAGTTGCAGAGAATAAGACACAGTTAGAAGACTCATTGTGTTTGTTCTCTTTCACAACATCTTGAATATCTTTCAAGGAACCACTTCTCATTAATTTGAAACATATTGAAGGGAACTGCCTATCAAGCAACTCCGAAATCTTCTCCTCACTTAAATTCTCATTTTCGAGTAAGCTGTTTGAAGCTTGGAATAATATAACATCCAACTGACGCTTAAGCAGGCAAGCCTCAAAAGAAATATTCTCATGCGTCTCACCAGTCAAGCTCCTTTGAAGTGCTTGAGGTAGTAAGCTAATATGTTTCTCTATGAACGTGAAAAACTCCCCATAACCAAGGGACTGAAACTCCTCAACAGAAAACTGCTCAGCAACCAAAAATTCGCACTTGCAAAGCTTCCTCAAAAAGATAATTTTTTTCTCTAGAGATGAACTTCCTTTGCCCAGGGTGTCAAGAACATCATCAAAATATGTTGAAACTTTCTCAAGAATATCTTCAGTAGTGACAGCTGAAAAATTTATAAGATGCATAAAATTGAAAGGCTCGAGTCACAGAATAAGGATGGTATTTATCTTAAAAGTGTATCAGGCAGTACGTGATAAGTGGACACGTACTATTTTTTGAAAACATCAGCACACAACATAATTAGGCCAATTTGAGAGGAAAACATCATTATTTTCTGATAACTTGGATCTTGGGGAAATATGACAATATATTCTTATTTAATAATGGATACTTTTTAGCAATTGATCAAGGAAAAAAGGCTCAATTTATATCATATTGTATATACTATATATAGGGAAAAGGATGGTTGTGGTCACCACAACCAGCTTGGTTGTGCTAGCTGGTTTTGGTGACTACACCAAAACTACGTCATTTTGCTTAGTACAAAAATACCACTATGAAATCAGTGATTTGAAAGAGAGAAAAAACGTAAAATATAAGGGGGCCACATGGAGATGGCTGCTGGTGACCACAGCCATCCTATCCTCTATATATATATATATATATATATATGTGTGTGTGTGTGTGTGTGTGTGTGTGTGTGTGCGTGTGTTGTTGTTGGTGTGTGTGTGTGTGTGTTTATGGGGGACAGAGTAAACTTTTGCTACATTTTAAGGCAAATACACAAATGTGAAGAGAATTTCATCAAAACTTCATTAGCAAAGATACATAACTCACCTTGTTGGCATGCCAAATTTTGCTCGATAGCAACCACAACATTTTTTTCGGATGGTTCAATCTCTATGCTTACATTGTCCATAGGCTTCTCTGAAAGTGGGATTGCTACACCCTGCTGAGTGAGAGTTTGAAAAGTGTCATACATACTGATACCATCGAACATTCCACTTTTAATTGACTTGACCTGCAATAGAAAGGAACTTAATTAAAATTCTTCTCACACGTACAGTCTTATCAGAAAAATAAATGTGAGAAGTAAATTCAAATATGGTTTTTAAATTAAGTATATTCAAATAAATAAGAAGTAATACAACAGATAATAACAGCAAGCACCCCAAGTATAGAAACAAATATATTTACATTGTATAACAAGATCTAAATTTATGTATGTGAAAGCAGAGATAGTTAATATAAGTTATATTTATATTCTATAGACATAATTTTTTAAAGTTAGTTACACGATTTGATACTTGTCAAAATGAAAATTGAGTAACATTGTTCAGTTACCAACTTATTTTTATAGTTTTTTTCTTAATTCTTTCATAAAATAAGGAAATAGACAATTTAATAAGCAAGAAAGGAAGTAGTATGTAGAGATACTAACAGTAAGCCAGCTGCTAGCTACCCAGCAGAACAACTAGAGGCTTCTTCATATAAGAAAGTCGGCCACTAAGTTGTAATGGTCCAAGTTGACAATAATGCAAGGAAATTTCAAGATCAATACAGAAATAAATACTGAACAGATGATAATTGATAGGATGCAGTATAATGGAACTATGGTCCTATATAGATCAAGACTACAAAAGAAAATTGATACACGTAATGCAACACGTGATAGGATGAGTTTTACTAGAGTTTCTATTTTATTTATTTACTTTTTTGGTGGTTGTTTGGGGGAGATAAAAGTTTAATCGAGATATTGCTCTAGATAGATCAAGACAAAGAAAGGATATTGATACATGTAGCTGAATTCCAATTAATTGGACGGGGATAGAACAGTCATCTAAATTTTAATAAGTTAATACCGCTTTAACACAAGTTAACATGACAAGCATTTGGTTGTGAAACTCAGCTTTATGTGTTGATTATCCCCTGAAATCCCAAACTTATACGCCTCATATTGTCTGCAGTGATGGACACAAATAATGGACATTTTTGACAAATGGTCATTTGCAAATTTGGTTCCTTAATATGAGACTTACTAACTAGTAACCATCAATGATTAATTTTATGTGGTAAAGCCAATCACCAAAGTCGGAGTAAAACGGGATTACGACAATTACCACATTATTGGTAATGCAACCATTATCAACTCAGTTGCCACCCGAAAGCCATTAGCAATCGGATCTGTCCTATCCCATCCTCCTTGCAAACTACTAATATGTAACATGGATGGAGAGTAATGTTACATGTGATAGATAAAATTTGAAATCAAGGACTCTATAAATGCGAAGTAGTTGGACTCTCCCATCAATACATATGAATATTATTTCCCCTGCCTCTGCATGCAAGAAGCCAAGAGAAGGAAGCCAGTTACTGGGTCACACAGGGTTGTGATGGGAAAATGTTTTATTTTTTATTGTTTTCACAAGTAAAATCACCATGAACAACTAAAAGTGGCAATCCCGTGAACACCAAAAGCACAAATATATAGCACATCAGCAACAAATGCTACATTATGCACCAAGACTAGCTACACCCTAGACAACCCTCGAACACCATAATGCAGAATGGCAGAACCTATATGCGGATGTATGACACGATAGCAAAGAGCACAAAACCTATCCTTGCATGAAATTCGTAATGAAACACATCATAAATCACAAAGCTTTAAACTCACAATCATAATATATTCATCTCTCAGTAACTTGTGGGGATTAGATTACTTACATAGAAAACCTAAGAATTGGAGACCAGGTAATACTAATTAAGGAAATAAAGTCCTAATTGCTACCAACTACCTACCGTAAACAAACTATTAATTAATATCTACTATAATTAGGAGATTTACTAATTACTACCTAATATAATTAAAAGATATATATTGATTACAATAAATTTATCTCTAAACAGCAATACAAAATTATTAACAAATAATTTTTAATCTTCTTGGACCATTCTGCATCATATGCACTAAGAATACTGCAAATCTGGAGTAAACCACCTTGAACCTAAAAGATGGTAGACTTCATACAAAATCTCGAGCTAGGGAACCAATAAAACCTTATTAAACCCTCCTTTTTTTATCCATAAAGATGACATCGAGCATCCCAAAATCTCAAAAAATTAAATTACAAGAAAATACATCCTATAGTTCTTAACATATCCTACATGTGACTCGGTGGTGGGATGCGCCAAATCCAACACAAATATAAGGCACTACAGAGAGAGTAACACTGGTGGGATGTGCCTGTCCAACTCAAATGAGGCCCTCCAAAGATAGACACTTCGTCATAAGCACATAGGGAGGGACATTCAACAAAATTTACAAAAATAAAAAATATTACCACAATCAACTTACTGCAACATTTAGCAATCCAACACATGGGTATGATGAAAACATTGCTTTCACTTTCTTTATTTTCTTTGGCTTGTAGAATTGAATCATCCTATCCAAAACCTACACGTTCAAGGAACAATACTGAGATTTAGCTTCAGAATGACATACTACAAATACATGGCAAAGCTAAAAGAGATGAAAATATACAAATACAAAAAACAAGAATTTTACCTTCAACAAACTTTATTAGATTCAGAATCTTACCACGCAATATTTTCAGAAACATAAATGGAAGAGTTAACATGTAAACAAGGAGGTAGGGACACATGCACAACAGATGATCATATGACAGAATAAATTCCTTCAGCCAGAAAATTATGAGTAAAACTTATTAAGTAGCTCAAGCACTTGACAGTGGAATCAAACATATAGTGGAAACTTTGATTTTCGCAAAACCCTTGGGAACCCCTTGATTTAAATAAATGTTTAATAAGAAAAGAAGCTTGGCATTAAAAAACATTAATCCTGAGACAAATTTATACAATTATTTCATTTCTTACTGTCTTTTGATCAGAGCAATGTCTTTTTATGAACTAAAACATAATAAAGTACTAAAAGTGGTTAATATAATAATATTAGAAAAAATTGGTGCAAAAAATAATAAAAAACGAGTTACCAAGTCAACTTAACCAGTTTTATCGGTTCAATCCGGATTTTGACCAAACTGATTCAACCGGGCTAAACCAGACCAGACATAGAACCGGTTCCCGGTTGAACCGGCCGGTCCGGGTCTGAAAATAGAGGATCAGAGGAAGGGAAAATGAGACACGTTTACATACCAGGTTATGTTTATGGATGCCCTAATTGTAAAGGATTAACCAAAATTCATGAAGAACTAGTGCCAAATGACCACTGTCAGTTTCTTAATTCAGGTACTGCAAGGGGTGAATGAGATGTATGCCTAATCTCAAGCTTCATCCATCAAGTAGTTTCAACAACCTTGAACCCAAAATTTTCATTTAGTTTCTTAATCCCGGTACCGCGAGGGGGTAAATGAGAAACATGCCTAATCTCAGGATACATTCGTCAAGTAGTTTCAACAAACTTGAACTCAAAATTTTCATTCCATAGCCTAAGAGAATATTTTGCACAATCCACTAATGTGTGAGCCGTGAGGGGAGCTAATCTATCTATGGTTTCATCCTTTAAGTAGCTTCTGTCAGACATGCACCACATGCACCAATATTGTGCATTTAGGGTAACAGAAGATGGTACTAAGAAACAGTCAGATAATCAATAACATTAGGTTCTTTTCAACACTAAAGCAAAAAAAGTGAAAATATGTAACTATATAAAGAAAAAAATTAATGAAAAATCTGCCCCCCTAAAGTTTGGCCCTTTCATTTTTCTCTCCATAATATGCAAATGGTCACTTTCACCCTCATTCCTCCATCTTTTGAAAAGAAAATGTGTTCCCTTTGACTAGATATTTTCTCATCTGTTTCAGATAATCCCAATGAAGCTCTCAGAGAAGAAACCCCATCTATTTCATCATTTTCTGCTGTTATTCCCCATGCACATTGCGGCGAATAGATCTTTGACCGTCAGATTTCCCAATCGAATCTCCCAAGTCCCAAACATTGCTCCAATATGCCACTCAAAACAGCGGTGTTACGAAAACAATCCCTAGTACCGTAACTTGGGCGATCACACTTAGTGTGTTCAGATATTCTCACTCTATCTCAGTTTTATATGCATACAACTAAATGTTGTCAACAAACTTTAGGGGACAACTGTGTAAAATGAATTGGGTCTAAACTTTAGGCATCGATTTTTAATCCCTGAAAACAGAGGTGAACCAATACAAACATACTAGTACCTATACACATCCAATACTCCAATTGTCCAATTTTCACACAGTCTGCCTTGGTATTATTCATGTCCTACTTTAGAATATACTTAATTGGGTCAAGTAATCGGTCCAATGGGATAAAGAATTTCCAGGAACACAAAAGTGCAATAGTGTAGTAAAATCTATTCATAGGGAGCCCACTAAATAACAGTAATAGGCAAGAACAATTGTGAGCTAGACAAATGGAGGTAACCACTTCAGTGTGTATATATTAACATATACAGAGAGAGTCTATTAACAAGCTGAATAAATGAATGCTCTATTGCCTGCATGGAATAGTCAAATTGTACCCCACTGAGAAGTTCCAAATCATCCATTAATGATAGTTTTTTAGATAAATCTTTCCATGATAATAAAAACAGGGAGCACCATTCCTAGAGTGTGAGAATAAGTCTTCTCCTCCTTCGTCTTTTATGGGAGACAGATTTTTTAAATGAATATGAAATTTAGTTCTCCTCGTACTTTCTCTCTTTTGGTGCATTCAAAGATAGTCTATTTTAAATGGACATTTTCTTAACTTATGTTTTTAGTTTATATGCTTTAAATAGATGGGTTCCATATGTTAGTATTTAATGTAGATAGGTAAAGAAAATTGTTTTTTAGTATTGTTACCTATAATGTCCAAGTAATTGATGAATGCCATTGAATTTAATAACTCACTTTATTTCATATGTTGCTCCTCATTTCCTAAAGGCACGCGCCTTGAGCATGCTCCTCAAGCCTAGGCTCTAGGAGGCAATATGCGCCTAGGCTCTGGGAGGCAATTTGCTCCTAAAATGCGCCTTAATAACTATGATCATGATTCACTTGTTTGGTAGAGTACAGTGTCTTCGGTACAGTAAAAACATGGTAATTATAAAACTTTCTAAGAGTTGGACAGAAATGCATTGTATGCAACAAATTAAAGGGCATGCATCAATATGCTTCGCCTATCAACAGTTTTCAAGTTCAATTGAGCATTTGTAATTAACAATGTAAAGGAATCTGAATATGACAGACTGCCATTTCTATTAATCTATATAGTTAAGAAGGTGACTTGATGCATTAGAAAAATCAACGACAACCAAAAAATTGTCATTAACAAATTAAGAAATGATAGTGAGATGTCAATTAGATGCATCTCAACTTTAGTGAGAGCAGCCACATCACATACCTCAGCCTCATTGTTATCTCGACAAGCCTCCTTCCAGGTCATCATGAACATCCTGATAGAATCAATGTCCAGTGAAAGATCTACATTATTTTGTTCTTTCTTACTTTTAACCAAAAGATCTGCTTCAACCACGTCTCTTTTCGACAATTTATGTGGGACGGAGATGTTGCAACTTAAATTTTCAGATTTTCTCTTTCTCTTAGATGCCATGCTGCTGTGCTTATTGCCTTTTAGGGTGCCACTAGCAGGAGGAGAGGGTCTAGGATCCGTTTCATTTTTTAACCCAAGTCTTGTCATTTCCTCAGTAACCGATGGGTAAGGACAGCTACCAACACGGTCCGCACTACTTATATTTTGTGATGGAAGCTTGTATTGATTCTGCGTATCATTTTCATCCTTGTTACCTTCATCGTCACAAGAAGTATCGCTAACATCTTCAGAACTTGATGAACTAAATCTCATGTGTTTTCCACAAAATTCCTCATGTGCAGAAGTAAACGAACTGACACGCTGTGTTATAGCACCAAAATGCTCATCCAGCTGCTTTTTCACTGAGGAGAAAAGAGCACGCTTCCTGTTCCTTTTACCCATTTTACCGGATGGTAAATTCATGTCCCCTAAATATTTTTTTACAGCGGCATTCTCTAAGCTCCATGCTTGGCGGAGTTGAGAAATATGCATCCTATAAACCAACAATTCATTTAATTCAATTGAAAAGCAACATCTAAAAGGCTTGCACTCTGCAGCTGTGACAGTTTATAATAGTAATTTGAGTGTCCTCGTGATGTTAAAGAAAAAACTATGCTGGATTGCATGCCAAAAGATAGTACTCCCTCCGTCCCTCGAAAACTGGCTTAGTTCTTTCAAGTCAAATTGACCATTTTTGTAATCAAAATTTATACTATTTTCTTTTAGATATAGGTGCAATAACTATACCCATAAGAAACTACATCAAATTTACAACTACTTCCAATTTCCATGAGTTTTAAAATAAAAATAAATATGCCTAATTTTTAATTCTAAAATTGGTTAATTTGATCAAAAAGGTCAATCTAAGCCAGTTTTTGAGGGACGGAGGGAATATATATCAAGAAACTCGACTGATTTTGAAAGATGATTCAACATAAATGATTACTATAAATGTGTATGCACATCATGTTACCTACCTAATCTATTTCTTACTCAATATGTCACAAAGACACAAGTATATCAATCTCAATATATCATATAAATTCTTTATGCTGGCTCAGTTTTAGTTATAAAAATTTAAATAACACCCATAATTAAATTGTAAATTAATAATTTATTTTTACAATTTTTAGTACACATAATAAACTATTCACCCAACATACAAGAATTAGAAATTTGACTTTCATATATATATATATATATATATATATATGTATTAACTATAAACCTTGGGGCCTTTCAATCATAATTGTAGGAGCAGAATGCAATACATACCCTAAACTCTGAATCCATATGCTAAGCAATTCCCTGCCACTAACTGATTTCTTCTTCGCAATAAAATCCAATAATTCATCAGCCTTAACTTCTTTACCTTTCTTTTTTTTAACGAATGAAGAAAGGTAAGAAATTATATCATCAGTTGTAATCTTGAACACATCCCTAATATCAGAAGTTGAGACAAAATAATGCATGACAAGTGGGTGTCGTAACAAAGGGCCCAAATCAAGCTCGTCAAACCGCTCAACACCCTCGTTCTTGCAAATTGCCACTTCCAAATCATACAATGAAGTTATCCTCCGAACACCAACAAAGCAGTGGATAAATGCATTAATCTAATAAAACAAAATGAAACAACATTAAATAAGATATTTAAAAGACCAATTTAGAATCATATCCAATATAAAGCATCAATTTAGTTCTAAAAACAATAAAATAAAGAACAAAAGAACAATGAAAAAAAAAAAGAAGAAAAAATAAGAAAAAGGTTTGATCTTTTTTGTTACCTTTCATTTCAAGTTATTGAAAGAGAACCAGCAAACCAAGTCAATCTTAATGATGCAAATTGCAGTATGCTTATATGATAATTACTCGAACTTATCCTACTTCTCTAACTAATTCTGAGGCTATGTTTGTTTACAATAATGATGAATGGGACTGGATCACTTGTACTTATTTATACTATTTTAACACATTTAAGCACTTTTTAATCCTTAATTAGTCCAAAGACTACATTTTTAGTTCTGAGGGTATTTGATACCGCAAAAGGGAAAAATGAGTACTATTTAATACCACACTCCCCTTTGCAATAATAAAACATAAAAAATAAATAAAATCAAAAATCAATAGGTATTAAACTAGTATAAATAAATATGTATACATAGATAATAGACCTATCCTATTAAACATAATTGCATAAAAAAGAAGAGAAGAGAAAGACGCATTTCTTTTCTCAAACTTTCTTCTCAAAAGTGAGAAGAAAATATTCTGCCAAAAAAACACTTGTAACTTAAAAAACACCCCTTCATTTAGATTTCTCTTCTACCAAAAAAACTCCAAGACACACTTCCTTCATTTCTTTTATTTCCAAATTAAAACTTCAAGACAAGGTGTAAGAAATTAGATTTTTCACAGCAGCTGGCTGCAGCTTTATCCTCAACTGCTGAGTAAGATGTACTAGAAGTTTGATTCTAATGTATATACTTTCCATTACAATAAATTCAAGACCTCCATTTAATGTTTATTTTATCAATCACATTCATTATGCTCAAAAAGTCTAACACGTTATGAAAACCCATGCTTAAGTTACCAATGATATACTCCCTTTTTGACAGCTAACTTTGTAAGGTCAAATTTACCATTTTTACAATGAAAATATCTTATTCTTAAAATTAGAGTACATAGAATCTGCAACTAATCACAACTTTAGTAATTCCAAAAATTTAAATAAGTACACTCAATTATTAATTTTAAGACGGTCAATTTGACGATGAAAATCATTAGAATAATATGAGGTAGTATTATTTTTGAATATACCTTCCCTTCTGTGACTATAAGGCGGTACAGGGAGGGGACCTGTTGCATTTGAAACCCTAACGAATCCCATGAATCGGCTTTAAGTATCAATAACGCAGACTGACAGACTTTCCAAGCGGATACACTTTCTCCAGCAGCCAGAAGATCGCGGTGAGCCTTCGAGACAGCTTTATCGATCCTTTCAAGAGCTTCATTGGGCCTTGGGCGAGAATTAGGATTTTGAACAGGAAAATTAGCGTTTTGAATTGGGAAATTAGGGTTTTGAATTGGGAATTTGGGGTTTTGAACTGGGAGGAAGCCGGGGTTTAGAAAGGGGTTTGCGACGAATTGATTGAGGGGGAAAAAATTAGGGTTTTGAAAATAGTTGGGATTGAGGGGCGTCGTCGGAGGTTGAGGCTGAGGGGGTGCTGCTGGTTCACGACCGCCGCCACCGCGGCGGAAGCGTGGAGGTTGTCCGTACATGGTACAGTAGTCGTAATAAGAGAGGTCAAGCTAGGGAGAAAGATTAAACGCGGGGTTTTGGGACTTTTGTAGTGTAGGGTTAATAAATTTTGACACGTCACCTTTCAGGCTTCTATTGTTTTTGTTAAAACGTAGAGCTCTTATTATGAAATTTAATATTTTTATAAGATTTTATCCATTTATAAAATATCAATTCTCTAAAAAAATTTACCCATTTATTTATATAAGAAGAAAATCTTATAAAACTATTTTTAAAAATTATAAAAATATCAAATCCCTAAAAAAATCTCAGCCAAATAATATTAAATCAAAATACAAAATTTATCAACAATTATAAATTTATAGCAAGTTCCCCATCTCTCAAGACAATAGATTGTGAATCCACCATTACCATTTGTAGGTTCAATTCAAGTCGTTCGTCTGATATAATTAAATTTGAATCTTCAAAATACAAAATAAAATATATAAAATAATTAATTATAATTATTACAATATTGTGTATAATTATTTGCACATTATTTTACAACTTAGTGATAACTATCACAACTATTAAATTAGATTGTCACTTTATTCTATATTCTCCCCGCTAGCCTCCATTTACATTCTCATTTTTTAAAATAAATTAGAAATTTAAACAACATAAGTTTTTAACAAATAACTGTAGCGAAATGAAAATTTTATTAAGAGAAATCAATGTATAATAATATCTACTATCTTCTCCAATTTAAAATTTATTATCAATATTTTATTAATTGTAACTCCAATAGTCATAATCATATCAAACAACAGTGTTTTTTTTTCACTACGTGTCCTTGTCATATACCTGTCGACGTTGGTCAAATTGGGTCGGGTAAAAAAAAAGGATCAACAAAAAATTAACTTTAGGAGTGATAACTTGGAGGGTCAAAAGTGTCATTCAACCAAGTTAATATTAAGAATAATGCAAAAATATAATGTAAAAAAATGTTCAACAATGCTGAATAAAATTTTAAATTTCATACTAATTTGACTCAAACTCATTTATATTTTATTTGAGCTCAAATTCAAAAGTCAAAAGTTCAGCACGAAAAGTTTGCAACCTTAATTTCATTTGCGTTGTTTGCTTTTTTGTCAAATAAAAAATAAGTAAATAAAATAACATGAAGTGAAGTGAGACAATAGATATAAATCAACATCCATTAGGCCGAGTTAAAGGAGTCTGATACCCATTTAAGCAAGGTTTAGAGTTCTAGTCTTGTGAATGGAGAAAACGGTATTAAGATTAATCGGATTCTAATGGTTACAGAGTAACGGAAGATGAGAACCAAAAAAAAAGTTAGACATGAGACATTAAATTTGAGCTCAACATTGGCTTTATAGCTTTCTTTCATTATAAACAAGCCCAACTAATTAACATATACTTATATGAGAAAAATTTATCTACACAGATATCATACTATAAAAATCAAATACAAACTTCATTTATATTAATCATTGAATCGTCAGATGTAATACGACCACGCTTAAACCTGTAAGTTTTAATACAAATGATATGTAACTCTCACGATGCCACCATTAACCTTACATGGTACTTTATATAAAAGTACAGCTTAAAAACTATTTTAGAAATTAAAATCTTTGGGAAGTCTTTCGAGAAACCTTCGTATATGGGAGGCCATGAATCTAAGTTATGATAGATATCATATGTCCTGGAGAATTATCCTTGGTTGATCTAATAATTCCCCAAAAAAAAACGAGAAGATTACTATCATGTTCCTTCAAATGGTGAGTCTTCTCTCGACATATAACTATCTCCACCGTCATGCGCAATTGAACATTATGTTTCAACCAAACTCCAAGATCATATAGCTAGTGCTCGTAGATATACTTCAGACAAGTGGATGTGCATGAACCCTGTCTTATGATAACACGAGGTTGTATGTCATTAGACATCTTGTATGATAGTGACAAAACACCCTTCCAAAGTTGGGTTCACCTCTCACCCTATTTGGTTCACCAAAATTAAATATCAAATGACGATACAATACTGATACGACACACTTATCTAAAGTTCTCAATAAAATTATTTTCATACTATTTAAGGAGAACCTCAACAAATATAGACCACCGCTTATTCTCCTGTTATCCCTGTTTGACCCAAATTTACACCTTATTACACGAAAAGGAATTGTGAAGCAAAAAAGGTGAAACACAACTAGCCCAAAGAAAGAATATCATGACTAAAGATAATTTACATCATCAATAGCCTTCATCAAGAATAAATCGTAGATTTAGAACATATGGTAGATGATAAAATTTTCAACCATAGTTCAAATGAATCGAGCAATCCATTAGAAGAGTCAAATAGACCATCGTGTCTATTATCTTCTCCATGTTAAAAGTCCACCAATAATGTTTTATCCTCGTAAAATCAATCAATAATTTCTGTCCATAATCATATGAATAACTCATAATCATAATTATGATTCTAAATTCCTCTTCGCACCTGTGATTTAATATAATTTTCATCACCTATCTTCACCTGAACCATCAAAAATCATGGTTATTCCAAATCACAATTCCTGCTCATAATCATACTAATAAATTCATCTTTGCACTACGACCAAAGATATTCATTAACAATTCATCTTTGCACTACAGGCCAAAGACATATAACTGTATTTTAGAAGAATCAAGTAGAGCATGATATCTACTATCTTTTACGAATTAAAAGTGTATAATCAATATGTTATCGCTGAGACTCAGCTTAATAAATAATCCACATCATCGAATCATTGAATCATCCCTTCACTACGGCCAAGGATATTCATGTAATCATCAATGGTCATGATTATACCGAATAATCTCTGGTTATAATCATACCAATAACTGTCCATCAATGCACTACGGGCCAATGAGGAATTTTACCACATCATCTATAACATTACAGGTCATAATTATACCGAATGATCCTTGGTCATAATCATACCAATAAACAATTCATCCATGCACATAAGCCAAAGATACTCATCAATCAATAGTTCATCCTTGCACGTAAGCCAAAGATATACAACTGTAAAACCAATAATCAACAGTCCATCTTTGCACGTAAGCCAAAGATATACAATTGTAAAACCAATAATCAACAGTCCATCTTTGCACGTAAGCCAAAGATGACTTTCATCATAATATAAGCATGAGGATGATGACAATGATATAAGCCTTAATCAAACGAAATCAAGGATAAATATTAAAGACTTTAAAATTATCCAGAGTTTAAAAATATTCAAATTGTCAACATGATACTGCTTTGTGGAGTAAAATTCAAGAATAATATTCATATACCAAAAATAATTTGACAGAAAAAAATATATTTTTCGAGTAAATAGTACCCCCACAATAGTACCTATGAATAATACTTCAGAATAAGACCTCGTGAATATTACCCCAAGATGAAAAGTACCCCAAATACCTGAGTGAATAATATTCAGGTGAATAGTAATTTGGGTGAATAGTAATCCATGAATAGTAACTCGTGAATAGTACTCCGACACGAAAAGTGCCCCGAATACCTGAGTGAATAATACTAGAGTGAATAGTAACCGGGTGAATAGTAACTCGTAAAAAAATACCAAGAAAAATGATATTCCATGACGAGTACAAAAGAAATGATATCTCATACGAGTATAATAGAATATACGAAAGTGCAAATGGATTTTCACCTTCCATGCGGTAATCCACGTAGACATATCATTTCCACCATTTAATAAAGAATGAATACGAAGCATTGGTAATCCACATAGACAGGTTATTCCAATAGAATAATAAAGAATGGAATAACAGAAGAATTCACCATGCATGCGATGAAATCATGATGATAGGTTATTCCCAATGAATAATAATAAAGAATGGAACCGGTCATGCATAATCCGCGCAGCATGTGATATTCCAAATGAATAATAAAGAATGGAACTAGGTCATACGTAATCCGCACAGATAGGATATTCCAACATAATAATAAAGAATGGAATAACAACAGAATTCACCAGGCATGCGATAGACCACACAGATAACTTATTCCAACAGAATAATAAAGAATGGAATAACAGAAGAATTTAACCATGTATGACGGTAGATAGCATGCAAAGTTATTCCAACATAATAATAAAGAATGAAATAACAACCCTTACGAGTATTGAAAGAAAATAACTCTCTTCATGATTACGAAAGAATAATACTCCTTACTATAATAATAATATCCCTTACCATAGAAAGAAACTGGATACTAGAGTAGAGAGGTAGCAGACTTCTCATCTTCTTTCTCTCTATAATTTTTCTCTATAATAATTGCTCTATAGCTTTAGTAAATTGGTGAGAAATGAAGGAAGAATGAGCTTCTATTTATAGAAAAATATAGTTTCAATAATTGCACATTTTGGGGCTCTAAATATTACAGTATAATACCTTCCTCTTTTTTTTTTTAATTTAGTCCTGCAAGTATTATCAAACTTGCACCACCTCCCCTAATAGTAAATCATGTGAATCAATAGTAAATCATGTGACTCAATAGTTCTAAACATATGAAAAAATCAATTATAGTATAGTACCTTCATCTATACCTCCATTTTTAATTTAGTCATGCAAGTATTATTAAACTTGCACCAACTCCCCTAATAGTACAAGAATGTGAATCAATAGTACACACATGTGAACAAATAGTTATAATTATGTGAATTAATAGCAATTAATTGCTCATTTATCCAGTTAATTACCCGACTGGTCAGTATAACTTCCAGACATTAATTAATATCGAAATAAATGTCCTCATCCAATATCCTCCTCAACTCACAATCGACAATCCATTAGAAGAGTCAAATAGACCATCAGGTCTATTATCTTCTTCATGTTAAAAGTCCACCAATAATGTTTTATCCCTGTAACATCAATCAACAATTTCTGTCCATAATCATATGAATAACTCATAATGTGACGCCCCCAAAATAGGTATACTTCACCCATTCTGAGTTGTCAATACATGGTACAGAAACAACTACAACTTTATTATTACAACAAGAAAAGCGTGAATTTGAATACAAATATTATCTTCAGACAATATCTATACTCAAATAAATCCTCATCACATTTATTGATACATTATTTGACAAAATGGTGAGGACTACTAAACAATTCTTTCTAAAACCTTCATTCCATACCCTCGACTGCACTCGCTTATATTCTCGCCTCCCGAGAAGAAAAATGGAACAAAAAGAAAAAGGTGAGCTCAACTAGCCCTAAGAAAGAATATTATGACTAAGATAATATACAACAAATTATCGTTAGTCTTTAACGAGGGAAAAATCTAATAGAATACAATAGACAACAAATTTTAAATCAATATTCGCAGCAATGAAATAATAATTCATTAGAAGAGTTAAGTAGAGAATGCAAAACTACTATCTTCTATGTATGAATTTAAAAGTTCATCGCTCTATCTTTTATCCTCCGTAACATCAATCAATATATATCCGAATCAAATATTCATCTTTGCACTACAAAGCAAAGATATTCATCGATTAATTCATGCTCATCTAAACACTGCTCATCTTTACTACTACCAAAGATATTCTTCGAAAATCATTCATCTTTACTACTACTGAGCCAAAGATATTCAATAATATCATCATTTAAGATTTGAGGATGATGAAAAATATTTTAAAAGAAATCGAATCCAAAGAAACAAAATGACAAGGATTAAGGATTAAGGATTCGTACTTTGTTTTATCCATGTTCAAAATACCTCAAAAATAATCATAGTGGTGTAAAATTCAAGAATGATCAAAACATGGATACAATCAAAGCTAGTATCCGAATAGATATTTTGGACAAAAGAAGAAATTTTATATTTAAATTGAATAGTCTTAGTATCGTGAATAGTAACTCAAGCACCAAAAGATAGAAATTTCCCAAAAAACATCTTCACGCTTACTTAGAATAGTACTCATGAATAAGAACTCGTGAATAAGAACTCATGAATAAGAACTCGTGAATAGTAACTCATGAATAGTAACCCCGACATGAAAAAGTTTCAAATTTGATAAAAAGTTCCAACCAATATTTCAGCATAATGATATTGAAGAAATAATATCATTTGAGAAGAAAATAACATCCCTTATCTCGAAAGATTAGTACTTCTAGCTGGAATACCGGGTATAGTGCTGAAGGGAACTTGCACCGTCTAACAATACTCAAAGTATACTCAAAATACTCACAAGAATACGCTCGATAATATAGAGAGAAAAAATTTTCGGTTTACGTGTGATTTTCAATTCTAACCCAAGACCCTATTTATAGAAAATCTTTAGAACACCAAAAGCGAAAATTTAATATAATATTATTATTTATAATAAAATTTCCTACGCCAACCTTCCAAGAACTGAATTCAGCTCATTCAATCCACATGTGTAACACACCATAATGAAAAAAACGTTTTTCTAATTTTAAATATTTTAAACTTCCAAAAATCTATTATTTCGGAACTTCAATAATTCATAATAAATAGCCCTTTCATCAGAAAATTCGAATCTCGCGAGTTTTTATAGGAAATTCAATTCTCTACAACTTTGCAGAAGAAAGTTTTTCCAAATTCCAAATAAAAATTGACCGAAATTTATAAACGGGCGATTTTACAGGCTATAATCAAATTTCAGTCAATAAATGGGGTCCACCGATATGTTTAACATGTTTTAAACATACTCTTCCTCCTCGTATACTCATATATCCCACATTCATTGTAAAAATATCACCATTATTATATTATTAAAATATAATAATATATTTAAATGAATTATTTTATCGAGAAAAAGATAAAATTTCAATTTTCAACAATTGTCACATTAAAATTTTCTCCATCTATATCCACATAAAATCAATATTTTCCTCATCATATGAATCAATAATTAATTATTCACAAATAATATTACGAAATCACAATATTGACAACCAGTGCGGTTCTGGGAAAGCAGGGGCTTTCCAATAAGAATTTCTTCTTCTTGCTAGCATTGTTAGGTGACCAAACCTCTCCTTAGATGTAACTTTCTAGACATTGCCAATAATGTTATCTAATAATATTATTCAGATAATATGAATTATTGCTTCGATAATGAAAAATCTTGTGTAATGACAATTATTGAAACAACTAAGAATATAAAATATCAACGCAACAATTATTGAATCAATAAAATAATTGAGCAAATAATTACCGTAACCATTATTGAGTAGTGCCTTCTTACGTAAGAATCAATAATTAGTGCAATACTGCAAATGCTACTCTGTGTTTTAACCAACCGGTATTTTAACAAACGATAATTGATAATAACTACACGCCATTATTTTTAAACCACTTATATTTGTCGTTTTCTTCATCCAATCGCTTTCAAGTTATAGGGCCCACACACATGGTACTGCGCGCCGTCGTATTTAATATTCCCCGACGATTTAATATTCCACGACCAAACGAATATTCCCCGACAACAATGAATATTTTATAACAACTTGCTTATTTTAAAATATTTGCGTATTTTACCCCTAACTATCCACATTAATCAAATCAACCTTTACTATTTCAAAATAATAAATAGAAAATTAAATTTCATTAATAATAAGTTGGGGTCTTACAACCTCCCTCCTTATGAAATTTCGTCCTCGAAATTGACGTCGACGTACTGTGTTTCAAAAGGTGAGGATACCTCGCTTTCATTTCCGCTTTCCAATTCCCAGTCATTTCCTCTATAGCATGATTCCTCCACAAAACTTTAACTTGTGGTATGACCTTTCTTGGCGTAGGACATGCTCCTTCCTATCCAAGATCTTGACAGTACCTCCTCATACGTTAAGTCTTCTATATTTCGTCCGGTTCTAATTCTATAACGTGGTTCGGGTCTTTCACATATTTACAAAGTACGATATGTGAAACACATTATGAACACGAGACATACTCGAGGTAACGCGAGTCTATAAAGGCTACATTTCCTACTTCCTAATCAAGAATTTGAAATGGACCAATAAATCGTGGATTGAGCTTTCCTCTCTTCCCAAATCTTGTAACTCCCTTCCATGGAGCAACTTCGCAATAATACATGATCCCCCCACACTAAATTCCACTTCCTTTCGATGAAGATCCGCACAACTCTTTTTCATCGATCTTGTGCTTGGCTTTAGTATCGTTGTCGAATCATTTGGATCTTTTTCAGAGTCATATCGCATTAACTTCGGGTCCCAACAATTGTTGCTTCACCCACCTCGTCCCCAACATACCGAGAGCGACACTTTCGTCCACATAATGCTTCAAATGGAGCTACACCTATACTTGTTTGATAACTGTTGTTGTAGGAGAATTCCACCAATGGTAAATACTTATCCCAACTGCCCTTGAAGTCTAGGACACAGAGTCTTAATAAATCTTCAAGAGTTTGAATAGTCCTTTCTGTAAAACCAATAATCAACAGTCCATCTTTGCACGTAAGCTAAAGATATACAATTGTAAAACCAATAATCAACAATCCATCTTTGCACGTAAGCCAAAGATGACTTTCATCATAATATAAGCATGAGGATGATGACAATGATATAAGCCTTAATCAAACGAAATCAAGGATAAATATTAAAGACTTTAAAATTATCCAGAGTTTAAAAATATCCAAATTGTCAACATGATACTGCTTTGTGGAGTAAAATTCAAGAATAATATTCATATACCAAAAATAATTTGGACAGAAAAGAAATATATTTTTCGGGTAAATAGTACCCCACAATAGTACCCTATGAATAAGACTCTAGGAATAGTACCTCGTGAATAGTACCCTGGCATGAAAAGTACCCCAAATACCTGAGTGAATAATATTCAGGTGAATAGTAATTTGGGTGAATAGTAACTCGTGAATAGTACTCAAACCACGAAAAAGTGCCCCAATACACCGAGTGAATAATACTAGAGTGAATAAGAATCAGGGTGAATAGTAACTCATAAAAAAAATACCAAGGAAAATGATATTCCATGATTTAGTACAAAAGAAATGATATCTCATACGAGTATAATAGAATATACGAAAGTGCAAATGGATTTTCACCTTCCATGCGGTAATCCACGTAGACAGATCATTTCCACCATTTAATAAAGAATGAATACGAAGGATGTGGTAATCCACATAGACAGGTTATTCCAACAGAATAATAAAGAATGGAATAACAGAAGAATTCACCATGTACAAATGCGATGAGGCCGCACGCATATAGGTTATTCCCAATGAATAATAAAGAATGGAACCAGTCATTAAATGCGTAATCCGCACGCACGTGATATTCCAAATGTAATAATAAAGAATGGAACTAGGTCATGCGTAATCCGCACAGATAGGATATTTCAATAGAATAATAAAGAATGGAATAACAACAGAATTCACCAGGCATGCGATAGACCACACAGAGAACTTATTCCAACTGAATAATAAAGATTAGAATAATAGAAGAATTTAACCATGTATGCGGTACTTCGCATAGACAGGTTATTCCAACATAATAATAAAGAATGAAATAACAACCCTTACGAGTATTGAAAGAAAATAACTCTCTTCATGAATACGAAAGAATAATACCCCTTACTATAATAATAATATCCCTTACCTTAGAAAGAAACTGGATACTGGAGTAGAGAGGTAGCAGACTTCTCTTCTTCTTTCTCTCTATAATAATTGCTCTATAGCTTTAGTGAATTGGTGAGAAATGAAGGAAGAATGAGCTTCTATTTATAGAAAAATATAGTTTCAATAATTGCACATTTTGGGGCTCTAAATATTACAGTATAATACCTTCCTTTTTTTTTTTTTAATTTAGTCCTGCAAGTATTATCAAACTTGCACCACCTCCCCTAATAGTAAATCATATGAATCAATAGTAAATCATGTGACTCAATAGTTCTAAACATATGAAAAAATCAGTTATAGTATAGTACCTTCATCTATACCTCCATTTTTAATTTAGTCATGCAAGTATTATCAAACTTGCACCAACTCCCCTAACAGTACAAGAATGTGAATCAATAGTACACACATGTGAACAAATAGTTATAATTATGTGAATTAATAGCAATTAATTTCTCATTTATCCGGTTAATTATCCGACTGGTCAGTATAACTTCCAGACATCAATTAATATCGAAATAAATGTCGATTTCCATTAACACTAATAATTCCAACATAATGGAACTATCAATTTCATCTTTAATCAACACGAACTTATTCATCATTAATATTATAATTCATAATATTTAACAACCAGTCGTTCCTGTGGAAAGAGGAGGCTTTAGATAATGATTTCTCCTATCAGCGCCATGAATTAGATTATCTAACCTCTCCTTAACAGAACTTCTAGACATTGTCAATATTGTAAATAATAATATGAATAAATTTGTTGTCTCAATTATTGATTTAATAATATAACATATTATACGAGATAATCTTGTGACAATAATTGAATCAATAATATGAGAGATATGATCACGAATTCTTTGTAGCAATAATTGAGTATAACTGAGTGATTTTTTATGTAAGCATCAATAATCAATATCGTGTGCTACTATGCAACCACGCGTATTACTGTACTTTTACCATCGGGTATTTTATGATAGCTTGCTTACTTTGAAAAAATTTCAAATATCACCCTTAACTTTAACCTTTCATCAATTTAACCATTTACTAAATAGAATAATTATAAGAAAATTGAATACTTTCATTTCATAAAATTCGGGGTCTCACACGATTGGTTGGGGAATATTCGTACGATGACGCAATCATTGGTGAACCCCACAACGGAATAACTGTCGGATATAGAAAGCGACCAAAATAACCTTTTTATAAAAATAACGATAAAACTTTTACCATTAAACTGTTGAAATGCCCGGTGATAAAAGTACAATAATGCGAGTTGATGCACAGTAGCACACAATATTGCACAATATATCTGATTATTGATGCTTACGTAAGAAGTCACTCATTTTCATTCATAATTGTCACAGTAGTTGTTGCATAGTATCTCATATTCAATTATTGTCACAGTTTCATCAACACAATATTTTATATTATTAAATCAATAATTGACACGACACAATTATTCATATTATTATTTGTATTATTGACAATGTATAGAAAGTTCTGTTGAGAAAAGAAGTTAGGTTATTTAATTGCGCGCCGGTAAGGAGAAATCCTTATCGAAAAGCCCCCTTTTTCGTGAGAACGATCTGGTTGTCAATATTGTGAGTTATAATATTAATGATAAATAATTATTAAAAAGATTAAAGATTTTGTTGATTAAAGATAAGTGAATAACAAAAGTTAAGGGAGAATAATGTAAACTTGGAAAACTTTAGGAGTACCAAAGTGTAATAAGTCGACCAATCCATGTGAACTTGAATTAACCAATCAGAGAAAAGATGATGCAAGCATAATGTAAGCATGACATCATCCTTAAAGAAACACAAAGATGATGTCATCATGATGTCACCTAGTGGATGATGATTGAAGGACTAATTAAGGTGCAATTAATGAGGTACTAAAGTGTAATTAATCTAGGTACCAAACTGTAATAAGCCTAGCCCCTAGTGTGCAATTATCGAAACTATGTTTTTCTATAAATAGAGAGCTAAGTTCATTCACCAATTTACAAAATCAAGTTATAATCAAGAGTTAGAAAAAGAAAGTTCTTGTGAGTATACTAATGAGTGGGTTTTATACCTATGAATTTGACATTGTTAAGGCTTAACTCTTTGTTAACTTTAAGTATTTTTAGTGTCATTTTACTTTTTTTTTGTGTTTGTGTTGTAGGAAACGACTTCGGAAGGTCAAAACATAAAAAATGGAGCTTAGTGGCATTTCTGTAATTTCTATAAAAGTACCCCCGTCGGGGAGAGGATTTCTTAGTGTAAAAAGCCCGTCGAGGCTAAGTTCGAGAGGGACCCCCATCGGGGCGGGCATTCTCTAGTATAAAAAGCCCACCGGGGCAGGCTTATCAGGAAGAAAAAAAAGAGTTTTCAGAATTTAAGTTCAAGGAGGATTGGTTGGAGCTGTTTGTTTCAAGGACTTTATGTGATGCCCCCAAAATAGGTCCACACAACCCATTTTGAGTCGCTAGATACACACTACATAATTCAAATACAAACATCATTTATACAACTGTCGTGCAAAATATGACAATACATAAACTGTGAGTTTTAATACAAATAATAGTACTCACACTCCAAACCAATGATGTTTTACATAAAGGTTCAGTCGATAACTATTTTAGGAATTAAAATATTTGAAAAATGTTCAAGGAATCCTTCATACATGGGAGGCCAGACATCTAAGTTATAATAGATATCATAGGTGTAAGACCCCAACTTATTATTAATAAAATTTAATTTTCTCTATTTATTATTTTGAAATAGTAAGGGTTGATGTGATTAATGTGGATAGTTAGGGGTAAAATACGCAAATATTTCAAAATAAGCAAGTGGTTATAAAATATTCATTGTTGTCGGGAATATTAGTTTGGTCGTGGAATATTCAGATCGCTTTGGGAATATTCGTATTTACCACAAGCAAATGCATGTGGGCCCCCATAACTGAAAGCGATTGGATGAAGAAAACGACAAAATATAAGTTGTTTAAAAATAACTACAGTAGTTGTTACTCAAGCTAATCTTGTTAAAATACTCTATGGGTTAAAACACAGAAGATTACAAGATTGCACCAATTATTGATTCTTACGTAAAAGGCACTACTCAATAATGGTTACAGTGAATTACCGCTCAAAGATTTTATCGAGTTAATAATTGCACGCGCTGATATTTTATAATGTTGTTGTTTCAATAATTGTCATTACACAATATTTTTCATTATCGGCTAATAATTCATATTATCCTAATAATATTATTAGATAACATTATTGGCAATGTCTAGAAAGTTCTGTTTAAGGAGAGGTTTGGTCACCTAATCATGCGCCAGTAAGAAGAAGAAATTCTTATTGAAAGCCCTCTTCCTGAACCGCACAATCATCAATATTGTGATTCTCAGAATATTATTTGTGAATAATTAATTATTGATTCATATGATGAGAAAATATTAATTTTATGTGGATATAGATGGAGAAAATTTTTAATGTGACAATTGTTGAAAATTGAAATTTTATCTTTTTCCGATAAAATAATTCATTTAAATATATTATTATATTTTAATAATATAATAATGGTGATATTTTTACAACGAATGTGGGATATATGAGTATACGAGGAGGAAGAGTATTTTTGTTGCAATAAATGTTTAAAACATGTTAAACATGTGCTCATGGACCCCATTTATCGACCGAAATTTGATTATAAATGTAAAATTGCCCGCTTGTGGATTTCGGTCAATTTCTGTTTGGAATTCGGAAAACTTTCTTCTGCAAAGTTGTAGAGAATTGAATTTCCTATAAAAACTCGCGAGATTCGAATTTTCTGATGAAAGGGCTATTTATTATGAATTATTGAAGTTCAAGTTCAAATAATTGATTTTGAAAGTTTAAAATATTTAAAATTAGAAAAACGTTTTTTCATTATGGTGTGTTACATATGTGGATTGAATGAGCTGAATTCAGTTCTTGGAAGGTTGGCGTAGGAAATTTTATTATAAATAATAATATTATATTAAATTTTCTGCTTTGGTGTTCTAAGATTTTCCTATAAATAGGGTGCTTAGGTTAGAATTGAAAATCACACCGTAAACTGAAGTTTTCTCTCTCTATATTATCGAGCGATTCTTGTGAGTATTTTGAGTATACTTTGAGTATTGTTAGATTTGCAAGTTCTCTCTTCAAAGACTATACCCTAGATTCCAAATTTTAGAAGTACTAATCTTTCGAGGTAAGTGGATGTTATTTTCTTCTCAAATGATATTATTTCTTCAATATCATTATCTTCAAATATTGGTTGGAACTTTTATCAAATTTGGAACTTTTTCATGTCGGGGTTACTATTCATGAGTTACTATTCACGAAGTTACTATTCATGAGTTACTATTCACGAAGTTACTATTCACGAGTACTATTCAAGCGAAGCGTGAAGATGTTTTTTGGGGAAATTTCTATCTTTTGGTGTCTGAGTTACTATTCACGATACTGACTACTATTCACGATATACTCACGATGACACTATTCAATAGAAAAATAAAATTTCTTCTTTTGTCCAAAATATCTATTCGGATACTAGCTTTGATTGTATCCATGTTTTGATCATTCTTGAATTTTACACCACTATGATCATTTTTGAGGTATTTTTGAACATGGATAAAACAAAGTACTAATCCTTAATCCTTAATCCTTGTCATTTTGTTTCACCGGATTCGCTTTTTAAAATATTTTTCATCATCCTCGCCTTAAATGATGATATTATTGAATATCTTTGGCCCGTAGTGCAAAGATGAATGATTTCAAGAATATCTTTGGTAGTAGTGCAAAGATGAACAGTGTTTAGATGAACACGACCAATCGATGAATATCTTTGGCACAGTAGTGCAAAGATGAATATTTGATTCCGATGTATATCGATTGATGTTACAGGGATAAAAGATAGACGATGAACTTTTAAATTCATACATAGAAGATAGTAGTTTGTATTCTCTACTTAACTCTTCTAATGAATTATTATTTCATTCATGCGAATATTGATTTAAAATTTGTTGTCTATTGTATTCTATTAGATTTTTCCCTGTTGAAGACTAACGGTAATTTGTTGTATATTATCTTAGTCATAATATTCTTTACTAAGCTAGTTGAGCTCACCCTTTTCCTTTTGTTCCATTTTTCTTCTCGTGAGGCGAGAATATAGACGCCTCTAAAATTAGGTATACGCCACCCATCTTGGGTCGCCACTTACATGGTACATAAATTCAAATACAACTTACTAATATAACTGCATGTAGGTATAATATTGACATAAACTCGTGAGTTTGAATACAAATATTGTCTACTAGATATTATACAAACTCAAAAGGAGTCCTCATTACAACTATTATCACACTATTTCACGTAATAAATGAGGACTACTAATGCTATCCTCCTCGACCATTACTCGCTCCCCCGACTGTCTCCTCAACCATGTTTCTCATTTCCAGAGAATCAAAGAAAAGAAAGGGTGAGCTCAACTAGCCCAAAGAAGAAATATTACGACTAAGATAATGCGTAATAAATTATCATTAGCCTTCAACAAAGTTAAACCGATAAAATACAATAGACAAACAGCTTAATCTCAAGCAATTTAATAAGCAATCCATTAAAAGAGTCAAGAGAGAATAAAGTCTACTATCTTTTAGGTTTTAAAAGGTTTTCATCAATTTTTATCACGAGACTCAAATTAATAAAAATAAACCACCACATCTAATCATCCCCGCATCTACTTGGCCAAGGATTTTCATCAAATTATCAATGGTCATGACTATACCGAATCACCCCGGTCATAATCATACCAAAACTATCCATCATCGCATTACAGCCACCGAGGACTTTTTCACATCATTTATATCAAGTCATGATTATACCGAATGATCCCCGGTCATAATCATACTAAGTTCATCTACGCACGTAAGCCAAAGATAACATAATATAACACGAGGATGATGACAATGACATAATAATTCAATAAAACAAGTTCAAGAATTATTTAATCCATGAATTATTAACGCCCAAATTGTCAACATGATATCAAGCTTTCAGAGAGTAAAATTCAAGAATGATCGTAAGAATATTTCCATGAAAAGATATCGATGAAACGCAAATATCAAGGATATTCTACTAATTTCATGGAGTATAAAGTCAAAGTTTTAACCAACCGGGTATAATAAAGAATGGAATAACAAAAGAAATCACCACGCATGCGGTATTGCGATGATGTAAAGTTATTCCAATGTAATAATAATAATCTTAACCAGTCGTGAAATTCACACCGATGTGATGTTCCAATGTAATAATAAAGATGGAACTGCATCCTGTAAAACACACGATAGATATTCCAACAGAATGATAAAGATTTTAACCAGTCCTGTAAAACACATGCATGTGATGTTCCAATGTAAATAATAAAATCGGAAC
The DNA here is from genome assembly GCA_020205615.1 of Panax quinquefolius. Lineage (NCBI taxonomy): Eukaryota > Viridiplantae > Streptophyta > Magnoliopsida > Apiales > Araliaceae > Panax > Panax quinquefolius. The sequence continues at coordinate 98,975,376 of CM035159.1, forward strand.
AGTCCTGTAAAACACATGCATGTGATGTTCCAATGTAATAATAAAGAATGTCACCAAGTATAGGTAAAATCACAGATACAAAAGTTATTCCAATGTAATAATAAGAATGGAATAACATAAGGATTTCACCAAGTATAGGTATATGCCACATATAAAAGTTATGTATAGGTATGCCACTTTTTACAAAAGTTATTCCAATGTAATAATAAATGAATGGAATAATGTAAGTTCTCTTCAAGAAGAAAGAATAACACCCCTTACCGTAAAAGAACCTAATATAAAGAGTAAGTGAAGTAGTATCACTCTTCTTCTTTCTATAATTTTCTCTATAGCTTCTCTCTATAATTTCTCTCTCTAGTTTCAATGAATTCGTAAGAAAATAATGAAGGAATGAGCTTTCTATTTATAGAAAATGGAATGCATAAGAATTAATCCATGAACTATCCGTATTGATTTACTTTTAATCTGACGGTCCATATTTAAAGAAAAATCTTTAAATAAAATATAATATATTCTATTTATATAAAAACATTTTACTATGCAAACACTATGCAATACTATGCAAAACACTATGCAAAACACTACGCAACACTACGCATAATAAAATATAATATATTCTATTTATGTAATAACTTTAATAAAGTATTCTATTTTATATAAAAGATGTTTCGCTTTTATTACGCTAATAATACTAATAAAATAAAACGCCATTATCGCTATAATAATTCATATTATTAATCGACAATAATAATGGAATCAAACCGAGTGACTTCTCACATAAGATCAATAATCAATACCGTGCTACTACGCAACCACACGACATCGTATTTTTTACTACCGAGTAGTTCAACAAGAACTACTGTGAAAACTTCCGCCGTTATTTCAATAAAATATTTTTGTCGCTTTCAATCCGACAATAATTCTCGCTAGGGGTCCACCAATGATTGAGCTCATTGCATTTAATATTCCCCGCTAAACCGAATATTCCCCACCAATCGAATATAATATAACCACTGTGATACTTTGCAAAATTTATAAATACTACCCACAACTATAATATTATCTCAAATTCACACCATAATATTAAAAAATTATTTCACAAAATTTAAATCTTTATCGATAAAATCTGGGTCTCACAATCTCCTCCTTATGGAATTTCACCTCTAAATTAGGGTACGACTGGTATGATAAAGAGATGAGGATACCTTGAATACCTTTATCGCTAAAAATATTAAATTCATCTTTGCAATCCGCCAAAGATATTCATTAACAATTCATCTTTGCACTACAGCCAAAGATATACAATCAGAAAACCAATAATGCCGAGACTCAAATTTTAATAAGATCACAACCATGAATTATCCATGCACTATCGCTAAGGATATTCGTGTTTTCAATTACTACCATGATTATACCAATAATCCGTGGTCATAATCATACCAAGTCTATCAATGCACTACTACCAAAGACGACTTTTTACCACATCAATGAATTAATATTTCATCACGAGACTCAAATTTCAATAATTAATCCATATCATCGAATCATCCCCGCACTACGTGCCAAGGATATTCATTAAGATCACGACCACAAATTATCCATGCACTACTACCAAAGATAATCGTATTCATTAAGATCACGACCACAAATTATCCATGACTACGCTTAAAGATAATTGTGTTTTCAATTACTAAGTATGATTATACCAATGATCCTCGGTCATAATCATACCAAGTCCATCTATGATAATCAGTATGACTTTGAACACATCCATGAATTAATATTTCATTGCCGAGACTCACCAATAATTAATCCACATCATCGAATCATCCCCGCATACCCCAAGGATATTCATTAATCATTACCACCAGTTATCCATCACTACGCACGATAATTGTGTTTTCAATTACTATGATGATTATACCGAATGATCCTCGGTCATAATCATACCAAGTCCATCTATGCACGTATTAATGACTTTGAACACATCCATGAATTAATATTTCATCACGAGACTCACCAATAATTAATCCACATCGTCAATCATCCCCGCACTACAAAAGCCAAGGATATTCATTAAGATCACGACCACAAATTATCCATGCACTACTACCAAAGATAATTGTGTTTTTTTAATTACTAAGCATGATTATACCAATGATCCTCGGTCATAATCATACCAAGTCCATCTATGCACGTAAGCCATGTATGACTTTGAACACATCCATGAATTAATATTTCATCACGAGACTCACCAATAATTAATCCACATCGTCAATCATCCCCGCACTACAAAGCCAAGGATATTCATTAAGATTACACACCACAAATTATCCATGCACTACTACCAAAGATAATTGTGTTTTCAATTACTACTATGATTATACCAATAATCCTCGGTCATAATCATACCAAGTCCATCTATGCTCTACAGTGCCACGTATTTACTTTTAAAAAAATATAAACACGAGGATAATGATATAAAGAATCAATCAAATAAGATAAAGGATAAATATTAAACATTTATAATATAATTTATCCAGATTCAAGAATATCCCCATGTTATCAATCACTTAATAATCTCATAATCTAATATCATTAATATTATAACAATATTTTAATCACTTCTTAAATTTATAAACAATTTATCTCAATTGTTTACGCTTTTACCATATAATGCATTTAATCATTCAAAATGCCATACTCATAAGATATCATCACCAATTATCAAATCCTCATCAAAAAATATGCATATACTCTATATAGGATTCTCTAGCCATATAAAATCCTATTTTCAACTTTGTTATTTCACATAACATATTTAACTCATATGTTCAGAATTAAACTATTTTCATGAAAAATACCAAATCAGTCCCAAAAATATTTCTTTTCTGGGATTTAGCATAATATAGTCCCATAATGAAAATATATTTTTCTCGAATTTTTAAAATTCATTTACTATTTTTCAAAAATCAATTTCTAATTAATTCCTTAAGAAATTAGCTACCTCAAGTTTAACTCCAAAATTCCCAAATCTTGGCAGGACCTTACACATGTTAACGTGAGCTTCTAGTTTAAATTTCATGGTCATCGGAGTTATAGAACTCCTATTATAGCGCTTTTCGCATTTAAAAACCTAAATATTGAAATAGTCATAACTTGCTCATTTTAAGTCGTAATGAGCTCATTTTTGGACAGGAGATACTTTATACCATATACCTTCATGTCCCAAAAGGCCAGAATTTTTCTCATAATTTAAGTGGCCGAAACAGCCCCTTAAAGTTTCTGGGCAGTAGCATTTTCGAAATTTACAGCTTTGGCCTCCTTTTTGCTAAAATCAGTCCACACAAAAATCTACAACACCTTTTCCAGTAATTCCACTTGGATTAGTTAGGTAACTCATAGATCTAACTCTAGGATTTGACCACATTCAAAAATTCAAAATATAATAGGAGATATGGTCAATTGAATTTCATGTTACGCTTTTCACCAAAATCTGATTTTCAACTCTTTGTGATTTCTAAGAAACTTTCATGTTTTCACATACTAACCAACATAACTCATCATAAAACTTACTAATACTTCATATATACCCATGATTTTCATTAGTCCAATGCTTTTATTATGACTTTCATCATAATCCACGAAATGCTCCTTTTAGTCAAGAAATATTTGAGGGTTTAAGAAATGGGTTTTGTAGATCGGGTCAATACAAAATTCGATTTCACGCCTAGGGTAGGCTAGGAAGTCTTCAAGAATACGCCAAGAAATTTATTAATGATAGAAATATCATTCAAAATCATACTTCGTCCAAGACTTGATAAGACGTCACATTAATACCAACTCGTGACTTCTATCCCTTAACCTCAGATAAAGACCTCACAATGATACCTATAAACTTGCCATCTTCATTCACGATGTCGCCACGTAAAAGTCCGCTTTTGCATTCCACACAAGGAAGTCAACAACGAAAGGATCGGGCTCTTTACTTATGGCTTGATATAACAAAGATTAACTTTAGGGTTTGGTTACTTTGAATTCAGATAACAAAGTTGGTTAGAATATAAAAGCTAACAACCTTACAAAAAGAATAATGATGAGTAGTTAATCAATCGATTTCAAAAATTACATCAAAGGCAAGTATTTTCAAAAGATAAGATCGACAGTAACGTGAAAGTGTTTATTTGAAACAACAAGATTAAAAAATAAGAAGGAGGTAACGGGTTTCTACCAACGGTTTCAACCAATAAGTCAAAGTCTAACTTCTTCCGTGAGTCAAATTTAAACGCTGAACGCAACTAGAGAGAAATAAAAGAGTGGGTAAACCGGTATCTAACACTAGTATAGACTTCGCAAGAGCTTACGATTAACTTACCCGTGATAATTTTATTCAGTTCCTCGTCACGAGAAAAAAAACGCCTCTTAAACTACGGCTTTGGTTTGTCCGGGACAACTTGGTGCCTCCATCCTAGTTGAATTTGTCTTCTAAAATCCACAAAATCGAGCTAAGTGACCTTCTTTCCACAATTATAACATGCTTTGATGGCATGGCGGCGCAGCCGGATCGATGTGTCCTCTCCCGTGATTTGAAGCATATGACCGGTGGTCCTTCTTCTTCCTTTTGAAAACAAAAGTCAAGGTCGACGCCTTTCCATCATCATTGAATCTCCTTTTCTTGAAATGTCCATTCTTATTATTTTGGCCCCGATTACCACCAAGTGGTTACCATATCCGCCCGTTGATTTCTCCACGCTTGTTGTCACCGCTCGATGACTACTCTCACCGGTATTATAATTTTGCCTACGCCGCTTCTTTTTTTAGTCAAGGCTGACTCGTTATCGCTACTTCCACTAATCGAGCCCTATTTACAACATCCTAATAAAACACACGCTTTATGAGAAATAAGATGTCGACGATCTCCGCTTCAAACCTCTTAAAACATTCGCCATTCTCTTCATTATCCACCAAGTGGGACGAATCGTGATAACTCCGCAAATTTTGCCTCGTATCATGCGACACTGGCCATATTGTTTTGTTCCAACTTGATAAACTCCACCTCCTTCATGTGGCTAATACTTTCGTGAAAGTATTTGTCGGAAATGCCTCCCGAACTTCTCCCAAGATATCTTCAAGACAAAGAAGTCGAGTACGCTTTTACCGATTCCCACCAAGAATCCGCCTCCGCAAGAAAACATAAAGGCGTAAAAGGAACCTTTTGCTCCTGAGCATCCCAAGACATCAAATATCTTGGTAATCTGCTTTATCCATGCTTCCGCCGTAAGTGGTTTTGCTCTCCCTAAACTCCGGTGGGTCCCAACTCCTTGAATTGTTTAATGGTGACCGCCGAGAGTTTTCCGTGTTTCCACCCCACGCTTTTGAACAGAGTCGCTTTCACCGATGTCGCATGAATTCTAAAACCTTTTAAACGCATCGTCATTCATCAATCGATCGTTGTTGTTGTTTACAGAGGATTATCGCCATCCTCGTCAGACATTGTCCCGATTATCGATCCGTGGAGAATCAACAGCCTCCTCGTGCTCCATTGCTATTCTCAACATTCTCGATGCCATTTTCAAACACCGCCACAAAATAAGGGTTAATTAACATATCACATATTATCCCTATACTCCGACCACCAATTAAATACCAAATAAATTTAGTAGGTCATACTAACAAGGAATTCCCTGCCTCTCCCTCCTAGTACTATTCTCACATCTTAGCCAGTGATCATATCCCTAAGCTCGATACCAACCGCGACGCCTCTAAAATTAGGTATACGCCACCCATCTTGGGTCGCCACTTACATGGTACATAAATTCAAATACAACTTACTAATATAACTGTCGTGGTACAATACGACATAAACCGTGAGTTTGAATACAAATATTGTCTACTAGATATTATACAAACTCAAAAGGAGTCCTCATTACAACTATTATCACACTATTTCACGTATAATAGTGAGGACTACTAATGCTATCCTCCGACCATTACTTCGCTCCCCGACTCGTCTCAAATATGTTCTCATTTCCTCAAGAGAATAAAGAAAGAAAGGGTGAGCTCAACTAGCCCAAGAAGAAATATTACGACTAAGAAATGCGTAATAAATTATCATTAGCCTTCAACAAAGTGTTAAACCGATAAAATACAATAGATAAACAGCTTTAATCACAGCTTAAATAAGCAATCCATTAAAAGAGTCAAGAGAGAATAAAGTCTACTATCTTTTAGGTTTTAAAAGGTTTTCATCAATTTTTATCACCGAGACTCACTTTTAATAAATAAACCACCACATCTAATCATCCCTCGCATTACTGGCCAAGGATTTTCATCAAATTATCAATGGTCATGACTATACCGAATCACCCCCGTCATAATCATACCAAAAACTATCCATCATCGCATTACAAAGCCATCGAGGACTTTTGTCACATCATTTATATCAAGTCATGATTATACCGAATGATCCTCGGTCATAATCATACTAAGTTCATCTACGCACGTACGTAAGCCAAAGATAACATAATATAACATGAGGATGATGACAAAATGACATAATAATTCAATAAAACAAGTTCAAGAATTATTTAATCCATGAAATTATTAACGCCCAAATTGTCAACATGATATCTTTCAGAGAGTAAAATTCAAGAATGATCGTAAGAATATTTCCATGAAAAGATATCGATGATGAACGCAAATATCAAGGATATTCTACTAATTTCATGGAGTATGAAGTCAAAGTTTTAACCAACCGGGTATAATAAAGAATGGAATAACAAAAGAAATCACCACGCATGCAGATTGCATGTATGTGTTATTCCAATGTAATAATAATAATCTAACCAGTCAGTGAAATTCACACCGGCAGATGTTCCAATGTAATAATAAAGATGGAACTGCATCCTGTAAAACACATGATAGATATTCCAATGTAATGATAAAGATTTTAACCAGTCCTGTAAAACACATGCATGTGATGTTCCAACAGTAATAATAAAAAAACACACTTGAACTGTGTCCTAGTCCTGTAAAACACATGCATGTGATGTTCCAATGTAATAATAAAGAATGTCACCAAGTATAGGTAAATCACAGATACAAAAGTTATTCCAATGTAATAATAAGCAATGGAATAACATAAGGATTTCACCAAGTATAGGTACGCCACATATACAAAGTTATGTATAGGTATGCCACTTTTACAAAAGTTATTCCAATGTAATAATAATGAATGGAATAATGTAAGTTCTCTTCAAGAAGAAAGAATAACACCCCTTACCGTAAAAAGAACCTAATATAGAAGTAGTGAAGTAGCGTAATACTCTTCTTCTTTCTATAATTTTCTCTATAGCTTCTCTCTATAATTTCTCTCTAGTTTCAATGAATTCGTAAGAAAATAATGAAGGAACGAGCTTCTATTTATAGAAAATGGAATGCATAAGAATTAATCCATGAACTATCCCGATTGATTTACTTTAATCTGACGGTCCATATTTAAAGAAAAATCTTTAAATAAAATATAATATATTCTATTTATATAAAAACATTTTACTATGCAAACACTATGCAATACTATGCAAAACACTATGCAAAACACTACGCAACACTATGCATAATAAAATATAATATATTCTATTTATGTAATAACTTTAATAAAGTATTCTATTTTATATAAAGATGTTTCGCTTTTATTACGCTAATAATACTAATAAAACAAAACGCCATTATCGCTATAATAATTCATATTATTAATCGACAATAATGGAATCAAACCGAAAGTGACTTCTCACATAAGATCAATAATCAATACCGCAGCTACTACTATGCAACCACACTTACATCGTATTTTTACTACCGAAGTAGTTCAACAAGAACTACTTGAAAACTTCCGCCGTTATTTCAATAAAATATTTTTGTCGCTTTCTCAATCCGACAATAATTTCGCTAGGGGTCCACCAATGATTGAGTCATTGCATTTAATATTCCCCGCTAAACCTAATATTCCCCACCAATCGAATATAATATAACCACTTGCATACTTTGCAAAAATTTATAAATACTACCCACAACTATAATATTATCTCAAATTCACACCATAATATTAAAAAATTATTTCAACAAAATTTAAATCTTTATCGATAAAATCTGGGTCTCACGAGTACGGTTCACCGAGGGACCACAACGAGGATCGTACTAGAGATAGCAACAATGAATAATGATAACCAAATGGAGAAAGAAACAGACGGACAAAAATGGTAACCACTCCGGTGGTAATCATGGCCATGAAAATAGAAGAAGCGAGTCGAGGAGATTTTAAAAGAGGAGATTTAACAACGACCATGTGAAGACGACGGTCTTAAGAAGAATCGGTTCTAAGGAGGAGAACGACCACCGTTATATATGTTACAAAATGCGGAAAAGAGGGTCATATCGATCAAACCGCCCACAACAGTTCAAGGTATGCTATAATTGTGGAAAGGAAGGACATATCGCTCGAGATTGTACAAGAATGGCGAAACCTAGTTCAATGGGGGCGGTGACTCAAAAGGATCGTCCCGAAAAGTCAAAGTCAACGATTCCGGAAGAAGCGTTTGTTGTGATCGGTAATAATGCGAGAACCCAAACGAGGTGATCACGGGTAAGCTATTTATAAATTCTTGCGAAGTTTATACCTTACTTGATCTGGTGCTACCCATTCATTTATCTCTCCTGCTTGTGCTCAACGTTTAAACTTGACTCAGGAGAAATTAGACTTTGACCTATCTGTGGAAACTCCATTAGGAGAAACTTTCATCACATCCACTCGCTTATAAATCTTGTTTGATTCAAGTTGGCACCATTACCTTACTGTTTGACCTTATCTCTTTAAAGATACTTGCTTTTGATGTGATTTTAGGGATTGATTGGTTAACTACTCATCATGCCAAAATTGATTGTTTTCGTAAGGTTGTTAGTTTTCATATTCCTAACCAACCAATTTATACAAATTCAAGCAACTAAACCATTAAAATCAATCACCGTCATATCTAATCATAAAGCTATTCGTTTATTGAAAAAGCGGATGTCAAGCTTTCTTAGCCCATGTTATGGATTTGAATAAAGACACGTCAAATTTGAATAATATTCTGTTGTTATTGACTTTCCCGACGATTTCTAAAGAACTTCCTACTACCCCGAGCGTGAAGTTGAATTCTTTATTGATCTTGAACTTGGTACAAAGCCCATTTCTAAAACCCCATATCGAATGGCTCCTATTGAACTTCAGAGTTAAAGGTCCAACTACTGAGAAATTGTTGGACATCGGTTTCATTAAATCCCCAGTACATCTCCTTGGGGTGCTCCTCGTTTTATTTGTAAAGAAGAAAGACGGGAGTATGCGACTTTATATTGACTATCGAAATTGAACCATGTCACCATCAAGAATAGGTATCCTCTACCTCGTATTGATGACTTGTTTGACCAGATTCAAGGGGCATAATTCTTTTCAAAATCGATCTTAGATTACGGATATCATCAATTGAAGATTAGAATCGAGGATATTCCAAAGACCGCCTTTAGAACTTCGATGCGGGCATTATGAATTCTTAGTCATGTCTTTCGGACTAACTAATGCTCCTGCTGACTTTCATGGATATGATGAACCGAGTATTCATGGAATATTTGGATCGATTCGTTGTTGTCTTTATTGATGACATCCTTATATATTCCAAAAGTCGTGAAGATCATGAGCACCATTTGAAGTTTGGTACTCCAAAGGCTTCGTGAAAACAAACTTTATGCCAAATTGAAGAAATGCGAGTTACGGCTTGAGGAAGTAGCATTCCTTGGGCACGTGGTGTCGAAACATGGAGTATCTGTTGATCCGGCGAAGATTGAAGCAATACTGAGTTAGAACAACCAAAGTCGGTGGTGAAGTGCGTAGCTTTTGGGCTTAATTTGGTTATTATCGGAGATTCGTGGAAGGGTTTTCTCGAATCGCTACTCCATTAACTTCAATTACTTCGGAAGGATACAAAATTCGTTTGGAGTAAAGAATGCGAAAGAGTTTCCAAGAGCTTAAGAGGAGACTTATTTCGCACTGTTCTAAACAATACCATCCGGTTTGGATGGATTTGTTATCTCTGCGATGCTTTTAGCAAAGGGTTAGGATGTGTTCTTATGCAACGTGGGAAAGTCATAGCTTATGCCTCGCGACAACTTAAAGAGTATGAGATGAATTATCCTACTCATGATCTAGAGTTGGCGTGAGATCGTTTTCGCTAAAAATATGGAGGCACTATCTATATGGGTAGAAAGTGGAGATATATTCGGACCATAAAAGCCTTAAATATTTCTTCACTCAAAAGAACTCAACATGCGGCGGCGTGACGTTGGCTCGAGCTATTGAAAGACTACGACCACACTATTCAATACCATCACGGAAAAGCGAATGTGGTAGTGGCGCGTTGAGTAGAAGATCATATCACGAGGAGCGAGTGCGATGATGTCAAGTATACGCGTAGATCCAACTTTAATAGAAAAAGTTAAGGTTGCTCGAAGCCACCGAGGCGGGGTGATGCGTATGAAGAAGAAAGTACAAGAAGGAGCTATTAGGGCGAGAATTGATGAAGAAGGAATACTTCGAGTCCACTCTAGACTTTGTGTTCCTAACGACTATGATTTGAAGTACAAGATTATGATGGAGGCACACAATACACCATTTGCAATCCATCCTGGAAGTACTAAAATGTATCGTGATCTTCGACATACATTTTGGTGGAACAATATGAAGAGAGAGATTGCAAAGTTTATCTCGATGTGTTTAACTTGTCAACGTGTAAAGGCGGAGCATCTAGTACCTAAGGGTCCGTTGCAACCACTTGAGATTCCGAAATGGAAGTGGGAACACATTACCATGGATTTCATTACGGGTCTTCCTACGGTTTCTCAAGGCATCAATGTTATTTGGGTTATTGTTGATAGATTAACCAAGTCTGCTCATTTCTTGCCGATCTGGAGACTTATTCCTTGAGCGTCTTGCTAGTAGTATGTACGTGAATGAGATTGTGAGGTTGCATGGCATGCCGATATCCATAGTTTCGGATCGTGACCCAAGATTCACTTCAAGATTTTGGGTTAGCTTGCAAAAAGCTATGACGCAGTTTGCGATTTAGTTCGGCATACCATCCCCAAGCAGACGGACAATCGAGAGGACTATTCAAACTCTTGAAGATCTATTAAGACTCGTGTCCTGACTTCAAGGCGGTTGGGATAAGTATTTACCATTGGTGGAATTCTCCTACAACAACGAGTTATCGAGCAAGTATAGGTGTGGCTCCATTCAAGCATTATATGGATGAAAATGTCGTTCTCCAATATGTTGGGATGAGGTGGGTGAAGCAACATTGTTGGGACCCGAGAGTTAATACGTATGACTCTGAAAAAGATTCAAATGATTCGACAACGTGTCTACAAACGGCACAAGATCGACAAAAAGAGTTATGCGGATCTTCATCGAAAGGGCGTGGAATTTAGTGTGGGGGATCATGTATTGTTGCGAGTTGCTCCATGGAAGGGAGTTACAAGATTTGGGAAGAGAGGAAAGCTCGATCCACGATTTATTGGTCCATTTCAAATTCTTGACCGAGTAGGAAATGTAGCTTTATAGACTCGCGTTACCTCAAGTATGTCTCGTGTTCATAATGTGTTTTCACATATCGTACTTAAATAAATATGTGAAAGACCCGAACCACGTTATAGAGTTAGAACCGGACGAGATAGCCAAGACTTAACGTATGAGGAGGTACTGTCAAAGATTTTGGATAGGAAGGATCATGTCCCACGCCATGAAAGGTCATACCACAAGTTAAAGTTTTGTGGAGGAATCATCTTTATAGAGAAATGACACAGGAATTGGAAAGCGGAAATGAAAGCGAGGTATCCTCACCTTTTGAAACACACCAGTGTCGTCGTCGATTTCGAGGACGAAATTTCATAAGGAGGGAGGTTGTAAGACCCCAACTTATTATTAATGAAATTTAATTTTCTCTATTTATTATTTTGAAATAGTAAGGGTTGATTTGATTAATGTGGATAGTTAGGGGTAAAATACATGAATATTTTCAAAATAAGCAAGTGGTTATAAAATATTCATTGTTGTCGGGGAATATTAGTTTGGTGCGTGGAATATTAAATCTTTGTCGGGGAATATTAAATGCGACGGTAGCGACCGTGTGGGGGCCCCATGTGAGCGATTGGATGAAGAAAGCGACAAATATAAGTTGTTTAAAAATAACGGCGTAGTTAGTTATTCTGAATTATCTTTGTTAAAATACCGGGTGGTTAAAAACACGATGTCTGGCGTTGTTGACGCGGTATTGCACCAATTATTGATTCTTACGTGAAAGGCACTTTACTCGATAATGGTTACGATAATTCTTTATTCGATATTTTATTGATTTTAATAATTCTTTGCGTTGATATTTTATATTCTTGTTGTTTGATAATTGTCATTACGATATTTTTTAATTATCGAAGCAATAATTCATATTATCTGAATAATATTATTAGATAACATTATTGGCAATGTCTAGAAAGTTACATCTAAGGAGAGGTTTGGTCACCTAATTGCTTGGCGCCGATGAGGAGAAATTCTTATTGGAAAGCCCCTCTTTCTGAGGAGCTGCACTTTGGTTGTCGATATTGTGATTACGTAATATTATTTGTGAATAATTAATTATTGATTCATATGATGAGAAAATATTGATTTTATGTGGATATAGATGGAGAAAATTTTTAATGTGACAATTGTTGAAAATTGAAATTTTATCTTTTTACGATAAAATAATTCATTTAAATATATTATTATATTTTAATAATATAATAATGGTGATATTTTTACAACGAATGTGGGATATATGAGTATACGAGGAGGAAGAAGTATTTTTATTGCAATAAATGTTTAAAACATGTTAAACATGTCGATGGACCCCATTTATTGGTTGAAATTTGATTATAGCACAATAAAATTGCTTGTTTGTGGATTTGATCAATTTCATTTGGAATTTGGAAAAACTTTCTTACGCAAAGTTGTAGAGAATTGAATTTCCTATAAAAACTCATGAGATTTGAATTTTTCGATAAAAGGGCTATTTATTATGAATTATTGAAGTTAGAAAGCTCAAAATAATTGATTTTGGAAGTTTTAATTATTATTTTAAAGAAAACGTTTTTTTGCATTTAAGTGGGCTAACATGTGATATTAATTGCTGAAATCAGATCTTCAAAGATGGGCTAAGGAAATTTATAATATATATTAATATTTTATTAAATTTTACTACTTTGGTGTTCTAAGCATTTTCTATAAATAGGGTCTTGGGTTAGAATTGAAAATCACACGAAAACTGAAGTTTTCTCTCTCTATATTATCGGCGTATTCTTGTGAGTATTTTGAGTATACTTTGAGTATTGTTAGGCGGTGCTGAGTTCCTTGACCTTATACTAGGTTATTCGACTTTAGAATCTTAATCTTTTCGAGGTAAGGGATGTTATTTTCTTCTCGAATGATATTATTTCTTGATATCATTATCTTTGAAATATTGGTTGGAACTTTTTATCAAATTTGGAACTTTTTCATATCGGGATTACTATTCATGAGTTCTTATTCACGAGTTCTTATTCATGAGTTCTTATTCATTCTTATTCACGAGTACTATTAATGAAGCGTGAAGATGTTTTTTGAAATTTCTATCTTTTGGTGTGAAGTTCTTATTCACGTGTCTGTACTATTATTCACGTATCTGGCTTTATTCACGTATCTGACCTTATTCAAAAAATAAAATTTCTTCTTTTTGTCCAAAATATCTATTACGGATACTAGCTTTGATTGTATCCATGTTTTTGATCATTCTTGAATTTTACACCACTATGATTATTTTTGAGGTATTTTTGAACATGGATAAAACAAAATCGAATCCTTAATCCTTAATCCTTGTCATTTTGTTTCCTTTGGATTCGTTTCTTTAAAAATATTTTTCATCATCCTCGGTCTTAAATGATGATATTATTGAATATCTTTGGCACTTAGTAGTGCAAGATGAATGATTTCTGAAGAATATCTTTGGTAGTAGTGATGCAAAGATGAGCAGTGTTTAGATGAACATGACCGGTGATGAATATCTTTGGCACCTAGTGCAAAGATGAATATTTGATTCGAGATGTATATTGATTGATGTTCTGAGGATAAAAGATGAGGCGATGAACTTTTAAATTCATACATAGAAGATAGTAGTTTGCATTCTCTACTTAACTCTTCTAATGAATTATTATTTCATTGCGAATATTGATTTAAAATTTGTTGTCTATTGTATTCTATTAGATTTTTTCCTGTTGAAGACTAACGATAATTTGTTGTATATTATCTTAGTCATAATATTCTTTCTTGGGCTAGTTGAGCTCACCCTTTTCCTTTTTGTTCCATTTTTTCTTCTCGGAGGCGAGAATATAGCGAGTGCAGTCGGGGTATGGAATGAAGGTTTTAGAAAGAATTGTTTAGTAGTCCTCACCATTTTTGTAAAATAATGTATCAATAAATGTGATGAGGATTTATTTGAGTATAGATATTATCTAGAAGATAATATTTGTATTCAAACTCACGATTTCTTGTTGTAATAATAAAGTTGTAGTACCAACTTATTATTAATGAAATTTAATTTTCTCTATTTATTATTTTGAAATAGTAAGGGTTGATTTGATTAATGTGGATAGTTAGGGGGTAAAATCATAAATATTTCAAAATAAGCAAGTGGTTATAAAATATTCATTGTTGTTGGGGAATATTAGTTTGGTGGTGGAATATTAAATGCTTTGTCGGGGAATATTAAATGCGAAATAGGTGTGATTAATGACCGTGTATTTCAAAATAAGCAAGCCCAATGTAGAAGCGATTGGATGAAAAAATCTTGCGACAAATATAAGTTGTTTAAAAATAGCGGCGTAGTTATTCTGAGATTAATCTTGTTAAAATACTAAAATGGTTAAAAATACTGGTGGTTAAAACACGATAACACGGTATTATTGCACCATTATTGATTCTTACGTGAAGGCACTTTACTCGATAATGGTTACGATAATTCTTTATTCGATTATTTTATTGATTTAATAATTCTTTGCGTTGATATTTTATATTCTTGTTGTTTGATAATTGTCATTACGGTATTTTTTCATTATCGAAGCAATAATTCATATTATCTGAATAATATTATTAGATAACATTATTGGCAATGTCTAGAAAGTTACATCTAGGAGAGGTTTGGTCACTAAATTGCTTGCGCATGATGAAGAAAAATCTTATTGGAAAAAGCCCTCTTTCACAGGAGGCTGCACAGTTGTCGATATTGTGATTACGTAATATTATTTGTGAATAATTAATTATTGATTCATATGATGAGAAAAATTATTGATTTTATGTGGATATAGATGGAAAAAATTTTAATGTGACAATTGTTGAAAATTGAAATTTTATCTTTTTACGATAAAATAATTCATTTAAATATATTATTATATTTTAATAATATAATAATGGTGATATTTTTACAACGAATGTGGGATATATGAGTATCTGAGGAGGAAGAGTATTTTTGTTGCAATAAATGTTTAAAACATGTTAAACATGTCGGTGGACCCCATTTATTGGTGAAATTTGATTATAGCTTTGTAAAATCGCCCGTTTGTGGATTTGGTCAATTTACATTTGGAATTTGGAAAAACTTTCTTACGCAAAGTTGTAGAAATTGAATTTCCTATAAAAATTCATGAGATTGAATTTTTTCGATAAAAGGGCTATTTATTATGAATTATTGAAGTTAGAAGCTCAAAATAATTGATTTTGGAAGTTTTAATTATTTTTTTTAAAAAAACGTTTTTTTTTTTTTTTGTGGGCTAATGTGTGATATTAATTGCTGAAATCAGATCTTCAAAGATGGGCTAAAAATTTATATATATATATATTAATATTTTATTAAATTTTACGCTTTGGTGTTCTAGCGTTTTCTATAAATAGGGTCTTGGGTTAGAATTGAAAATCACACGAAGCTGAAGTTTTCTCTCTCTATATTATCGGCGTATTCTTGTGAGTATTTTGAGTATACTTTGAGTATTGTTAGGCGGTCTGAAGTTCCTTGACCTTATATCACGGTATTCGGTAGAAAAATCTTAATCTTTTCGGTAAGGGATGTTATTTTCTTCTCGAATGATATTATTTCTTGATATCATTATCTTTGAAATATTGGTTGAAACTTTTATCAAATTTGGAACTTTTTATAGGGTTACTATTCATGATTCTTATTTCTTGATATCATTATATTCAAAATTCTTATTCACGATCTTTATTCGATTTTTTTTTTGAAAACTTTTTTGGTGTCGAATTCTTATTCACGTTATCTGACTTATTCACGTATCTGACCTTTATTCACGAATCTGACCTTTATTCATGAAAAAAAAAAAAATTTTCTTTTTGTCCAAAATATCTATTACGGATACTAGCTTTGATTGTATCCATGTTTTGATCATCATCTTGAATTTTACACCACTATGATTATTTTTGAGGTATTTTTGAACATGGATAAAACAAAGTCTGAATCCTTAATCCTTAATCCTTGTCATTTTGTTTCCTTTGGATTCGTTTCTTTAAAAATATTTTTCATCATCCTCGGTCTTAAATGATGATATTATTGAATATCTTTGGCTTTGTAGTGCAAGATGAATGATTTCTGAAGAATATCTTTGGCGTAGTGCAAAGATGAGCAGTGTTTAGATGAACATGACCAATGTGATGAATATCTTTGGCACATAGTGCAAAGATGAATATTTGATTCGAGATGTATATTGATTGATGTTGATGAGGGGGATAAAAGATGAGCGATGAACTTTTAAATTCATACATAGAAGATAGTAGTTTGCATTCTCTACTTAACTCTTCAATGAATTATTATTTCATTACGAATATTGATTTAAAATTTGTTGTCTATTGTATTACATTAGATTTTTCCTGTTGAAGACTAACGATAATTTGTTGTATATTATCTTAGTCGTAATATTCTTCTTTTTGGGCTAGTTGAGCTCACCCTTTTCCTTTTTGTTCCATTTTTCTTCTCGGGAGGCGAGAATATAGCGAGTGCAGTCGGGGGGTATGGAATGAAGGTTTTAGAAAGAGTTGTTTAGTAGTCCTCACCATTTTTGTAAAATAATGTATCGATAAATGTGATGATGGATTTATTTGAGTATAGATATTATCAGAAGATAATATTTGTATTCAAACTCACAGTTTCTTGTTGTAATAATAAAGTTGTAGTTGTTTACGTACCATGTATTGACAACTTTCGAGAATGGGTGATGTATACTATTTTGGGGCGTCACGGTTAGTATCGAGCTTAGGGATATGATCTCTGGCGGAGATCGGGGAATAGAACTAGGAGGGAGGCAGTAAATCCTTGGCTAGTGTGTCTACTAAGCTTATTTGTTAGTTGAGTCGATATATAGGGATATTATGTGATATATTGATTTCCTTAATTAACCCTTGTTTTATGGCGATGTTTGAGAATGTCGTTGAGAATATTAACAATGGAAATGAGGCCAGTGGAGAGCCTTTGTACTCACCAGCGAGGAGAGCGTGCAGCAGTGGCAATGTTCCTCCTCTGTGAACAACACCATTGAAGCGAGATGATGAGCGAGGGGATGTTTAGAAGCTTTTTGCGATTCATGCAAAATCGAGACGAGGAGACTTCGTGTTCAAAATCTGAGGAGAAATGATAGCAATTCACGGGTTGTCCTGCGGCCAAGCGATTCGAAGTTTGGGACCACGAATTTAAGGAAAGCGGATCCGATCATGGCGGAAACATGGGTCAAACAAATTACAAGATATTCGATGTCTTGGGATGCGGAGAGAGAAGAAGGTTCCATTCGCCACCTTTATGTTAAAATGGCGAAGCGGACTCTTTGGTGGGAGTGCGTGAAGCGTACCCATCCGGTACTTTTCGGCGTATCTTGGGAAAGCGTTTGAAACTATTTAATGACAAATACTTTCACGAAAGTGTTAAATCGTATGATGAAGGAAGTGGAGTTCATCAGTTAGAACAAAACAACATGGCGGTGTCTCGATGCGAGGCAAAGTTTGCGAGTTATCGAGTTTGCACCTCATTTGGTGGAGAATGAGGAGCGTTATGGCCGCGGATGTTTCTTAGAGGTTTGAAACCGGCGTCGTCGATATCTCATTTCTCATAAATTTTCTCTCTGATTAGGATGTTGTAAGCGGGGCTCAATTATTAGGCGAGATAACGAGTATGTTCAACGAGGACCATGACGAGGATCGTACGAGATATAGCGATCAGCGAGAATAATGATAACCGGTGGAGAAAAGCGAGACGGACAAAAATGGTAACCACTCTGGTGGTAATCATAGCCGTGAAAATAGAAGAAGCGAGTCGGAGGAGATTTTAAAAAGAGAGATTTAACAACGACCATGTGAAAGGCAGCGGTCTTGGCGACAAGCCCGGTTCTAAGGGAGGAAAACGACCACCGGTCGTATCTTATAAATCACGGAAAAGAGGGACATATCGGTCAAAGCGCCCTGACAGTTCAAGGTATGCTATAATTGTGGAAAGGAAGGACATATCGCTCGAGATTATGCGATGGCGAAACCTAGTTCAATGAGGACGGTGACTCGAAAAACATCCCGAAAAAAGTCAAAATCAGCGATTAGGAAGAAGCGTTTGTTGTGGTCAAAATCAAAATCGAGGAACCAAGCGAGGTGATCACGGGTAAGCTATTTATAAATTCTTGCGAAGTTTATACCTTACTTGATCTGGGGTCTTACCCATTCATTTATCTCTCTGCTTGTGCTCAGCGTTTAAACTTGACTCAGGAGAAATTAGACTTTGACTATCTGTGGAAACTCAGTTAGGAGAAACTTTCATCACATCCACTTTTTTATAAATCTTGTTTGATTCAAGTTGGCACCATCACCTTACACATTGACCTTATCTCTTTAAAGATACTTGCTTTTGATGTGATTTTAGGGATTGATTGGTTAACTACTCATCATTACCAAAATTGATTGTTTTAAATAAGGTTGTTAGTTTTCATATTCTAACTTGACTTTGTTATGCAATTCAAGCAACTAAACCATTAAAATCAATCAACTTTGTCATATCTAATCATAAAATTTATTAGTTTATTGAAAAGCGGATGTCAAGCTTTCTTAGCCCATGTTATGGATTTGAATAAAGACACGTCAAATTTGAATAATATTCTGTTGTTATTGACTTTCTGGCGTATTTCTGAAGAACTTCGGTCTACCCCGAGCGTGAAGTTGAATTCTTTATTGATCTTGAACTTTGATAAAGCCCATTTCTAAAACCCATATCGAATGGCTCTATTGAACTTGAGGAGTTAAAGGTCCATTCTCTGGAATTGTTGGACATCGGTTTCATTAAATCTAGTACATCTCCTTGGGGTGCTCTGTTTTATTAAGTAAAGAAGAAAGGCGGGGTATCGACTTTGTATTGACTATCGGGAATTGAACCATATCACCATCGAGAATAGGTATCCTCTACCTCGTATTGATGACTTGTTTGACCCGATTCTGAGGGCACACACAATTCTTTTCAAAAATCGATCTTAGTTACGGATATCATCGGTGAAGATTAGGCGAGGATATTCAAAGGCGCCTTTAGAACTTCGGTATGGGCATTATGAATTCTTAGTCATGTCTTTCGGATTGACTAATGCTCTACTGACTTTCATGGATATGATGAGCCAAGTATTCAGGAATATTTGGATCGGTTTGTTGTTGTCTTTATTGATGACATCCTCATATATTCAAAAAGTCGTGAAGATCATGAGCACCATTTGAAGTTTGGTACTCGAAGGCTTCGTGAAAACAAACTATATGCCAAATTGAAGAAATCACGAGTTACGGCTTGAGGAAGTAGCATTCCTTGGGCGCGTGGTGTCGAAACATGGAGTATCTGTTGATCCGTGAAGATTGAAGCAATCTGAAGTTAGGAGACAGCAAAAAAGTCGGTGGTGGAAAATGCGTAGCTTTTGGGCTTAGGCGGTTATTATCGGAGATTAGTGGAAGGGTTTTCTCGAATCGCTACTCCATTAACTTCGGCTAACTTCGGAAGGATACAAAATTCGTTTGGAGCGAAGAATCGAGAAGAGTTTCCAAGAGCTTAAGAGGAGACTTATTTGGCTTTGTTAACAATACCATACCATCTGGTTGGATGGATTTGTTATCTCTGATGATGCTTGAGCAAAGGGTTAGGATGTGTTCTCATGCAGCGTGGGAAAGTCATAGCCTTTATGCCTCGCGACAACTTAAAAAAGAGTATGAGAGGAATTATCCTACTTTCGTGATCTAGAGTTAGCGGCCCGATCGTTTTCATTATTAAAATATGGAGCACTATCTATATGGGGAGAAAGTGGAGATATATTGGGACCATAAAAGCCTTAAATATTTCTTCACTCAAAAAGAACTCGACATCTGCGGCGGCGACGTTGGCTCGAGCTATTGAAGACTACGACCACCTTTATTGATACCATCTGGAAAAGCGAGCGTGGTAGGCGTGGCGTTGAGTAGAAGATCATATCACGAGGAGCAGTGCGATGATGTCAAGTATCTCGCGTAGAGCCGACTTTAATAGAAAAAGTTAAGGTTGCTCGAGCCACAGGCCGGAGGCGATCGTATGAAGAAGAAAGTACAAGAAGGAGCTATTAGGGCGAGAATTGATGAAGAAGGAATACTTGAGTCCACTCTAGACTTTGTGTTCTAACGACTACGATTTGAAGTCTGAAGATTATGATGGAGGCACCTGATACACCATTTGCAATCCATCTGGAAATACTAAAATGTATCGTGATCTTGACATACATTTTGGTGGAACAATATGAAGAGAGAGATTGCAAAGTTTATCTCGATGTGTTTAACTTGTCAGCGTGTAAAGGCGGAGCATCTAGTACCTAAGGGTCCGTTGCAACCACTTGAGATTCGAAATGGAAGTGGGAACACATTACCATGGATTTATTCTGGGGTCTTCCTACGGTTTCTCAAGGCATCAATGCTATTTGGGTTATTGTTGATAGATTAACCAAGTCTGCTCATTTCTTGCCGTCTGGAGACTTATTCCTTGAGCGTCTTGCTAGTATATGCGTGAATGAGATTGTGAGGTTGCATGGCATGCCGTATCCATAGTTTGGATCGTGACCCAAGATTCACTTCAAGATTTTGGGTTAGCTTGCAAAAAGCTATGGAGCGCAGTTTGCGATTTAGTTGACATACCATCCCCAAGCAGACGGACAATCGAGAGAGGACTATTCAAACTCTTGAAGATCTATTAAGACTACGTGTCCTGAGACTTCAAGGCGGTTAGGATAAGTATTTACCATTGGTGGAATTCTCCTACAACAAGCAGTTATCGAGCAAGTATAGGTGTGGCTCCATTTGAGCATTATATGGGCCGAAAATGTAGCTCTCGATATGTTGGGATGAGGTGGGTGAAGCAACATTGTTGGGACCCGAGAGTTGAAATGCGTATATGACTCTGAAAAAAGATCGAATGATTCGACAAGCGTATACAAAGCGGCACAAGATCGACAAAAGAGTTATGCGGATCTTCATCGAAAGGGCGTGGAATTTAGTATAGGGGATCATGTATTGTTGCGCGAGTTGCTCCGTGGAAGGGAGTTACAAGATTTGGGAAGAGAGGAAAGCTCGATCCACGATTTATTGGTCCATTTCAAATTCTTGGCCAGAGTAGGAAATGTAGCTATAGACTTGCGTTACCTCAAAGTATGTCTACGTGTTCATAATGTGTTTCACATATCTCGTACTTAAATAAATATGTGAAAGACCGAACCACGTTATAGAGTTAGAAGCCAGGACGAGATAGCCAGAAGACTTAGCGTGTGAGGAGGTACTGTCGAAGATCTTGGATAGGAAGGAGCATGTCCTACTGTGAAAGGTCATACCACAAGTTAAAGTTTTGTGGAGGAATCATCTTTATAGAAATGACACAGGGAATTGGAAGCGGAAATGAAAGCGAGGTATCCTCACCTTTTGAAACACACACCGAATCGTCGTCGATTTAGAGACGAAATTTCATAAGGAGGGAGGTTTGTAAGACCCCAACTTATTATTAATGAAATTTAATTTTCTCTTTTATTATTTTGAAATAGTAAGGGTTGATTTGATTAATGTGGATAGTTAGGGGTAAAATCATAAATATTTCAAAATAAGCAGTGGTTATAAAATATTCATTGTTGTCGGGGAATATTAGTTTGGTGGTGGAATATTAAATGCTTGTCGGGGATATTATTAAATGCGACGGTAGCGACCATGTGTGGGCCCATGCTGAGCGATTGGATGAAAAAAAGCGACAAATATAAGTTGTTTAAAAATAACGGCGTAGTTATTCTGATTATCTTTGTTAAAATACTAAATTGGTTAAAACACGATGCTTTGCGGTATTGCACCATTATTGATTCTTACGTGAAGAAAGGCCTTTACTTTCGATAATGGTTCTGATAATTCTTTTATTGATTTTTTTTATTGATTTAATAATTCTTTGCGTTGATATTTTATATTCTTTGTTGTTTTGATAATTGTCATTACGATATTTTTCATTATCGAAGCGATAATTCATATTATCTGAATAATATTATTAGATAACATTATTGGCGATGTCTAGAAAGTTACATCTAAGGAGAGGTTTGGTCACTAATTGCGGCGCCCGATGAAGAAGAAATTCTTATTGGAAAGCCCCTCTTTCTGAGGAGCTGCACGGTTGTCGATATTGTGATTACATAATATTATTTGTGAATAATTAATTATTGATTCATATGATGAGAAAAATATTGATTTTATGTGGATATAGATGGAGAAAATTTTTAATGTGACAATTGTTGAAAATTGAAATTTTATCTTTTTACGATAAAATAATTCATTTAAATATATTATTATATTTTAATAATATAATAATGGTGATATTTTACAACGAATGTGGGATATATGAGTATCTGAGGAGGAAGAGTATTTTTGTTGCAATAAATGTTTAAAACATGTTAAACATGTCGGTGGACCCCATTTATTGGTTGAAATTTGATTATAGCTTTGTAAAATTGTCCGTTTGTGGATTTGGTCAATTTACATTTGGAATTTGGAAAAACTTTCTTACGCAAAGTTGTAGAAATTGAATTTCCTATAAAAAAATCATGAGATTTGAATTTTTTCGATAAAAGGGCTATTTATTGTGAATTATTGAAGTTAGAAGCTCAAAATAATTGATTTTTGGAAGTTTTAATTATTATTTTAAAGAAAAAAAATTTTTTTTACTTTAAGTGGGCTAACATGTGATATTAATTGCTGAAATCAGATCTTCAAAGATGGGCTAAGAAATTTATAATATATATTAATATTTTATTAAATTTTACTGCTTTGGTGTTCTAGCGTTTTCTATAAATAGGGTCTTGGGTTAGAATTGAAAATCACACGAAGCTGAAGTTTTCTCTCTCTATATTATCGGCGTATTCTTGTGAGTATTTTGAGTATACTTTGAGTATTGTTAGGCGGTCTGAAGTTCCTTGACCTTATACAGGTTATTTAATTTAAAATCTTAATCTTTTTTCGAGGTAAGGGATATTATTTTTTTCTCGAATGATATTATTTCTTCATATCATTATCTTTGAAATATTGATTGAAACTTTTTATCAAATTTGGAACTTTTTCATGTGTCGGAGTTCTTATTCATGATTCTTATTCACGATTCTTATTCATTCACGATTCTTATTCATGAGTTCTTATTCACGAGTTACTTATTCACGAGTCTTATTCATGAAGCGTGAAGATGTTTTTGTGAAATTTCTATCTTTTGTCGTTCTTATTCAAAAATTCACGTTCTGGCCTTTATTCACGATATCTGACCTTTTCATGAAAAATAAAATTTCTTCTTTTTGTCCAAAATATCTATTACGGATACTAGCTTTGATTGTATCCATGTTTTGATCATTCTTGAATTTTACACCACTATGATTATTTTTGAGGTATTTTTTTGAACATGGATAAAACAAAATCGAATCCTTAATCCTTAATCCTTGTCATTTTGTTTCCTTTGGATTCGTTTCTTTAAAAAATATTTTCATCATCCTCGGTCTTAAATGATGATATTATTGAATATCTTTGGCTTTGTAGTGCAAAGATGAATGATTTCTGAAGAATATCTTTGGCGTAGTGCAAAGATGAGCAGTGTTTAGATGAACATGACCAAGTGATGAATATCTTTGGCACATAGTGCAAAGATGAATATTTGATTCGGATGTATATTGATTGATGTTCTGAGGGGATAAAAGATGAGCGATGAACTTTTAAATTCATACATAGAAGATAGTAGTTTGCATTCTCTACTTAACTCTTCTAATGAATTATTATTTCATTGCGAATATTGATTTAAAATTTGTTGTCTATTGTATTACATTAGATTTTTCCTGTTGAAGACTAACGATAATTTGTTGTATATTATCTTAGTCATAATATTCTTTCTTGGGCTAGTTGAGCTCACCCTTTTCCTTTTTGTTCCATTTTTCTTCTCGGAGAGGCGAGAATATAGCGATGCAATTCGGGGTATGGAATGAAGGTTTTAGAAAGGAATGTTTAGTAGTCCTCACCATTTTGTAAAATAATGTATCAATAAATGTGATGAGGATATGGAATGAAGGTTATTAGAGAGAGTTTAGTAGTCCTCACCATTTTGTAAAATAATGTATCAATAAATGTGATGAGGATTTATTTGAGTATAGATATTATTATCTAGAAGATAATATTTGTATTCAAACTCACAGTTTCTTGTTGTAATAATAAAGTTGTAGTTGTTTAGACATACAAATCGTAAAACCAATAATCAACATTCCATCTTTGCACTACAAAGCCAAATACATATATATGTGACGCCCCCAAAATAGGTATACACAACACCACACCATTCTGAGTCGCCAAATACATGAATGCGAAAAAACAACTACAACTTTATTATTACAACAATAAAGCTGTGAGTTTGAATACAAATATTATCTTCTGACAATATCTATACTCAAATAAATCCTCATCACATTTATTGATACATCATTTTGCAAAAATGGTGAGGACTACTAAACAATCCTTTCTAAAACCTTCATTCCATACCCCAGGCTAGTACTCTCGCTATATTCTATTACCTCTCGAGAAGAAAAAATGGAACAACAAGGAAAAGGGTGAGCTCAACTAGCTCGATAAAGAATATTATGACTAAGATAATATACAACAAATTATCGTTAGTCTTCAACGAGGAAAAATCGATAGAATCTGATAGACAACAAGTTTCGGATCAATATTAGCGGAAATAATAATTCATAGAAGAGTTACGTAGAGAATGAAATCTACTATAATCTATGAATTTAACGATCCATCATCAATATTTTATCCTGTAACATCAATCAATATACATCCGAATCAAATATTCATCTTTGCACTACTGAGCCAAAGATATTCATCGATTGGTCATATTCATTTAAACACTGTTCATCTTTTGCACTACTGGCCAAAGATATTAATCAATCGGTCGTGTTCATCTCTCAACACTGCTCATCTTTGCACTACTGGCCAAAAGATATTCATCGAAAATCATTCATCTTTTTTCTCTGAGGCCAAAAGATATTCAATAATATCATCATTTAAGGCGAGGATGATGAAAATATTTTTTAAAAAGCGAATCCATTGAAACAAAATGACAAGGATTAAGGATTAAGGATTAGTACTTGGTTTTATCCACGCCCAAAAATACCTCAAAAATAATCATAGTGGTGTAAAATTCAAGAATGATCAAAACATGGATCTGATCGAGTTAGTATCCGAATAGATATTTTTTAGACGAAAAGAAGAAATTTTATTTTTTAATTGAATAGTGCAGTATCGTGAATAGTCTTGAGTATCGTGAATAGTCTAGATATCGTGAATAGTAACTCAGACACCAAAAGATAGAAATTCCACAAAAACATCTTCACGCTTCGTGAATAGTACTTTCGTGAATAGTAACTTCGTGAATAATAACTTCATGAATAGTAACTTCGTGAATAGTAACTCGTGAATAATGAATAACCCAGACATGAAAAAGTTCTAAATTTGATAAAACTTCAGATCAACATTTCAAAGATAATGATATTGAAGAAATAATATCATTACAAAAAAAAATAATATCCACTTACCTCGAAGATCGATCTTACAAGTAGAAACACAAGGGTATAAGCTATGACTTGGACTTGCACCAGTATAGCAATACTCAAAGTATACTCAAAATACTCACAAGAATACGCTCAAAATATCGAGAGAGAAATAGAGAAAACTTGATTTACGGTGTGATTTTCAATTCTAACCTAAGCACCTATTTATAGGAAAATGCTTAGAACACCAAAGCGAGAAAATTTAATATAATATTAATATAATTATACAAATTTTCCTTAGCCCACCTTTTTTGGTCAAAACACCAGCCACACATGTTAATGATGTCCAAAAAAATACAAAAAAACGTTTTTCTTAACAAAAATAATTTAAACTCCCAAAAATCAATTATTTGAGACTTGAACTTCAATAATTCATAATAAATAGCCCTTTCATCAGAAAATTCGAATCTCGCGAGTTTTTATAGGAAATTCAATTCTCTACAACTTTGCAGAAGAAAGTTTTCCAAATTCCAAACAAAAATCGACCGAAATCCACAAGCGGGCGATTTTACAATATAATCAAATTTCGATCGATAATTGTGTCCACCAACACACAAAACATGTGTTAAACATTTAATGCCACAAAAATACTCTTCCTCCTCATATACTCATATATCCCACATTCATTGTAAAAATATCACCGATTAATATATTATTAAAATAATATATTTAAATGAATTATTTTATCGAAAAAGATAAAATATTAATTTTCAACAATTGTCATTTTAAAAATTTTCTCCATCTATATCCACATAAAATCAATATTTTACTCATCATATAAATCAATAATTAATTATTCACAAATAATATTACGAATCACAATATTGACAACGGTGCGGTTCAGGAAAGAGGGGGCTTTCGATAAAATTTTCTTCTTCTTAGGCGCAATTAGATGACCAAACCTCTCCTTAGACAGAACTTTCTAGACATTGCCAATAATGTTATCTAATAATAATATTCGGATAATATGAATTATTGCTTCGATAATGAAAGATCTTTGTGTAATGACAATTATTGAAACAACAACAATATAAAAATATCAACACAAAGACAATTATTAACTCGATAAAATCTTTGAGCGATAATTCATCGTAACCATTATTGAGTAGTGCCTTCTTACGTAAGAATCAATAATTGGTGCAATACGAGTCTCTTTTTTCGAACAACGCCAGCGTATTAGTGTGTTTTAACCACGGGTATTCCAACAATGATACTTGCAACAACAATACTGTAGATTATTTAAAAACAACTTATATTTGTCGTTTTCTTCATCCAATCACTTTCCGTTATGGGGCCCACACATGGTCTTACCGTTGTACGAATATTCCCGACGATCTGAATATTCCACGACCAAACGAATATTCCCAAACAACAATGAATATTTTATAACCACTTGCTTATTTTGAAATATTTGCGTATTTAACCCTTAACTATCCACATTAATCAAATCAACCCTTACTATTTCAAAATAAAGGAAATTCCTTTTTATTTAAAAATTTTGGGGTCTTACAACCTCCCTCCTTATGAAATTTAGTCCTCGAAATTGGCGTCGATACTGTGTGTTTTGAAAAGGTGAGGATACCTCGCTTTCATTTTCGTTTTCAATTCCCGGTCATTTCCTCTATAGCATGATTCTTCCACAAAACTTTAACTTGTGGTATAACCTTTGCTTGGCGTAGGACATGTTCCTTCCTATCCAAAATCTTGGCGGTACCTCCTCATATACGTTAAGTCTTGGCTATCTCGTCCGGTTCTAACTTCAATAACGTGGTTGGGTCTTTCACATATTTACGAATGCAGATATGTGAAACACATTATGAACACGAGACATACTCGGAGGTAACGCAAGAAGTCTATAGGCTACATTTCCTACTCGGTCAAGAATTTGAAATGGACCGATAAATGCGTGGATTGAGCTTTCCTCTCTTCCCAAATCTTGTAACTCCCTTCCATGGAGCAACTCATGACAATACATGATCCCCTACACTAAATTCCACGTCCTTTCGATGAAGATTCGCATAACTCTTTTGTCGATCTTGTGCCGTTTGTATCGTTGTCGAATCATTAGTCATACGTATAATAACTAACTTCGGGTCCCAACAATGTTGCTTCACCCACCTCATCCCAACATATTGGAGAACGACATTTTGTCCATATAATGCTTGAATGGAACCATGCCTATATTTGTTTTATAACTATTGTTGTATGAGAATTCCACCATGGCAAGTACTTATCCCAACTTCCTTTGAAATCTAAGACCTGAGTTTTAATATATCTTGAGAGTTTGAGTAGTCCTTTACGATTGCCCATCCGTTTGAGGATGGTATGCCAAATCAATCGTAAATTCGTGCCCATAGCTTTCTCAAAACTAACCCAAAATCATGAAGTGAATCTTGGGTCACGATCTAAAACTATGGATCTTGGCATGCCATGATCTCACAATCTCATTTACGTCACATACGAGAAAGGCGTTCAAGGGAATAAGTCTCTCGTATCGGTAAGAAATGAGTAGACTTGGTTAATCTATCAACAATAACCCAAATCGCATCTATGCCTTGAGAAACCACGGGAAGATTATTAATGAAATTCGTGGTAATGTGTTCCCACTTCCATTTCAAAATCTCAAGTGGTTGCAATGGACCCTTAGGTACAAGATGCTCGCCTTTACACGTTGGCAAGTTAAACACATCGAGATAAACTTTGCGATCTCTCTCTCATATTGCTCCACCAAAATGTATGTTGAAGATCATAATACATTTGGTACTCCCGAGATGGATTGCAAATGGTGTATTGTGTGCCTCCATCATAATCTTGTACTTCAAATTAGAGTCGTTAGGAACACAAAGTCTAGAGTGGACTCAAGTATTCCTTCTTCATCAATTCTCGCTTAGAAATAGCTCCTTCTTGTACTTTCTTCTTCATACGCATCAACTCAAGGGTCGGTGGCTTGAGCAACCTTAACTTTTTCTATTAAAGTTGGCTCTGTCGTATACTTGACATCATCGCTTTTCGTTCCGCATATGATCTTCTACTCAACGCGTCATTTTACCACGTTCGCTTTTCCAAGATGGTATGGTTAGAATATGTGCGAAAATGAGTCTCCTCTTGAGCTCTTGGAAAATCTTCTCGCATTCCTCGCTCCATACAAATTTTGTATCTTTTCGAGTCATTAAGTTAACGGAATAGCGATTCGAGAATATCCTTCAACGAATCTCCGATAATAACCAACTAAGCCTAGAAAGCTACGTATTTAGATTCTTGACTTAGGTTGCTCTCAAGCGTGACTCATATCCCAATCTTGGATAGCGTCCACAATGACACCTATCGATTTTATCGCATCGAATATGGCGTCCCTACGAGAGAGTCGGCTTGGTGAATTCCACAAAGGAAGTCACAAGATAAAGGCTCGGTACCAAATTCTATAGTTGAATTTTAACTCCGAAGTTCAATAGAGCCATTCGATATGAGATTTTAGAAATGAGTTTTGTCTGGGGTTCAAAATCGATACAAAATTTAATATCGAAGCTTTGGGAGTAAGCGAAGAAATTCTTGAGAAATACGTCGGGAAAATCAATAACAACAGGAATATTATTCAAATCGGCGTGTCTTTATTCAAATCCATAACATGGACTAAGAAAACTTGACATCCGTAATAAACGAATGACTTCATGGCTTGATATGAAAATGTTTGACTACTGATGGTTTGATTGCTTGAATTGAATAACGGGTTGCTTAGGAATATGAAAACTAACAACCTTACAAAAGCAATCAATTTGGCATGATGAGTAGTTAACCTTAAAATCACATCAAAAGCAAATATCTCTATAGAAAAAAGGTTAACGGTAAATGTGATAGTGCCAACTTGAATCAAGCAAGATTTATAAGCATTGGATGTGATGAAAGTTTCTCTAACGGAGTTTCCACAGATAGGTCAAAGTCTAATTTCTCCTGAGTCGAGTTTAAGCGTTGAGCGCAAGTAAGAGAGATAAAAGAATGGGTAGAACCCGAGATATCTAGTAAGGTATATACTTGTGAAAATTTATAATTGACTAACCCGTCTTAACCGTTCGGGTTCCTCGCATTTTTGACCGGTCCACGACAAACGCTCTTCCGAATCGTTGACTTTGACTTTTACGGACATCTTTTGAGTCACCGTCCCCATTGAACTAGGTTTCGATATCGTCTGATCTCGGCGATATGTCCTTCTTTCCACAATTATAGCATACCTTAAAAGCTGTTGTGGGCGGTTTGGGTGATATGTCCCTCTTTCCGCATTTGTAACATATATATGGGTGGTGGTCGTTCTCCTCCCTAAAAACTAGTTCTTCTGGTGGCGACGTCTTCACATGGTCGTTGTTGAATCTCCTCTTTTAAAATCTCCTCCCGACTCGATTCTTCTATTTTCATGGCCACGATTACCACCGGAGTGGTTCTGGCCTTTGTCAGTATTCTTCTTTCTCCGTGGTTATCGTTATTACGATGACTTTCTTATCTTGATATGATCCTGGTTATGGTCCCTCGGTTGAGCGTACTCGTTATCTCGCTCTAACAATGAGCCACATTGACAATATCTGAATAGAGAAAAATTTATGAGAAATGAGATCTTGGCGTATGTCGGGTTTCAAACCTCTCGAAACATCCGCGTCATCGTTCCTCATTCTCCACCAAATGAGGTGCAAACACGGATAACTCCGCGAACTTAAGCCTCGTCTTTGGGACACCGCCGTGTTATTACTGCTCTAGTCTAATAAACTCCACTTCCTTCATATAGCGAATACTTTCGAGGAAGTACTTGTCGTTGAACTATTTCTGAAACGTCTCCGTGACATCTTTGAGTGCAAATTTGGATGGATGCACGCTTCACGATTCCCACCGATGTCTGCCTCGCCACGGAACATAAAGGTGGCGAATGGAACTTTCTGTTCCTCCGTGCATCCCAAGACATCGAATATCTTGGTAATTTGTTTGACCCACGTCTCGCTTTAATCGGATCCGGCTTTCCCCGAGTGCGGTGGTCCCAACTCTTTGAACTGCTTGGCTGTGACCACTCGTGAATTCTATCATTTCCTCCTGTATATTTTGAACACGAGTCTCCTCGTGCGATTTTGCATGAACTGAAAAGCTTCTAAACATCCCTCGTTCATCATCATCTTTCGATGGTGTTGTTTTCATGGGAGGAGTACATTACCCGACTGTTGCGTTCTCCTCGTTGGTGAGTCTGAGGCATCTCCACGGTCTCATTTACTCCACTTGTTAATATTCTCGATCGACATTCTCAAATCTCATCATAAAATAAGGGTTAATTAAGAAATCAATATATCACATAATATCCCTATATCTTGACCCGACTAACAAATAAGCTTAGGTAGGACACCTTTAGCGAAGGATTTTACTCGTCTCTCCCTCCTAGTTCTATTCCCCGATCTCATTGAGATCATATCCTAAGCTCGATACCAAACATGTGCGCCCCCAAAATAGTATACACAACACCCATTCTCGAGTGCGCCAAATACATGAGTGCGAAACAAAACTACAACTTTATTATTACAACAAGAAATCTGTGAGTTTGAATACAAATATTATCTTCAGACAATATCTATACTCAAATAAATCCTCATCACATTTATTGATACATCATTTTACAAAAATGGTGAGGACTACTAAACAATCCTTTCTAAAACCTTCATTCCATACCCCAGACTAAGTATCTTCATTATATTCTCGCCTCTGAGAAGAAAAATGGAACAACAAGGAAAAGGGTGAGCTCAACTAGCCCGATAAAGAATATTATGACTAAGATAATATACAACAAATTATCGTTAGTCTTCAACGAGGAAAAATCGATAGAATACAATAGACAACAAGTTTGGATCAATATTCGCGGTGAAATAATAATTCATAGAAGAGTTACGTAGAGAATGAAATCTACTATAATCTATGAATTTAACGATCCATCATCAATATTTTATCCTGTAACATCAATCAATATACATCCGGAATCAAATATTCATCTTTTACACTACGAGGCCAAAGATATTCATCGATTAGTCATATTCATTTAAACACTGTTCATCTTTTACACTCTGAGCCAAAGATATTAATCAATCGGTTATATTCATCTCAACACACTCGCTCATCTTTTACTACGAGCCAAAGATATTCATCGAAATCATTCATCTTTTACTACTGGGCCAAAGATATTCAATAATATCATCATTTAAAGATCGAGGATGATGAAAATATTTTTAAAGAAATGAATCCGGTGAAACAAAATGACAAGGATTAAGGATTAAGGATTAAGTACTTGGTTTTATCCACGCCCAAAAATACCTCAAAAATAATCATAGTGGTGTAAAATTCAAGAATGATCAAAACATGGATCTGATCGAGTTAGTATCCGAATAGATGTTTTGGACGAAAAGAAGAAATTTTATTTTTCTAAATTGAATAGTCACGTGTATCGTGAATAGTCTTGATATCGTGAATAGTCTTGAGATATCGTGAATAGTAACTCAGACACCAAAAGATAGAAATTCCACAAAACATCTTCACATCTTCACGCTTAGTACTTTCGTGAATAGTACTTCGTGAATAGTAACTCGTGAATAGTAACTCATGAATAATAACTTCGTGAATAGTAACTCGTGAATAGTAACTCGTGAATAATAACCCGACATGAAAAAAGTTCTAAATTTGATAAAAACTTCAGATCAACATTTCAACATAATGATATTGAAGAAATAATATCATTACAAAAAAAAATAATATCCACTTACCTCGAAAGATCGAGTCTTACAATTTGAAACACCTGGATATAGTCTATGACTTGAACTTGCATCAGTATAGCAATACTCAAAGTATACTCAAAATACTCACAAGAATACGCTCAAAATATCGAGAGAAAATAGAGAAAACTTGAGTTTACGGTGTGATTTTCAATTCTAACCTAAGCACCCTATTTATAGGAAAATGCTTAGAACACCAAAGTAAAAATTTAATATAATATTAATATAATTATACAAATTTTCCTTAGCCCACCTTTTGGTCAAAACACCAGCCACACATGTTAATGATGTCCAAAAAAAATACAAAAACGTTTTTCTTAACAAAATAATTTAAACTCCCAAAATCAATTATTTGAACTTGAACTTCAATAATTCATAATAAATAGCCCTTTCATCAGAAAATTCGAATCTCGCGAGTTTTTATAGAAAATTCAATTCTCTACAACTTTGCAGAAGAAAGTTTTTCCAAATTCCAAACAAAAATTGACCGAAATCCACAAGCAGGGCGATTTTACATTTATAATCAAATTTCGATTCGATAATTGTGTCCACCAACACACAAAACATGTGTTAAACATTTAATGCCACAAAAATACTCTTCCTCCTCATATACTCATATATCCCACATTCATTGTAAAAATATCACCGTTAATATATTATTAAAATAATATATTTAAATGAATTATTTTATCAGAAAAAGATAAAATATTAATTTTCAACAATTGTCATTTTAAAAATTTTCTCCATCTATATCCACATAAAATCAATATTTTACTCATCATATAAATCAATAATTAATTATTCACAAATAATATTACGAATCACAATATTGACAACCGAGGCGGTTCAGGGAAGAGGGCTTTCGAATAAGAATTCTTCTTCTTGGCGCCTTGATTAGATGACCAAACCTCTCCTTAGAGCGAACTTTCTAGACATTGCCAATAATGTTATCTAATAATATTATTCAGATAATATGAATTATTGCTTCGATAATGAAAGATCTTTGTGTAATGACAATTATTGAAACAACAACAATATAAAATATCAACACGACGATTATTAACTCGATAAAATCTTTGAGCGATAATTCATCGTAACCATTATTGAGTAGTGTCTTCTTCACGTAAGAATCAATAATTGGTGCAATACTGGTAGCTTCTTGTTCAACAACGCGTATTAGTGTGTTTTTTAACCAACGGGTATTCCAACGATTAATAGCAACAACTACTGTGATTATTTAAAAACAACTTATATTTGTCGTTTTCTTCATCCAATCACTTTCCGTTATGGGGCCCACACATGGTACTGCTTGTAGTTAATACGAATATTCCCAAGCGATCACGAATATTCCACGACCAAACGAATATTCCCCGAAACAATGATGAATATTTTATAACCACTTGCTTATTTTGAAATATTTGCGTATTTAACCCTTAACTATCCACATTAATCAAATCAACCCTTACTATTTCAAAATAAATAAAGGAAATTCCTTTTTATTTAAAAATTTGAGGTCTTACAATATAATCAGAAAATCAATAATCAATACCCATTTTTGCACTACTGGGCCAAATACATACAACTGTAAAAACCAATAATCAACAATTTATCTTTGCACTACGGGCCAAAGATATACAACTGTAAAATCAATAATCAACAGTCCATCTTTGCACTACGAGCCAAAGATATACAACTGTAAAATTAATAATCAACAGTCCATGTTTGCACTACGGGCCAAAGACATACAACTGTAAAAAAAAAAATCAACATTCCATCTTTGCACTACGGGCCGAAGACATACAACTGTAAAACCTATAATCAATAGTCCATTTTTGTACTACGGGCCAAAGACATAGAATTGTAAAACCAATAATCAACAATCCATCTTTGCACTACGGGCCAAAAATATACAACTGTAAAACAAATAATCAACAGTCCATCTTTGCACTACGGGCCAAAGAGGACTTTCACTATAACATTTTTCTATAACATTACAGGTCATGATTATACCAATTCACAATTCCTGGTCATAATCATACCAATCAACAGTCCATCTATGCATTACGGGCCAAAGATGACTTTCACCACAATATAAGCATGAGGATGATGACAATGATATAAGAAATTAGTCAAGTGAGATTAAGGATAAATATTAGAGATTTATAATTCAATTTATCAAGAGTTCAAGAATGTTTAAATTGTCAATGTGAGACCCCAGATTTTATCAATAAAGATTTAAATTTTGTCAAAATAATTTTTTAATATTATGGTGTGAATTTGAGATAATATTATAGTTGTGGGTAGTATTTATAAATTTTACAAAGTATGCAAGTGGTTATATTATATTCGATTGGTGGGGAATATTAGGTTTAGCGGGGAATATTAAGTACAACTACTCAATCATTGGTGGACCTACAATGAAATTATTGTCGGATTGAGAAAACGACAAAATATTTTTTATGAAATAATAACAGGGAAGTTTTACTGGTAGTTCTTGTTGAACTACTTTCGGTAGTAAAAAGTGCGATAATAAGTGTGGTTGCATAGTAGCACACGGTATTAATTATTGATGCTTATGTGAGAAGTTACTCGGTTTGATTCCATTATTGTCGATTAATAATATGAATTATTATAGCGATAATGACGTTTTGTTTTATTACAGTATTATTAACGTAATAAAAGCGAAACATCTTTTATATAAAATAGAATACTTTATTAAAGTTATTACATAAATAGAATATATTATATTTTATTATGCATAGTATTGCGTAGTGTTTTTGCGTAGTGTTTTGCGTAGTATTGCATAGTGTTTGCATAGTAAAATGTTTTTATATAAATAGAATATATTATATTTTATTTAAAAGATTTTTCTTTAAATATGGATGAGTCGATTAAAGTAAATCAATACGGACCGTTCATGGATTAATTCTTATGCATTCCATTTTCCTATAAATAGAAGCTCATTCCTTCATTATTTTCTTACGAATTCATTGAAACTCTAGAGAGAAATTATAGAGAGGTTTATATAGAGAAAATTATAGAAAGAAGAAGATTCTCGCTACTTCACTACTTCTATATTCGGTTCTTTTCACGGTAAGGGTGTTATTCTTTCTTCTTGAAGAGAACTTACATTATTCCATTCACTTATTATTACATTGGAATAACTTTGTAAAAGTGGCATACCCTATACATAACTTTGTATACGCTGGCATACCCTATACTTGGTGAAATCCTTATGTTATTCCATTACTTATTATTACATTGGAATAACTTTGTATCTGTGATTTACCCTATACTTGGTGACATTCTTCTATTATTCATTGGAACATCCTCATGCATGTGTTTTACAGGACTGGTTCCGTTTTTATTATTACATTGGAACATCACATGCATGTGTTTTACACCCTGGTTCCGTCTTTATCATTCATTGGAATATCCTATCTCATGTGTTTTACACCGGATCTGTTCCATCTTTATTATTACATTGGAACATCACATCGGTGTGAATTTCACGACACGGTTCCGTTATTATTATTCTGTTGGAATAACTTTGTCTGTCAAATCTGCATGCATGGTGATTTCTTTTGTTATTCCATTCTTTATTATACCCAGGTTGGTTAAAACTTTGACTTCTATACTCCATGAAATTAGTAGAATATCCTTGATATTTGCGTTTCATCCAAAGATATCTTTTCATGAAAATATTCTTGATCATTATTGAATTTTACTCTCTACGAAAGCGATGTCATGTTGACAATTTGGGCGTTAATAATTCATGGATTAAATAATTCTTGAACTTGTTTTATTGAATTACTATGTCATTGTCATCATCCTCATGTTATATTATGTTATCTTTGGCTTACGTGCATAGATGAACTTAGTATGATTATGACCAGGATCATTCGGTATAATCATGACTTGATATAAATGATGTGACAAAAGTCCTCGGTGGCACATAATGCGATGATGGATAGTTTTGGTATGATTATGACCGGGGGTGATTCGGTATAGTCATGACCATTGATAATTTGATGAAAATCCTTGGCCAGTGGGTATGCGGGGATGATTAGATGTGGTGGTTTATTATTAAAATTTGAGTCTCGTGATAAAAATTGATGAAAACCTTTTAAAACCTAAAAGATAGTAGACTTTATTCTCTACTTGACTCTTTTAATGGATTGCTTATTCATTTGCAGATTAAAGCTGTTTGTCTATTGTATTTTATCGGTTTAACATCTTTGTTGAAGGCTAATGATAATTTATTACGCATTATCTTAGTCATAATATTTCTTCTTGGCTAGTTGAGCTCACCCTTTTCTTTCCTTTGTTCTCTTGAGAAATGAGAACATAGTTTTGACGAGTCGGGGAGCGAAGTAATGGTCCGAGGATAGCATTAGTAGTCCTCACTATTCAGCGTGAAATAGTGTGATAATAGTTGTAATGAGGACTCCTTTTGAGTTTGTATAATATCTAGTAGACAATATTTGTATTCAAAACTCACGATTTATGTCGTATTGTACCTGCGGCAGTTAGGTTAGTAAGTTGTATTTGAATTTATGTACCATGTAAGTGGCGACCCAAGATGGGTGGCGTATACCTAATTTTAGGGGCGTCACGGTTGGTATCGAGCTTAGGATATGATCCACTGCTAAGATGTGAGATAAGAACTAGGAGGGAGGCGGAAAATTCCTTCGCTAGTATGACCTACCTAAGTTTATTTGGTATTTAATTGGTCGGTCGAGGAGTATAGGGATAATATTTGATATATTAATTAACCTTGTGTTGTGGCGGTGTTTGGAAATGGCGGTGAAAATATTCACATGGAGTGAATGTGACCATTGTGACACCTTTAATCACTAATCGAGTTAATGCGATTATCGACGAGGAACAAATTAGAGATATCCACGTAGTGAATGAAGAACTAATTGTTGCACCTTTTGGCTAGTTGCTGAGAGGTAGCAATTGAAAGTGAGGAAGAAGAGGAAGAAGAGGAAGAAGAGGAACTTTGAGGAGAATTGGTTAGAAGAAATTTATGATCAAAACTTAGAATTACAAAATCGTGTTCGTGAGCTAGAAAACAGAGTTGAAGAACGGCAAATGGTCGTGGAACAAAGGGATACAACAATTCAAAATTGGGTTACCCGATATGTGATGCTCGAACAAAATCACGCTTTGGCGGGGTGTAAGATATTAAAGTTGGAATCGAGAATTTAAAAATCAAAGATCACTAAAAAAGAAGAAACAATGAACGAAGGAGAATATAGGCGATGCATGGGTAAAAAGGCGCACAACGTTGATAGTGTGAGAAAAAGACGTCCGATCCAATAAAGCCAAAATAGATGAAATGGACTTTGCTTTTTGGGCGTGATTGGGAGAACCCGACATCGAATTCGAATTACCACAATGCATAGCGGTCAACCCGAATTCGATATGGATCGAGAATAATGATTCAAATAATGGATCGAGGAATGTGAAGAAGCACTTAAGGGTGGAATGTACCTATAGTAAAAAGTCAAACTTCGGTAATTTAAAGCGAGGCGTTTGTCGAGAAACCGAGCGAAGTTATTACGGGTAAGTTAATTATAAATTAATCTGAAGTCTATACTTTATTCAATACAAGTTCTACCCACTCTTTTATTTCACCTGGTTGTGTTCAACGTTTAAATTTGACTCAAGAAGTTAAACTTTGACTTATTGGTTGAAACTTCGTTAGTAGGAGCCTTCGTTACTGCTTACTATTTTTAAATCTCGTTGATTCAAATAAACATTTTCACGTTACTGTCGATCTTATCTTTTTGAAAATACTTGCCTTTGATGTGATTTTTAGAAATCAATTGGTTAGCTAATCATCATGCTTTTAAGTAAGGTTGTTAGCTTTTATATTCATAACCAACTTTATTATCTGAATTCAAAGTAACCAAACCCTAAAGTTAATCATTTGTTATATCAAGCCATAAGAAAAGAGCTCCGAACCTTTCGTTGTTGACTTCCTTGTGTGGAATGCAATCAAGCGGACTTTACAGAGGCGACATCGTGAATGAAGATGGCAAGTTTATAGGTATCATTGTGAGGGTCTTATCTAGGTTAAGGGATAGAAGTCACAGTTGGTATCAATGTGACGTCTTATCCAAGTCTTGGATAAGAGTAATATTTTGAATGATATTTCTATCATTAATAAATTTCTTGACGTATTCTTGAAGATTTCTAGCCTACCCTAGAGGCGTGAAATCGAATTTTGTATTGACCCAGTCTAAAAACCCATTTCTTAAACCCTCAAATATTTCTTCAACTAAATAAAGCAGGTTTACGTGGTTTATGATGAAAGTCATAATAAAAGCATTGGAATAATGAAAATCATGGGTATATGAAGTATTAGTAAGTTTTATGATGAGTTATGTTGGTTAGTACGTAAAAAACATGAAAGTTTCTTAGAAATCACAAAGAGTTGAAAATCGATTTTAGTGAAAAACGTAACATGAAATTAAATTGACCATATCTCCTATTATATTTTGAATTTTTGAATGTGGTCAAGTCCTAGAGTTAGATCTATGAGTTACCTAACTAATCCAAGTGGAATTACTGGAAAAGGTGTTGTAGATTTTTGTGTGGACTGATTTTAGCAAAGGAGTGCAAAGCTGCAAAAACCGAAAAAGCTTCTGCCATGATTTTAGAGAGGCTGTTTCGGCCACTTAAATTATGAGAAAAATTCTGGCCTTTTGGGACATGAAAGTATATGGTATAAAGTACCTCCTGTCCAAAAATGAGCTCATTCGACTTAAAATGAGCAAGTTATGACTATTTCAATATTTAGGTTTTTTCGAATGAAAAACGCTATAACCGGAGTTCTATAACTCAGATGACCATGAAATTTAAACTGGAAGCTCACGTTAACATGTGTAAGGTCCTGCCAAGATTTGGGAATTTTGGAGTTAAACTTGAGGTAGCTAATTTCTTAAGGAATTAAGTGGAAATTGATTTTTAAAAATAGTAAATAAATTTTAAAAATTCGAGAAAAATATATTTTCATTATGGGACTATATTATGTTAAATCTCAGAAAAGAAATATTTTTGGGGCTGATTTGGTATTTTTCATGAAAATAGTTTAATTCTGAACATATGAGTTAAATATGTTATGTGAAGTATGAAAGTTGAAAATAGGATTTTATGGCTAGAAAATCCTATATAGAGTATATGCATATTTTTTGATGAGGATTTGATAATTGGTGATGATATTTTATGAGTATGGCATTTTGAATGATGAAATGCATTATATGGTAAAAGCGTAAACAATTGAGATAAATTGTTTATAAATTTAAGAAGTGATTAAAATATTGGTATAATATTAATGATATTAGATTATGAGATTATTAAGTGATTGATAACATGGGATATTCTTGAATCCTGGATAAATTATATTATAAATGTTTAATATTTATCCTTTATCTTATTTGATTGATTCTTTATATCATTATCCTCATGTGTTTATATTTTTTTAAAGTCATCTCGTGGCTTTAGAAAGATAGATGGACTTGGTATGATTATGACTTGGTACGGGGATCATTCTAGGTATAATCATAATCAGTAATTGAAAACACAATTATCTTTAGCCGTAGTGCATGGATAATTTGTGGTCGTGATACTTAATGAATACACGATTATCTTTAGTAGTAGTGCATGGATAATTTGTGGTGCGTAATCTTAATGAATTGGCACGTAGTGCGGGGATGATTCGATGATATGGATTAATTATTGAAATGAGTCTCGAAGAATGAAATATTAATTCATTGATGTGGTAAAAGTCATCTTTGGTAGTAGTGCATTGATAGACTTGGTATGATTATGACCACGGATTATTCGGTATAATCATGGTAGTAATTGAAAACACGAATATCCTTAGCCAGATGAAGGCATGGATAATTCATGGTTGTGATCTTACTATTGGTGAGTCTCAAGCATTATTGGTTTTACTGATTGTATATCTTTGGCTCAGTAGTGCAAAGATGAATTGTTAATGAATATCTTTGGTAGGATTGCAAAAATGAATTTAATGTTTTCAATGATAAAGGTATTCAAGGTATTCTCATCTCTTTATCATACCAGTCACGTACCCTAATTTCGAGGCGAAATTCCATAAGGAGGGGAGATTGTGAGACCCCGATTTTATCAATAAAGATTTAAATTTTGTCAAAATAATTTTTTAATATTATGGTGTGAATTTGAGATAATATTATAGTTGTGGGTAGTATTTATAAATTTTACAAAGTATGCAGTGGTTATATTATATTCGATTGGTGGGGAATATTCTTGGTTTAGCGAGGGAATATTAATATGACTACTCAATCATTGGTGGACCCACAACGAAATTATTGTCGGATTGAAAAACGACAAAAATATTTTATTGAAATAACGGCGGAAGTTTTCTGGTGATTCTTGTTGAACTACTTTCGGTAGTAAAAGTACGATAATAAGTGTGGTTGCATAGTAGCGCACTACGGTATTAATTATTGATCTTATGTGAGAAGTTACTCGGTTTGATTCCATTATTGTCGATTAATAATATGAATTATTATAATGATAATGACGTTTTGTTTTATTAGATATTATTAACGTAATAAAAGCGAAAACATCTTTTATATAAAATAGAATACTTTATTAAAGTTATTCTATAAATAGAATATATTATATTTTATTATGCGTAGTGTTGCGTAGTGTTTTTGCATAGTGTTTTGCATAGTATTGCATAGTGTTTGCATAGTAAAATGTTTTTTATATAAATAGAATATATTATATTTTATTTAAAAGATTTTCTTTAAATATGACCGTCAGATTAAAGTAAATCAATCTGGACCGTTCATGGATTAGTTCTTATGCATTCCATTTTCCTATAAATAGAAGCTCATTCCTTCATTATTTTCTTACGAATTCATTGAAACTACAGAGAGAAAATTATAGAGAGAAAGCTATAGAGAAAATTATAGAAAGAAGAAGAGTATTACGCTACTTCACTACTTCTATTTCAGGTTCTTTTACGGTGAAGGGTGTTATTCTTTCTTCTTGAAGAGAACTTACATTATTCCATTCACTATTATTACATTGGAATAACTTTTGTAAAAAGTGGCATACCCTATACATAACTTTGATCTGTGCATACCCCTATACTTGGTGAAATCCTTATGTTATTCCATTACTTATTATTACATTGGAATAACTTTGTGTCTGCATGATTTACCTATACTTGGTGACATTCTTCTATTATTCATTGGAACATCACATGCATGTGTTTTACCACCCACACAGTTCCGATTTTATTATTCTGTTGGAACATCACATGCATGTGTTTTACACCGACTGGTTCCGTCTTTATCATTACATTGGAATATCCTATCTGTGTGTTTTTACGGATGCAGTTCCATCTTTATTATTCTCATTGGAACATCCTCGCTTGATGTGAATTTCACCCTGGTTGGTTCCGTTATTATTATTACATTGGAATAACTTTATACATCTGCAATCTTGCGCATGGTGATTTCTTTTGTTATTCCATTCTTTATTATACCCAGTTATTTAAAACTTTGACTTATACTCCATGAAATTAGTAGAATATCCTTGATATTTGCGTTTCATCCATATCTTTTCATGAAAATATTCTTACGATCATTATTGAATTTTACTCTACTGAAACGATGATCATGTTGACAATTTGGACGTTAATAATTCATGGATTAAATAATTCTTGAACTTGTTTTATTGAATTACTATGTCATTTATCATCATCCTCATGTTATATTATGTTATCTTTGGCTTACGTGCGTAGATGAACTTAGTATGATTATGACCGAGGATCATTCGGTATAATCATGACTTGATATAAATGATGTGACAAAAGTCCTCGAATGGCACTGTAATGCGTTGATGGATAGTTTTTGGTATGATTATGACCGAGGGGTGATTCGGTATAGTCATGACCATTGATAATTTGATGAAAATCCTTGGCCGTAGTGCGGGGATGATTAGATGTGGTGGTTTATTATTAAGTGAGTCTCGTGATAAAAATTGATGAAAACCTTTTAAAACCTAAAAGATAGTAGACTTTATTCTCTACTTGACTCTTTTAATGGATTGCTTATTCAAGCTGCAGATTAAACCGTTTATCTATTGTATTTTATCGGTTTAACATCATTGAAGGCTAATGATAATTTATTCGCATTATCTTAGTCATAATATTTCTTCTTGGCTAGTTGAGCTCACCCTTTCTTTCACACGTTCTCTTGAAATGAGAACATATATTTGAGACAGTCGAGGAGCGTAATGGTCCGAGAGGATAGCATTAGTAGTCCTCACTATTCCGTGAAATAGTGTGATAATAGTTGTAATGAGGACTCCTTTTGAGTTTGTATAATATCTAGTAGACAATATTTGTATTCAAAACTCACAGTTTATGTCGTATTGTACATGACAGTTAGGTTAGTAAGTTGTATTTGAATTTATGTACCATGTAAGTGGCGACCCAAGATGGGTGACGTATACCTAATTTTGGGGGCGTCACAGTCAACATGATAATTAATTGTGGAGTAAAATTTAAGAATGATATTCATG
Organism: Panax quinquefolius; assembly: GCA_020205615.1. Taxonomy (NCBI): domain Eukaryota; kingdom Viridiplantae; phylum Streptophyta; class Magnoliopsida; order Apiales; family Araliaceae; genus Panax; species Panax quinquefolius. The sequence goes on from CM035159.1 coordinate 99,019,043, forward strand.
TATCAAAAAATAATTTGGACAGAAAAGAAATCACTTTTATCGTGAATAGTAGTACCCCATCATGCAAAAATACCCGGAATAAATAATCTGCGGAGTGAATAAGTACTTTTGAATAAGACTCTAATAAAAAATATTAAAATTTAATAAGAAAGTTCAGACCAATATTCTAATGAAACGATACTAGATTAAGCACAAAACTCAAGAATATTCTACTAATTTCAGGGATTATAGAAGCAATACTTACCGTAGTAAGTTTAGATTTAAAAATATGAAAAAAATAATAATATATAGAATGAGTACGAAGGTTTTTCATCATGCACACGGTTAAAGAATGACTCCAAAAACACCCAGCAACTTCAACAAATCCACACACAAATCATACGCCACAGCCACTCGTCAAACAGTTGGGTCGTGACCCAACTCATTTCTTCATGTTCTTTACATAAATCCATCAATTATGCGCTTTCAATCTTTAGTCATTTCCATAATCCCAATTTGTTTGTCTTCAATGCTTTAATTAGAGCACTAGCAGATAATTCTTGTTTTGAGAGCTCAATTTCCCATTTTGTTTACATGTTGAGGCTAAATATTCGACCTGATCGGCTCACGTATCCGTTTGTTCTCAAATCGAGTGCGGGTTTGATTGAGGGTGGGGTTGGTATGATGGTTCATGGTGAGATTTTGAAAAGGGGTCTTGAGTTTGATTCATTTGTTCGAGTTTCTTTGGTTGATATGTATGTTAAAGTTGAGTTATTGGGTTTTGCTTTACAGTTGTTTGATGAAAGTCCTGAAAGAAATAAGCTAGGGAGTGTGTTGTTATGGAATGTATTGATAAATGGGTGTTGTAAAGTTGTAGACTTGGGGAAAGGCTGTGGAGATATTTGAGGCAATGCCGGAGAGGATTGTCATGTCTTGGAATTGTTTGATTAATGGGTTCATGAGGAATGGAGAGGTTGACCGAGCAGCTGAGTTTTTCGATCGTATGCCAGAAAGGAATGTGGTTTCTTGGACCACGATGGTCACTGGGTTTTCACATAATGGATACTTCAAAAAGGCTTTGTCTATGTTTTCTCGAATGTTGGTGGAGGGTGTGAGGCCTAATGAGCTTACTTTTGTTCCTGCACTTTCAGCTTGTGCGAAAGCAGGAGCCATTGATACAGGAGTTAGGATTCATTGTTATGCTTGGAGCAGTGGCTTTCAGTTGGACAGAGCTGTTGGAACTGCTTTAATTGACATGTATGCAAAATGTGGATTTATAGAGACTGCAAGTCGGGTCTTTTCCATGACAAAAGATAAGGACATCCGGACTTGGACCGCTATAATATGGGGTTGGGCAATCCATGGCTGTGTTGAGCAAGCTCTTCAATTCTTTGATAAAATGAAGTTGGCAGGTGTGAGTTTTATATTCTTTTGTTAACTTTTTCAGTTTGTATGATTATATAGGGTATTGAAATATTTTCATGTCCCGCAGGAGTAAAGCCAGATGGAGTTGTCTTCCTTGCAATCCTAACTGCATGTTCACATGCTGGGCAAGTTGAGTGGGTACTTCATTTCTTTGACTGCATGAGGCTTGACTTCTCCATTAAACCCACCATAAAACACTGTGCAGTAATAGTAGATCTGTTTGGCAGGGCAGGCCGACTGGACGAAGCTTTCAGTTTCATACAGAACATGCCACTAGAACCTGATCTTGTGATATGGGGAGCACTTTTTTGTGCTTGTAGAGCTCATAAAAATATCAAAATGGCAGAAAATGAATCACAGAGGCTTCTGGAGCTCGAGACTAAACATCCTGGGAGCTATGTGTTTTTATCAAATATCTATGCTGGAGTAGGGAGATGGGAAGATGTAGAAAGAGTGAGAACTTCAATGAAGGATACAGGTTTAGAGAAAGAACCTGGGTGGAGTTATATTGAGGTGGGTGGTCAAGTACATAGTTTTGTGGCGGGTGATCGCAGTCATGCGCTTACAGAAGAGTTGTACATGAAATTAGAGGAAATAACATTTAGTGCGAGAGAACAGGGCTATATGCCAGAAACTGAGTGGATACTTCATAACATTGAAGAAGAAGAGAAGGAAGAATCATTGGGTAGTCATAGTGAGAAATTGGCACTTGGCTTTGCTCTCATTAGTAGTGCTCCTGGGACTACCATTAGAATTGTGAAGAACCTGAGAGTATGCAGGGATTGTCATTCAATGATGAAGTTTATCAGTAAGATGAGTCAGAGGGAGATATTATTGAGAGATATAAAGAGGTTCCATCATTTCAAGGACGGAACTTGCTCATGCCAAGATTACTGGTAGTATTGTAACTTGTAAGTTCGAAGCACTACATCGCTTTGTGTAGACAATATTTTCCTGGCAATATTCTACTCATTTATTTCAAACTAACTCCTTAATTTATACAAGCCAATGACTAATAGAAGAGGTTGAGTGTTGTAGCTTGTTTGTAAACATACTTGCTGGTCCCTGAAGGTTTAGTGCAGTGTTTTAGAAGTCAGGATCTTGTTTTTTATATCTAAGTATTGAATATTTTGTATGCTTACTTGAAGGGAGGTCGAATACTGGGTTTCATTTCATGCTTTAGAATTGAGGACTAAATTTCAACCAAATTGCAGTGTTCTAGTAAACGTATGTCTAATGAAAGAGAAGTTGAATTTTATAAATCTACATTTGTTTCCCTTTTAGTGATTTTCCAATAGATCAATAAGTTTTTTTCCTTCTACTTTCTTGATAGTTGGAAAGACAGATTGATTGTTTAGATTGTACCCTTAGTATTAGCTAAGAATTTAATTTGGTAGTGGTGTTGTGATGCTAGAGATAATAGTAACAAAGTAATGACAAATTAGGAATATCATGTCACTTTATAGTCCTAAAGTAGAAATGTATCTATTTTTTTGGAACGGGCGAAAAAGAAAAATGTATGTCTAATTTTGGAATGGACGGAGTAGGTTGATTTCAACTCTTCATTGATGGAATCTGGTAGGAATTGAATTAGATTGTATAATTAAAGAATAGTGAGAAACGCAGAGGAATGGATAACCAAATTTTTATAGAAACGTTGATATGTTTTACAATGACATTAAAAATTGCATAGAAGAAACCTTAATACTGAAAATCTTTGCGTGCAGAAATTCTCTTCTACCACTTAGCATTGTTCAGAGTCAGTTCAGTGCCAAGTAGTCATCTTTTTCCATGTTAGTTTTGGCATGCTTTAGCATAATGGTAACTAGTGAGTTGGTTAAACACTTCATATAGCTAAGATTATTGTTTTGGTATGTTTTAGTGCCAAGTAGTCAGCTCTTTGTTTAGTATCTCTTTCCATGCTAGTTTTGGCACGCTTTATGGTAACTTGAGTTGGTTAAACACTTCATATAGCTAATATTATTGTTTTGGTATGTTGCATTGATATTGGAGTTACTGGATTATGAGGCAATCGCTTCTCTTCCTTTTATCATACACTTACCTGATTTGTTTGTCATTCATAGAAATGGTTGTTCAGGAAGTTAACCAGCAACTGCTCAAAAATCTTAACTCGATGGGATTCTCGAATGTGAGGGCAATCCTGGGGCGGACCCAAGCATGGGGCAGGGGGCACCTTCCCCCACTGAAATTTCAGTGAGTCTGGGGGTCACTTAAAAAAAATTTATTTAAGGAGGTGTTAAATGAAATTGTTATATTTGATTTTAAAAGTAAAAACTATTATAATACTTAAACAAATTACTCCCAGTTTCCACTACCCCACAAAATAATTTTAAAAACAATCCCATTATCCTAAAACAAAACTAACAATCCCATTATCCCAGTTAAAACAAGCGATATTGACGGTATGGACGGGATTGGGACCAAGACCAATCCCATTATTCAAGTTCCTACTACTCCACTAGTAGTCTTAATCTCTCAGTACTTTATCTGTTCAGGCGGTTCATCAACAAAGCAACACACAACAGTCATTCAGTCAACAGAGCTACAACAACTCCAAGTCTCCAAATTCGCAACAGAGGTACAGAGCAACTCCAAGTGTTTAGGTTATTTTAATTTTAATTTTTAAATTTCCCAAATTTAACAATTACTTTAGAAATTTTTGTAATTATTTATAGATTCTTCTTTTTTTACTTTTATAAAATTAAGGTTTTTTACTTCTTAATGCCCATCAAATAAAAGTTTGTCTATTTTTATTTTCTTTAAATTTTTGTAATGTTACTTGTTAGTGGTTTAATTGAGAAAAAAGAACATAATAAATTAAAAAGGGAAGCATAATTTTAAAAAAAACAAAAAACAAAAAACGAAAAGGAGTAAAAAGAGATCCAAATAAACTTATAATCTGCATAGTATAATGTTTAATGTTGATACTGTTTTGATTTTTATATTTGTTGTTTTCATTTGGCTATACATTAGTTATTAATAATATACAACGGTGGATATTGTTCCAGTTTTTGAGCAAAACTCAACCCCAATGAAACCTATAGAATGATACATTAGTAACTTACATTGAGCGTGATATTTCTGCAACCATTAAAAATGAGGTTATCATGCACCAATTTCAAGCAATGAAACCTCAAAAAAAGTTATTGTAAACAATATTTGAGAATTATTTAGTTTTGTGATTCATTTTATTATTTTTTTATTCTTAAGGGATTTTTTTTCTGAATTTGACCCCACTGAAGTCCGCGGCTGGATCCGCCCCTGGGGCAATCAAGGTACTCTTCTGCGTGCATATATAATTATAAGCCTGAAATTCTTTAACTTTAACTGAGTTTTTGAGTAGAATTTTCTGTTGACTATGAAAGAAATTTAAAAGAATTGTGAAAGACAAAATCGAGAAGTTGGTATTTTATGTTATATGTCATCATACTTTTGTTTATCTTTGTACTCATAGTAATGGCCACCATATTCTCCTTGTGGATTGTAACTTTGTAAGTTTTTGTATCAGTGTGACTTCAGAAGAAAGAAAGTATTAAAAACAGTTCATTACTTCCACCTATATTGTTGTGGAATTGCATATACCACACCCTTGTTCACTACACAAAAAAGGGGTCAAATAACAGTAATTTTATTTTGCTTTGGTGGGTTGACCGGGGATGTTATTCCTAGGCCTGAGTTCAATACTATTCGATGGGCTACGTAAACAACAAAGAAATGTGGCCATTATTTCTAATAAAATAAAATGACCATAGTTTCTTTCGCTGTGAGTTGAAACTATGTAGCCTACGTACGTCAACTAAATCTGTTGGTAACCCAGGTTAATTATGTAATGTCATGGAGTCATAGACTTGGAGAAAAAGTGAAAAATAACAAACAGTACACATTTTTTAGATGATTTTATCTCCCTCCCAATGTAATAAAACTTCTCTTTCTGAGATTGCTTTCATCATCCAATTTTATCATTTAACTTGTGTATTTGTAGACAATATGTACTCCCTCCGTCCTTAATTATTTGACGTTTTAGAGGTGGACACAAGAATTAAGATAATGATTGGAAAGCATTAAATATAGTACTCAATTGTCTATAATACCCTTAAATCTTTTGTTGGGATAATGAGAGTTTTGTTGGGATAATGAGAGAGGAAGAGTTTAAAGTATCAAAAAATAGGCACAGTAATGAGGGGTAATTTTGGAAAAACGTTAAATAATTAGTGACAAATGAAAAACTCAAAAACGTCAAATAATTAGGGACGAAGGGAGTACATGGATGGTGTATAGTACTTCAAATTAGCGTGTTTTCTTAAAAAGGTTTTTTTGTTGTTGCTACATTGACATACACACCCTCCTTGCTGGCACCAAGGATCGAACCTTTGACCTCATAAAAACCATGGGGCGAGTAACCTAGAAGGGGAACCTAGAATGAAGAGCATATTGGGAACCTAGAAGGAAGAACATATTGAATTTTGGGAGACTGGGATTTTTTCAAGTCATCCCTCCTGAACTACTTCTTGTTCCCAATCCTTTTCTTACATGGACCAGCTTGATAGCTAACTTTATCAAATTGAAGTAGTCAAATACCTTCCCTGCATTTCAAAGTCATCCATATTACATTAGGAGGAAAGGTATTTTTTTTTTGGGTAGGTAGGGGGTAGGGGGTATGGGGTGGGGTGGGGTGGGGTGGGGTGGGTGGGGGGGGGAGAGAGATGGAGATTTGAAGTGTGCTCACAGTGCCCAATCATACTATTTGAAAGGCTCTTTCACATATTAGTAAATTCCTTTGTGTAAATTACTGATACATTTTGTTCATGTATACAGTCTGAAAATGACACAATATTGGATTGCTATCAAACGTTCTGTGCCTGCAGAGGAAACGAAGGTATTGTCTATTCTCTTATGCTACGTTTGGATTGAATGAGTTATTCCATATTCTCCCTCCTCCAAAGAATAAAATTCATAAATAAGAATGGTTCAATCAATTCCAATCGCAACTAAACACAATTTTTTTTAATTCCATAGGAATGATTCATTCTATTCCTACCTTCATTACTTCAATCCAAACGTAGCATTAGTATTACGTTGTTTTGGTGTTTCATAAATTTTTGCCACCAGGCAGCACTAACAAAGAGAAAATATACACTCTTGAACTGAGACTTTACTTTTGAAAGTATTTCTAAAAACAAAAGTTGATAATTAATAGTAAAGATAAAACTTAGTTAAAGTGATATTTGGAACATTAAATTTGAAATTAGGCTCTCACTTTGGATGTCCCAAAACCGTAAGTTAAACTTTCAATGTGGTGTCTCTATTTCGGCGTCCAAGTTTATTCTTTACTCTTCTACTCTTCTTGTTTCCTTAATTTACTACTTGCTACATTATTCTACTTGTGCATCAAGTGGGAATAACCCTTAATTTGAACTTATTAGATCTTTATACATACTTTATTTCTGGAGGAGGCTTGTAGGGTTTACAGAATCTTACAGGATGTTTGGTGTTAAATGTGGATTTGAAGGAGGATAGTTAATTACACTGATGCTACGTTTGGATTGAAGGAATTGAATGATTCATTCCATTCTAGTTGGAATGAGTTATTTCATACTCTCCCTCCCCAAATAATAAATTCAATCCATTTCGATCGTAACTAAACACACTATATAGGAATGAGTCCTTCCATTCTTACATTTATTACTCCAATCCAAACTTAGCAGGAGGCTTGCAGGTGCTCGAGAGGAGCCTCCACTACATTTATTGGTTGGCAACCGAAATACTGATATGACCTCGGCAGGGTAATGCCTTGCTTTTACATGAACATGTATAATTGATCTCAACTTGTTTGAACCCACCCGAGCAAGACAGATTAGTTACTTGTTTATTGTTTATTCATTTGGATATTTTTGTTGCCTTTTTTTTTACCTTATTTTGGTTAACAGGATAGAGTCGGAAAATTGGAAGGAGGGAGTTGTGCGAGTTCACTTTCGGCTTGCTGCTTGCCAAAAAGGTATTTTTAAATAGTAGAAAGCTAATATTGAGTTTTGGGTAGAGATAGAATAAGTGATGACTGGTTGTCTATTTTTTAATTTTTACAATATGTAATCAAAATTTTAATATTTTTCACTTGCATTCAATTAATATGTCGTATCATAAATTAATAAGTTGACCCGTTAACTAGACTAATTAAATACTTTTGTTTAACTAAAATGAACTATTTTGAATATTTTTTTTTACATTTATTAAATATTAATGACCTTTTTACTGATTACGAAATGAAAGAAAATTTATTTATTTTTTCAATTATATAATAGTGACTTATTAATATATAACCCGTGTGACATCGGTGTTTAAGGATGTAAACTAAATTAAACAGTTCGAGTTTGATTCGTATTTACTTGATTAAAAGTTCAATTCGAACTTCACTCAAAATATAAACGAAAAGTTCAATTAGTGTTCTACTCAAAATATAAACGATTCAAATATGAATAAATTTTTAAAGTTTGATAAATTATTCGAACATTTATAAATTGAATTTTTTTATTGATATTCGAATCATATTCGCTCGAAAAATTTAAACTGTTTTGGCTCAATTTGAGATCATGCTCGACTCGAACAAATCTCAATTACACTTTATTTTACACTTATAAATTTTATAAACTAAATCTGAATAACTAAATAGTCGGCTCAATTTAGTTAATTTATACCCTCACGGCGTTGGTATGTATAAATGGGTTTATTTTTCTTTCTAAGTATTTTTAGGCTGGTAATTCCACTACTTGTCATAGTAAATGTGGTCGAGGACCATTTTTAAGATATTGAAAATAAGGCAGTAAAATAAGTAAATAGTTCGGGCTCGATTCGTACTATCTTAATTAAAAATTTTATATTCGAGTTCGACTCGAAATATTAATGAATCAAATAAAAATAAATTTTAAAATTTGATAAATTACTCAAATATTCTTAAATTATAATCATGTTTTTAAATCGACAACTAAATAAATTTTAATTAAAATTTATTTTATAATCGATAAATTTCGTGAAACTAGCAACTCAATACTCACTTATGTTCATTTACACCCTTAATTAAAAATAAAAACGAGACGTGGAAATAACCATCTATTGCTTTTTCCTCTTCGTTCTTAAAAGAAGTAGCCCAGTTTTGTTCATTGCTTCTTCCTTCCTCCTCGTGCAATTGCAAATCGTGAAAATCAAAGTTCGACACTCTCGAACCCTAATTCATATATAAAATTTGTATGTCTTGATGACCTTAATTGCTCAATTTTCAAGACGATGGTGAGGTGGGTGCACGATGATCTACTCTTGAATTCCGCACAAATTGCATCAAACGACGTTAATCAACTTATTTATGGAACAATCATCATCGTCGTCGTCATCAAGGAAAGTTGAAGCAGAAGAAAATCATCAAGAGGATGTGAGAGTGATTCAATGGGAAGATTTCGAGCAAGAGCTAGCTCGATTGTGGAGTCTTTCATCTGCCCTTAACGAAGCTAATCGGAACAAAATTTTGTTACAGGAGAAGCTCCAGTCCCATATACAGGTAGGGTTGTACTTGGTTTTTTGAGCACTTTTCTGTTGATTGTTGGCGTAATTTTGGGTTTTGTTTGGTTGGCGGAGAAGTATAGGAAAAAGGATTGGAGTGATATTGCAAATTTTAGGTACGGTTATGCCAGATTTTTACTAGAGTTTTGCCTATTTAGATGCTAAAAAAGGGTAGGGAAATGTGAGAATGAAGAAGCAATTGTTATTTTCATTGTGCTCCGTTTAACTTGGTGTATCAATTTATTGCACATGAGAATGAAATACAAATTTTTGAAGCTTTTTGAAAAATTGCAATCCAAAGTTTTATTATGCTTCGATCGACATAAATTATTGTCAATTTTGGTTTTTTTTAGGTCTTTGGTTGCTTGATGAATTATGGGAAAATCAGAAAACAAACAAGCAATTTATTTTTTATACCATACCTTGGTTTTACTCTATTTTTGACATCTTATATAATGTTAATGTTGTATTCCATGGTGTATTTGATTGCTGAGACAATGCAGGAAAGTTAAATGATGAAAATATATGTATACTTTCCAATATGTTAGAGAGACTTCATTAAGGAGCCCCTAAAAAGAGGCCAATATGCAAGCGTGTGCAAATAAAAAGTGCATAGAAGGGGAAAAATACACTATACCACCCAATTCCAACCCATCCTATTACGAACTCCACCTCCTAAGTGCCAAAATTGGAGAATATGAAGGTCAATACACCTATGTTCGCAACACAAATTCAACCTGAAAATCCCCAAAGGACAAAAGATCCCTGCTAACCTATTCTTCTATAAGAACAAAAGACCTAAAAGTATAAACATATTTTTAACTTTGTTTGATTGCTGAGAAGTGTAACAAAAAGAAAGAGCAGACTTTTTTGTTGGGGCCATTGCAAGTATAATCACATAATTCTATGTGGGAATAAATTATTCCTATGTGTAATACTGGAGATTCATAAATTAACATTTTGGCTGTCAATTGACTTTTTCATAATTTTTGTGAAATTACGAATTGTACATTCTGTACTAGACACACAGGATGTACTCTGATTCTTGGGAACAGAAATGAAGGAGAAAGCAAATTGAAGTAGATTATTGAAACTTACTTTACTGGAATGTGGAGTAAAGAATCAATGGGACTAAAAAAGTTGTTTTTTCAGTTTCTTCATCCTTATCCTTCAATGCCTGGCCGGGAATTCTGGGGAATAGAAGAATACATACATATATATATATATATATATATATATATATATATATAGTTGTGTTTATTTGTTTAGTAAGATTAAAAAGAAAAGACATTATGGTGGGGCGATGTTTCTTTTATTTTCCTTCTATGCTCTAAAAAAAGAGGGATAGTATAAATAAATGTTACTTTTTTATATTGCTGAAAGTTGTTTAATTCTTGAAAAAACTGCATAAGGAATTTAAATTGCTCAAAAAAAGATGTATAAGATTGTTTGAGTTATAGTTCTTCTTCGCTACACATTGAGTGGAAGATTAGAAACTTGAGTTCGGTACCTACTAGCTTTTCCTACAGTTCATATCAAGTTGGCTAATAAATTTTTGAGAAAGGACCGGCACAGAATTTGTTTCATTACTTTTATGTTCTGTTCTTTATCTCTTTCCTTCTGAAATTTCATGGGCTTTAATTGATAAGCCTGCGGATTAGCGGGCGGCCATATGGTGGGCAGGTAGAAGCAGAGTCATTAAGTCGATCAAATGAACTTGATGAGATGCGCGAACAATTGGAGTCTCGAGAATTGGCAGTGGGAAACATGACCATGCATCCAAAGGTTGTAAAAGAGAAAGTAAAAAAGCAAGAGGAGCAGCTTAGTACCGAAATAAGATCACTGTTGGTTGCAGGAACTGCTCTTTCTGTAGCTAGTAAGCGTTTGCAGGTAATGTCAGTAATATATATGTCAAATTTGATGCTTTTGTTCATAGTATTTCATAAAGTAGAAGAAACACATGGACATGTTTGCTTAACTCATGGACATATTAGCCCTACGGCCCCCTACCTATTATTGCTTTTTGCTGTTTGCATGATGAATGTTGTTGATATTGTCTACAACTTAAATAAGGTCCTTTAAGCTTTGCAAGCATTTCTATACACGATCTTGTTACTGAATTCCTCATTCTGCCTTATCTTTTAAGTTGGTTTACTAGCTAGTAGATAGAAATATTTTCCATGGTGCGACAAATATTAAAGTGGATGGTATCTGCGTGTGTTCATTTGTTATGTATGTGTGAGAGTGGTACGCGTATGTATGTCACCATTAGGACTACAACAAAAGGATGGGAAACCTTGTCTCTCTTAACTACTAAAACTTGCCAATCCACCAAGGACTCATTATAATATTGAAAGAGCATACCTGAAAATTTAAATAGTAAGAGATCTATAACTATAATTTGACTTAAAAAGTACTCATGTACCATGAATACTTCCAGCTTATTAACACACTAAAATAACTTTTAAGACCTTTTTTTGGATGATATTTCATTTGCACTCTACTCAATCATTTGTTTAGTCTCTCATTGCTTGGAAAGTAATGATCATTAGAATATCCAGCTTTCAGATGCTCTCTGATTTCTCAAGATGTTTTTATCATATTTCATTTTGCTGGGGGTCACTGGGGGTGGTGATAGATGTGAGTTGGATTTAATATACTTACTGTGCCATATAAAACCTGATTATTGTTATATTATAGGAAGCGAATAAGTCACTGGCTGGAAAAAGAGGTTACGCTCATCTCAAGAATTTGCAGAAGTTGCTGAGAGTGAGGCAGCAATATATGGTATCGCAAGTTTCGTTGCTCTATCTGTGAAGGTCGTTGCTGGACATGCATATGAGCAAGAACTTGAATCATTTACCTGCAGTAATAAGTCAGGTAATTTGTTGGTAAGGAATCTTTTTATGATCTGTTTAAACTTGAATAGTGAAACTGATGTTCTGTGTAGATATGTATGTTATCATGGCTAATACTTCATAGTTTGTTGAAGAAAACTGAATATGAAATTAAAAATTATGAAAGAAGTGTTGATCTTTAAACTTTTTGAGGTCCTATTTATCATTAAAGCTAATTTGAAGCCCCCCCCTCCTCCTCCTCTAAATAGGGGTAGCACATAGATGGATGCAGATAATTGATAAAAATGCAAAAGCAATGAAGGCTGCTATTGAATTCTGTATGTACTTAAATGACTAATTAGCACACCATTTTTCCACCCACATTGTTAATTTTTGGGGGGTACTATTAAGAACATTACAAATATTTAAAGGGTGATGGGGAAGGGGGAGACAAAAGCACACAGATTTTTGTAATGGAACAGTGAGAGTAATAGGCCCATGTCCACCATTATATTTATTTTTAAAGGAAAAAAAAGTACCTATCTGCCAATATCTACTTAGACATTTTATGGTTTTATTGAGTGACGAGTTTTATCAGGTGCTAACCATATCAACATCTATAAAACTATCAAGTTTTTGGAGTTACCTACTTTAGGAGACAAAAATACAGAGTATTGTGGATATATTAGGTAGAGTAGCTGTGTTACATGTGTATGTAACACAGGTGATGGGGAAGGGGGACACAAGAGCGCACATATTTTTGTAATGGAAATAGACAGTGAGGGTTATAGGCTCCTGTCCACCAATATATATTTTCTAAAAGAAAAAATATACAAGTCTCTGTCTGCCAATATCTACCTAGACATTTTATGGTTTTACTGAATGATGAATTTTATTCTGTGCTAACCATATTAACATCTATAAAATTATCAAGTTGTTGGAGTTACCAAGCTTAGGAGACGAAAATATAGAGTATTGTGGATATATTAGGTATAGCTGTGTTACATGTGCATGTGTGCTTGCTTGTTATCATGTTATATATAGATGTATCTGTGATTGGGTAGGTGGGTGTGGATTTGTATTTGCTCTCACATTGATCTCTTTCTCTTCTCTCCTTCTTTGTTTTTCTGTGGATGTATTTTACTTTTTCTTTCCTTTCCTTTAGATGCACATGGCTATGGTTTTTTTGTCATACAAAATGGGTATATTCCAAAGTATTCAAGTCTCGACTACTTTTGTTCTGCTTTATATTTATGTAATGTAATGTGAAATTGTTTCAAAGCTTTATGAGTGGAGGTATATACTGATGAAAAATGGAGAGTTTGAATGCACTATATATTCATGTATGTTTTGTCTAGGTAATTTTATTACCTAGAATAACATTTTTTTTTATAAGTTTTCTTTGTGTTCGGATACTTAATATCTCTGACTTGGTACTAATTAGTCATTCTTCTCGTATCTCTTTGCTTTTTCTCTAGGGGATCCTTCTGGGTTAAAACCTCTTGACCAAGGATCATTAACTATTTCGGGTCTGCATCTCAGTTTGCTTCCTTTTACGAAGGTGAGCTTTTTCACTGATAAGAAGGAGGTTCAAAGGTCTGCAACAGCCCTGGGATATGTCGCACATGTATGTCCTTTCTCTTCCTAAATATAATTATGAACTAGCAAATTCTTCTTGATGTTAGTTTTGCTTTAGTCATCAAATCAAATCTAACATTTACTCTTCTGCTATCAGTGCATGTTATCATTATTATTATTACTTTTGTTTTTGAAATATACTCCTAAATTAACAGAGATTTTTCAATCATGTAGTTTTTGACTTAGTGAAATAACCATTTGATTATGTAATAAATAAAAAAGAAAACTTTAAAGGACTTGTAGCTATTGTACCCTTCATAGTGCTTTTTTATAAAGGACACTATGAGTTTGGTCAGGTATTTTCAGCGCTGATATTTTCGATATGTATGGATGCGTATATACACAAACACAGAGACAAGCGTGCACTCATTTATCTTTTTTGACAAGTCTAATATCATGTATATAAAAGACAACAATATCTAAATAGTATACATAATATTTGAATATTGACCAAGTTGGCTACTTCACCTGCAGGCTGTTTCACTTATAGCTTGCTATTTAGAAGTTCCCTTGCGCTACCCTTTACGTATGGGAGGTTCTCGATCATATATATGTGACTGCGCACCTTCAATAGAGCCAACAACAACTGATTTGACGTTGAAATTACCACTTTCTTCAAATTTGAAGCCTATAGAATTTCCTCTTTTTTTAGAAGGGCAAGACACAACAAGAGCAGCTTACGCAGTCTTCCTGCTGAATAAGGTATGGTTACCGTTCTAATTCTATTGGTGGATTAGTAGTTCTTAAGAAGCTGCAAGTAGGTGTTCTGAGTTTGGAATCTGCTTTAAATCTTTCAAGAACCCTAATGATAATGACAGTAGCGATATTAAGGTGAAATAACTTTTTTTCAATGTTAAAATTCACATTCTCTTGAGTTTCTTTTTGCAATTGGTGAAACTGTAATTCAAGTCTTTTATATGAATAATTTTCTTCTAATCAAATTGGTTTGACGAGTAAATCTTAGTGAACTGGACTGGTGACAGTTCTGCTGATGTGGGTCTCATTTCAATGAATACATGATATTGTGATACTAATGTTCACTATCTCTGAGAGAGTCTTAGTAACACCCATCACTAATATTGAGTGGTTACATTCTTTTCTTTGTACTTTCCTTTATCTAAATAAAATAAAATCTCTCTTTGAACTTGACAAGTATATATATAATTAGATTAACATACATTAAGATAGTATTTTATTTTTGTTTTCCTTTTCCTCCGTGTTTTCCAAGTTACATGTGTACCCTAAAAGTTCACACTATCGATTGTCATCTTCGAAGTTTGATAGTAGAGTTCGGGCCTCATGAAAGTTCCATTACAGTATTCGTTATGTTCTATTGAATTTATCGTTATGAAACTGACCTAAAGTTTACTTTTCCCTCTCACATTATTGTAGGATTTAGAGCAACTTTTGAATTTCATTGGTGTTAAGAGCTTAGGACCACGCCATGTAGCTAATTTGAAGGAGCTTTACAGGACCATCCTTTCTCCAGAATATATTGATACCTGATATGAGCTTCAATTATTTGGTTGTAAGTTTTTGTAAATGGTTTTGTATTCTTACACGGTGCAAATTTTTTAACGAAGCACCTCCCCCATAAACCCTTGTGAGTTGTTACTTTAAAGCAATGCAACTTATTGATCAAATCTTAAAAAGTTGATTTTTGGTGCAATACACGACTCTATGGTTTTGATCAACTTAATAAACCAATGTCCTAGATATATAGTGTTATTATTGCTTTCTAGTTCTCAATGCCAATTGCCAATGTTTCGTTTTTGTCATATTCTGGTATCAAATATTCTACTCCTAAATACAAATTAAACAGAAAATTGTTAAAAAAAAATCAAGTTTTTCTCGGATAAAAAGGAAAATACATGAGCATTTTTGATTTTACATTAAAGAATAATAATAGGAACTGATTCTCTCTTCAGTTGACTATCATAATCAACCAAGTACACAAAATACTCATAATTGCTCTGACTAGTTTCATATTACTTCCCAACTGGCTTTTAATCCTATAGCTGAAATGATATCAGCTGCCATAACTTCTCAGACGAGCACAAACTTCAACCGAAAAGCATGTTCAACCTTGGTTGTTTCATATTGATCTTGAAATAGACTCTCAGCCTATAAAGAAGCTTGGACAGCATACATATTAATCAACTTAACAAATATGATTTGGTTTATACACAGATTAGTGATCAGAACTAGAAGATGAAATTATCTAAATCTTGATAAGAGTTATTTGACACTTCAATTAGTTTGATACAATGAATAAGCAAACTTTCAACATACCTCACATAAGAATCAGAGTGTTGCTACATTCGATTCGGTACACAACATATTAAAGATATGAATGAGCCTAACTTAATCAAGCTTGGTTTCTAAGAAAATTCAAGCTTCAGTTACATGCTCAACCTTGCAACCAAGCTACAATTAACATCTTTACAATTGTAATCTAGATTTAAAAAAAAATTATAATTAAAGGTCTAATTATCATTGTATTTTCAATTTAAAAATACATGTTTCCTACCACCACAAGTGAAAGTAAGAAAGCTTCTTCAATGTTGAACATTTGAAACGATCCTGTCCCCAATTGATGCTAAATCCAATTTTCCACAGATGAGCTACGCCATATATGTCCTCCTTCCTCAACCTGTCAACAGCCAAATCGACACCAGAAATTCAGCATATGCTCATTGATGAACACTTAGCTTTACACAACACAATTTTTTGTGTGGATATAGTATGGCTGGTCATTCAAAACTCTCCATGCACATTATCTATGCATTATCCTGTTCTTTAATAATCATTCCTTGTAGGTGGATATGACCCTATGGAAAACTTCTGAACACACAAATTATGGAAAGTCCTTTAAAATTTAAACACTGCTAAAAAACTCTATGCAAGCCAAATCATAGTGTTTGTTGTAAGAGTTCAGGTGTCTGCAAACTTATGTCTACATTAATTTTCAACAAGCCCTCTTAGTCTAAATGCAAAATATTATGAACATCAAAAAAGCATCATTAGCAGGATCATTAATCATGTGAATCATTGGATTTGATCCATTAAAAATTCAATATAACTATATGTTCAACATAAATTTCATTCAAAACCTATAAAGGAATTTTTTTTTATTATAACTAATGGAAGGCTTTAAACATTAAAAAAGTAACCAACTTTACTTGCAGCATGTTGCCAAAGAATTCACCAAAATTAGTTTCTTACAGATAAGAACTTGAGGTCAACAAAGAAGGCAATTAAAATTCCAAGAACTTAGCAAAACACAATCTCTAACACAAATGTAAATCACAGTTCAAATTCAAAAACCAGAAAATCGATAACAACAATACTCAGAAATTAAAGTCTTTATCTAAGCCAATGACATATAACTCAAAGTACCTTCAATGTAAACTTAACAGCCCCCATCAATATCCAATATCACTTGGGTCTCCAGTATACTCAGCAATTTGTTCAAGTAGAACATGGAGCGGCTTTCGAGTATCAGCATCTTGAACAACAGCAGTTTCCTTCTCCATATCCTTCTCCAATAAGCTTCCATAAACACCCTTATTCTTGCCATACAAAACAAGAACGGGGCCACCAGACCGTGGAAGTGCAGTCTCAAGTAAGTCTTGCTCAACACCTTGGATCAGCTCCCTACTACCATCCATAGATATATCACAAGTAGTCGGTCCAACCACATCCACAACCTTGCCCTTTTTCAAATACAGCCTCCCTCCTTTAAACTCCTTGCTAATAATCCTAACTCTAATATTACTAACTAGCCAAGACATTCTATCCTTCCTCACCGGTTTTTCCTCCCTCTGATCACCTCGACTCCTCTTACTATCCTTCTTTCTGTTTTCAATCTTCAACTCCTTCAACTTCTTCAAACATCTCCCTTCTTCCACAGAGCCCAAATCCACAACATCACGACCCCGCACTTTCACTTCCACTTCCACTTCCACTTCCTTCCCACTGTCGAAAACCTTCAAAACAACATAGTCACCACCACCCATTACTTCCAAAATCCTACCCTTTAACCCCATTTCTCTCCCACCAACAATCCTAACATCTTTACCCACAAAATACCCACCCATATCTTTCTCTTTATTCTTGCGTCCATCTTTAGCATCGCCATTATCAACATTGCTTAATGGAGCAGCCACAAAACCTAACCCTTCCTTCCCAGCTCGTCTATCGAATTCAACAATCTTCACATCCTCTTTATGATTCCTCCCAATTCCTCTCCCCTCGTACCAACCGTAACCCTTCAGCAACGCGGCCCCAAAACCCTCAACTGGGACATCATCAAACTCCTCAAAGCCTCGATCTTCCGGCAATTTATCCAAATCTTCCCTCAATTTCTTAACCATCAACCTATCAATAGGCTCATACGATTGAGGTTCTGCACTTTCAGAATTCTGATTGGTCGACTGGCGCAAATTCAGGCCGTAGGTTACGTCGGGCTCAGAAGAGGGGTTTTCAGAGGTGGGATCGACTTCGAATCGGAGGGTGTCTTTTGGGTTTTCTGCGGATTGGATTGGGAGGTCGAGGTTTCTCATTTTCTTGTGGGGTCTCCATTCGTTGGGTTTTGGCGGGATTACGAGGGTTTTGGATCGGGAAATTAGGGATTTGGAAGGGTCGAACTCAGTGAGGAATTCTTTGTCGGGCTGTGTTGGGGTTTTCTCATCGTTTTTGAATTCCTGTGTGGGTTTAAGGGTAGTAGTCTTCTTGGATGAATTCTTTGAGGATGAGAGAGAAAAGGAAACTCCTTTCATGGCGGTGCCGGTGTGTGTTAGAGAGAGAGAGAAGGGTAGGCGAAATCTGTCTATAAATTTTTTCCAAACTACTTGATGAATATAATTGTTGTCAAAAATCAAATTAAACTCATCACAATTTAAATTTTAGAAAAAAATAAAAATAAAAATATCTCACTACAAAAAAATATATATATATATATATAATTTTTTTTTGTAATTTCCTATACTCATTTTTCATAATTTGGTAAAAGCAATTTCCCAATATTATATACTCATTTTTCAATAATTTTCCAAAAATGGCGCATTTGTATTATCCCAGATAGAATTTGTTACTACATTTCTGTAAATCATAACTTGAAATTACAGAGAAGCTTCTAATGGCACTGCAAAACAAAAAAAATATCGATCAATTTATGTGCGAATAAAAGGGGATAAATAATTTTTTAGTCACTCTACTTTAAATCAATTTATAAATGAGTTATTAAATTGAATTTTAATTTTCTTACAAATCGTTAAGTCCTTTGACTTTTAATGAAATTTGACACATAATGCTGAGTTGAAAATAAAAGCTGATGTGGCAAAAATGATCCAACGTAACCTTCAATAATAATATTAATATTATAATTTTTATGGTTTATAATTTCCTTAATTATAATTTCTAATAATTACATAAAAATTCATTTAATATTAATTATAAAAGTAGTTAATTTTTTTTTTTTCATTTATGTTATTGTATTTATATTTTTTATTAAGTGTGACCAGATCATGCATAAAAATTTCATGTCAACTTTCTAAAGAAATATGAGGTCAAATTTCGTTGAACTTAACGGTTTATGTAACGGTTTGTAAATAAAATTCAATAAATTGACTGTAAAAATAAATAAATTAGTGACTCATTTGTAAGTTGACCTAAAGTAAAGTGAGAAAAAACATTTATACAGAATAAAAAGAGTATTAGATGGATCTGTGCAAAAATAATACACATATATTGTAAATTGAATTAACTTTATATAAATCATTAAAGTTAATGCATCAAATTTTTTTAACTCATACTGTAACAAATTCACTGGTTAAATGTAGGGCCTGTTTGGTCTAAAAAACAAAAGTAGGAAAAACTACAAATGCGAAGGAATACCGATTTCTTTCAAGTTAAAAAGCTATTGGTAACAAAAACAATCACCAAAATAAGAGTCTACATGCCAAACACCTATCTGTACTCAAAACCAATACATATTCAAGTTTAAGTGTTAAATGATTTGGCCAGCTCTGCCATGGCTATTTGACAGTTGATCTCAAGCTGGTAACTGGAGCTTTACATCATTCTTCCAGCTGTGAACCATTACAATGAACGATGAGTTAGATGAGTTATTTGTACGATTAGCTATATATAAGCATGTGCTGTATTTGAAATCCGGAATAAATTAATTACCTCTGAAAGTAATAGTAAAAGAAATCGGCATAAAGCAATGTCTGGACAAGCCCAGATATCCAAGCTGCAAATAGCACAAGCAATTTCATATTGTTATGAGACAGAAAACTGCATGTACACGTCCACGTTATGCACTGAAAAGGGAAGGGGGGAAGGAGATTGTTGGGTGGGGGGGAGAGAGACGGAGTGAGAGAGTCGTACTTATCCAATGGACATAGTGTGGCTCAGTGAAGTAACGATAGATCCAATTTAAGATGTACAATGCTCGATATGCACTGCAAAGAGAAGCAAAACGATAATTCAAGTACAGTCCCACATTCTGATACACGACCAGATATGTTATCAACTAGCAGTTCAATTTACTTGAGATTGATCTGATTCAACTACCGAAATTTATCTATAAGTATCTGTCTCACAGGATTTCAAGCAATGTTCTACACAACATGCCAGCACTGGGACTAGGGTGTGAAACTCCTGGCCCTAGTACTAAAATGTGCAGAGCGAACCCTTATAACACATAAATCTCATATTAGGAGGGTCAGTTTGTGTTCGGATTCTTGGGAAGCTAACCGAATAAATAGGCATAGGTATATGTAAGGAGTTCGTAAACCTTGGGTGTTCACAGCAACGCTAATGCAAACAATTAGATTATCAATGATTATATTTATGGCCTACGAAATCAAGCAATATTCCTTAACACAAACAATAACAAAGGAAAAAGATAATGCGGAAAAAATTATAAACCTAGAATCAAGGAAGATGGATAGCTAAGCAACAGGATCATTGTTCAGACTAAACATATTAACAGTGTATATGTGCCCACCAAATCTAACAGTGTTCCTTAGCCATTAAAAACAAAGGAAATGAAAACGAAGGGCAAAAAATAATAACCCTAGAATTGAGGAAGATGGACAGTTAAGCAATGAGATTGAAAGAGTAATAGCATAAATAAGTGAACTAAGGTTTCCAAGCTTGCTCCATACACCACATTGTTCGAGCTTGGCTCGTTTATCTAAACAGGTTAAGGAGCTTGTTTGAGCTGGCTTGTTTAGCAAGCTTGAGTTGGGTTTAGTCAAGCCGAGCCGGGCTAACGAGCAGCCCAATGTTTACAGCTCTATATGATAGAACGATGATCTAGGTAACATTGAACTGACCATGAATAAGGTACTTGTGCAACTTATGTTACAACTTTTGTTGACTGAAAAAGAGAAGTCTGGGTCAGGTGAATTACCCAAGGAGAAACACATATTGCCCTGTCAAATTGTCAATATTTCTTGTCCTTTGCAACAGTACCAGCTGAGGAAGTATGGCAACAGCTTCCAAATATAAGGAAAATGTCCACATTACCTGTTCAAACAAACAAAGCGGAAATAATTAAGGAACTGATATTAAGGTAACTCAAAATTGATAAATCAACTTGGTTAGAACAACATTTACTTCAACATAAATATGAGCTGTGTAAACAACATAAGATGAAGTATTACCTCTTTGAAGGTGAGCTTTTCATTTATAATTAGGGCCAAAACTATACAAGGCAGCACAAGAAATAAGTGACGGAAGGTGTCTTGGTCTTTATCATAGGATCTGCGGACAATCTTGTGATGCCTTATGTACCAAACAATTGAGAAAGAGCTCCCCAGGAATATTAACTTCATTATGGTATTGTAAAATGAGATATAATCAGTAAATATATCCAAGTAGCGAGTAGCAAAGACAAGAGCATAAAGCTCTTGGGTCTTCAGAGAAACGCCTGCACATAGCTTAAAGTCAATAATCAAAGATCAACATATACAATAATACAAGAAACAGCTTCTTACTGTATAAATCACAAAAATTGTATTCAAGTTATCCAAAAAAACAAAAGTTTTAAATAAATAAAAAAAATCATACTAGAGCATATGAAAGACAGAAATAGCAAAGATGTAGAGACTAAAGAGTATGACAGAGAAAAAGAAGAGTATGACTGGTAAAGTTCAATTGTAGTAGATGATGTAGTCAATGACTCTCCTTTTGTTCTCTCAAACTGAGACCTTAAGGAGAGGACAAGTATGCCCTTGCAACCAGTTTGATTTGTTATCCCCATTCAACTACTGAGTAAGGGTAAATTTTAATTTGAAGTCTGTCATATCCTTTTCAAGTAAGATGCAACGTACAAAAGAAGACTTTGTTGTGCATTTCATTGACATTAACAAATTACTTATACACTTCAATGGAACTGGAAAATAAACTACAAACAAAACTGACACTAATATCATTCCATCTAGAAATGGGTCAACCAGGTTCAAGATAATTTTCCTCAGATCAATATTCATACTGAAACAAAGAACTGAACCAATGAGGCCATACAGCCAAAAAGAAAGGACCATAACTAGAAATATTAAAAGAAGACAATATCTTTAAGAATCCGTTGGTTACGTGTACTCCAATTTGTTAATTGGAACACTTGGAAGTTGGAAGTAGAGATTAATTGGGACTTTCTGAGTGGAGAGAAGCAATAACTTTTTTGTTCTTCAATATAAACTTCCTTTGATTCATATACAGTACAAGTGTAGTTTCAAACTTTTAACCAATCTTGATCATTATTGAGTTATGGCTTTTAAGAACTTCAGTATGGAACTCCTATTCAATAATCCAAGTATGGACTATACCGGACATTTGGTAACAACTTCATGTCTTAAACAAATGATGGGAGATCTATTATTGAAGAATATCTCTCAAATGCTCAACAGACTTTCTAAAAACTGCAGGAAAGTTTGGAACTTTGGAGAACAAAAATATTGTGGAACTTGATTTTCTGATGATACATTTGTTCTATCATAACATTACTGTTAAATATAGTTGATAGTGTATAAATTGAGGGTCATGAATACACCGTCGAATTAATAAATAAGCACTTTATCTACACATTCTATGATAGGAATACACAAAATTAGAATCAACAGGATAACTGTATAGCTAAACACTAATACTGGTTTACCTTAACATTTTTCAGCAAACCAACAATCACATAACTCATTACATATTGTTACATTGAAAAAGGTCCATTATAAGATATAATAAACCATACCAGCTGACTCTCGTTCATCCTGTACCTAATCTAACTTCATAAAATTGCATTTATACAATAACTACATTTTCTCACATTTTAAGTTATGCTTCTCAATATCCTGATTCAAGCTACAAGCATTTATGTTACACTAATCAGTTTTTCTTAAAGCAAAGTGAAAAAAATTCTAATGAAAATGAAAATAAGTAATCTTTATTTCTTAACATCAGACATTTAGTCAACCCAAACTTAATACAAGAATGGGTGGGGAAAACATAGAATTAAACTTAAGTCGGCCACGATGGAAAGAATACAGTTTTCAGATCTAATGTCAAAGCTCAAGTAACATTTCTAAATACCCAATAAAATTATGTTTCAAAAACCGAAAAAAAAATTAAACTAAAACCCATTTTCAACCCAATACCTTAAATATAAACTCCCCAATCCATTCAATAAAGTCAATTCCTCACATTTACAGAAGGGTATATTCAACAAAAATTATCCATGATTCACCAATATACATACCAATAACTCCCACATTAATAAATCGATAAAGGGTGTTTAAGGAGATAAGTCACGTACCAGCGCAAGATTTAATGGTATGGATCTTGAGGAGCAAAACGAGAACACTGGCGAGATGGGTCATATCCCCTGCTAATCTGAATATATTCATGGCTCACTTTGTGATGTAATAGAGTATGTGCTTGGATTAACTGGAAATTGTTGCGTGTACTAGATCTGCTCAGAAGATTTTCCAACAGATCGCCTATCGATCTACAATAACGCAGACGATTTTTCTTTCTTTTCTTTACAGCTCTAAGCTCTTATTTCTGGAGAGGAGAGAGAGAGAGCAACGTTGGTGTGTAGTTACTGTGTATGTTTGGGTTAGTCTGGGTTTTGGGTGTGATTGATCCAAATGAAAATCCTTCTCTTTCCTATTTTCAACATGAGATCTTATTCCTTATATTGATATGGAATTGAAATTTCCACGAGAAAAATTGGTATTTTTACAATGAGCTCCGATAAAAATAATAATAATTTTTTATATATAAAAATATCAATTTCCTATTTAAATTTAATTAAATTGTTTTAGAGTTACAGGTGTGTGCACTTAATATGAAGTAATTTTAATTAATGAGATGATGACATGTTTAAACAGTTATTAGTAAAATGGTCAAATAATAAAATTGTGTTTAAATATTAGAATATGACACACAACTTGTGTTTATTTGGTACACGTATTTGTTTTTACTAATTTATTAGAATAAAAATGATGTTATTAGCAATACTTTTGTGATAGGGGATAGTAGCATTTTAATTGACACTTATTATTTTGATAATATAATTTTTACTCTGCCAATATTAATAAGTTAATTGACATAAAAAGTTAAGAGCATTTGGGGTTGTTTTAATTGCAGGAGAAGGTTTCTTTTCCTGTAAACTATGAACTCTGTATATGCCAAAGTTTGTTCCATGAGGTCTGGACTCTGGAGGCTGTCATCATGGCAAAAAGACTCTTAGACCATGGCTTCTTTTTTTTTTTGAGTCGGTCCAAAACCCGTTATTTGAGTCCGAGTTTTCAACTAACATATATACATACGTTCAACTAGTATTAGATATATACGTTCAATTCAATTAATTAAATTTTTTATTTTGATATTGAAACTCTGAGGTAGAGTAATTTAGTTATTTTTTAATAACTAAATTACCACCTCATTCTCTCACTCACAGATCCTCATTTTTTTAATCGGGGTCTAGGGGGGGTCATATGAAAATTATATATATAAATCAATTATTAGACTCACAACTCAAAGGTTGACAAGGGTTGGAATAGGATGTTGTGAAATACTATAATTAGGCAAAATGAATTTGGTTCCTCTTGAAATAAATTTGGTACGGTTTTATTTATTATTTATTTACTAGCAAAATCAGGGACGGAGCTAGGCTTCATTGCAGGGGGCCATGCCCCCCCTAGATTTTAAAATTTATTAAGTACTAAGGTTCACCCACTTGAATTGTGAGATGAAATTTATGTTTTATGGGCCTTGTGGCAATTCATTTCATTTCACTATCTCCAATTCTCCACTACACAATACACACCAACAAACAAAGTCTTGTTATACTTTTACCCTAACATTTGTCAATCCAGCTTGAAGATAAAAGTAGTCAAGTAGAGATTCTTTACTTTATTCATTCTCTATTCTTTACTTTTTACATATATATATATATATATATATATATATATGTGTGTGTGTGTGTGTGTGTGTGTGTAGAAATAAATTGGGGTTTAAAATTGTTGATACGAGGAGTTATCAATTCAATTTATGTTTGTTTATGTGTTATAATTTGTCATTGCGTTGTTAGATTTGCTTTTATTGAGATTTATATGCACTGCCAAGTCCCAAATAATGCTAGGAATTAGGATTGGTGGAGATAATGGATCGCTTCAGATCTGATGGGATTGTGGACATGTAGTTATAAGAAAAATGCCAGGAATTAGGATTGGTGGGAATTATTTTCTGGAGTTGGGACTTGGGAAGCTCAATGGCATAGCCTTTTATCTTGAAAAGTCTGAAGATTGGAAGTTTAATTTTCCCTCTCCCCAAGATCAAATCTCGCTCTCGCCCCCGAGCAAAAAATAGAATAACCCGAGTTTCTTATCTATTAATCAATTTATCCTCGTGTTCCAGTTTTTCGATAGCACACATATATAGTCCCCAACACTGTCAACCTCCCTAGCTAGGATTGTTTTCCCCTAGAAAGAGGACTGGGTTCTCTTGAGTTGCAAGTAACTGTTGAAAATGGGTTTGAAACATTAAATATTAGAGCATTTTGAGGCTCACTTTAATGAGTGACCCACGCTCCGAAAATGTCGGGTCCATGCACCAATGTGTTCTCCTCCGCGAGGAGTATAACGTGGTATATTTATGTGTTCAAATCCATTAAGAATTGAATGAAAAAATTGACTCCAAAGTCACCTACTTGAAAATATTAAAAATTGCAAAAGTCCCACATAGGGCATTAGTGGGAAAAATAAAGAATTTATATATGGGATGTTTGCTCAATGGGAAGGGCCCCAAGGAGCACCCCACTTTTGTGGAAGGGAGAAGACCTAGCCAAGACTTGGTTCGAACCCACACGCGCGCACCATCACCGTCCGGGTCGGGTCATGATATATATTTTTTAGACAAAATTTGTTTAATAATTTTGATCACGATACTACGTCGCTTTGACAAACCAACGGTCATATCTTGTCTTAACGGTCACAAAATATTTTATAAATAAACTATGTGAGATCCCATTTCTGTATAGTTTATTTTCTCCGTTCTGCAATATATTTTCGTCCCGTTCTGCAATATTTTCCCGTTTCTATGTAAGTATATACATGCACTGTTTTTCATGTATCATTACTGTAAGTTCAGTATATAACATATAATTTGATTTGAAGTGTTCTTAATTTTGAAGTGCTTCTAATTAAGAACTGGAAATCCGTTTTATCTTGGGAAGCAATTATTCAGTTAATCCTTAGCACCAGTGAGGGAATAAATTTGCTTTAAGGAGACTTTGTGAATTCAAAGGACTCGAATTTATCATATATATATATATACAGTCCTAATCAAGTGCATACCCCTTATCTTACTTACCCGTGTTTCACCCCTTTAGCGTACGAACCCGACCACTTGCCTTAAGCCATACAACCGTCGTCTATACTTTTAGCGACGCTATATGTTGTCCGTCGCTAAAAGTATAGACGACGGTTGTAAGACCCCAACTTTTATGAATAAAAATGTATTTTCTATAAATATCATTTTTGAATATTATGGAATAAATTTGATATAATGTTATAGTTGTGGGTTGTAAGACCTCAAATTTTTTAAAAAAAGGAATTTCCTTTATTTATTATTTTGAAATAGTAAGGGTTGATTTGATTAATGTGGATAGTTAAGGGTTAAATACGCAAATATTTCAAAATAAGCAAGTGGTTATAAAATATTCATTTTGCTCGAATATTCGTTTGGTCAGGAATATTCAGATCGCTTTGGGAATATTCGTGCGACGACGCAAATGCCATGCGTGGGCCCCATAACTGAAAGCGATTGGATGAAGAAAACGGCAAAAATATAAGTTGGTTAAAAATAACTTGCGTGTTGTTATTCAAGTATTATCTTCATTGAATACCCGGTGGTTAAAATACAAGAATACGCTGGCGTCGCGCACAAAGAAGACATTACTGCAGATATTACATGTAATTGTTGAATTATCGATCCTTACGTAGAAGGCACTACTCAATAATTTTCACAAGAGTTATCGCTCAATATTTTATTTTATTGATTCAATAATTGCTGCGTTGATATTTTATATTATTGTTGTTCAATAATTGTCACGCACATTATCTCCATTATCGATCAATAATTCATATTATTTGAATAATATTATTAGATAAAGATTATTGGCAATGTCTAGAAAGTTCGCTCAAGGAGAGGTTTGGTCACCTAATCATGCCGCCAATAAGGAGAAATCCTTATCTGAAAGCCCCTCTTTCCTGGGAACGGCCGGTTGTCATAATTGTGATTCTGTAATATTATTTGTGAATAATTAATTATTGATTCATATGATAAAGAAATATTTATTTTATGTGGATATAAATGATGGATTTATTTATGTGGTTATAAATGAAGAAATTTTGTTGAGGTGTTTTATCAAGATTTTATCTGATTGGAGGTATTAAAAATTAAATCGTGGGTTTCAGATATATCATGGGGTTATAATTTTTAATCCGACCGCTGATTGTGGTAATTTTTTGGGTATGTTATACATACATAAGTTGAGTATATGTCCACAAATTTTGAACCGTTAAAAATTCACGAATGATTTGTTATGAATTTTAAGAGGTGTCTGATTCGAAAATTAGGTTTATAATTGATTTTGGTGGAAAATTCTAGAATTGAGTGGGCCCCACTTGTGGTTGGTGAAGAAATGTGCTGAATTTTATTTCAAATGTGGTGGGTGGCAATAGTAGCAGGTAAAAGCCATCGTGTGTGTGGTCAAGTCTCTGCTTGGTGGCTAACATTTTCCTATAAATAGAGGGCTGTTAGAATTGAAAATCACACCGTAAACAAAGTTTTCTCTTTCTCTCTCTATATTATCGAAAGCGATTTTTTTGTGAGTATTTAGATACTTTGAGAGTTCTTTGTCAAAGACAAGTTTCATTCAAAGATCACTTCCGACCTTTCCTTCCGGCAAGTACGATTCTTTGAGGTAAGGGATATTATTTTTTCAGAATGATATTATTTCTTCAATATCATTATCTTTGAAATATCGGTTGAACTTTTATCAAATTTGGAACTTTTTCATGCTCAAGTTACTATTCATGAGTTACTATTCACGAAGTTACTATTCATGAGTTACTATTCACGAAGTTACTATTCACGAAGTACTATTCATGAAGCGTGAAAATGTTTTTTTTTTGGAATTTCTATCTTTTGGTGTCTGATTTACTATTCATGTATACTTGTTATTATTCACGATATCTCTGACTATTCATGTATACTAGACTATTCACGATATGACAGACTATTCACGATATCTAAGACTATTCACGATACTGCACTATTCAATCAAAATAAAATTTCTTCTTTTCGTCCAAAATATCTATTCGGATACTAGCTTTGATTGTATCCATGTTTTGATCATTCTTGAATTTTACATCACTATGATTATTTTTGAGGTATTGTTGGACATGGATAAAACAAAAGTACGAATCATTAATCCTTAATCCTTGTCATTTTGTTTCACCGGATTCGCTTCTTTAAAAATATTTTCATCATCCTCGGTCTTAAATGATGATATTATTGAATATCTTTGGCCCGTAGTAAAAGATGAATGATTTCAAGAATATCTTTGGCCCATAGTGCAAAAGATGAACAGTGTTTAAATGAATACGACCAATCGATGAATATCTTTGGCCTTTAGTGCAAAGATGAACAAAGTGTTGAGATGAACACGACCGACTAATGAATATCTTTGGCACATGTAGTAGTGCAAAGATGAATGCAGTGTTTAAATGAACATGACCAATCGATGAATATCTTTGGCCTCAGAGTGCAAAGATGAATAGTGTTGAGATGAAATATGACCGATTAATGAATATCTTTGGCTGTGCAGTAAGATGAATGTTTGATTTGAGATGAATATTGATTGATGTTACAGGATAAAATATTGATGGGGACCGTTAAATTCATAGATTATAGTAGATTTCATTCTCTACGAACTTTTCTATGAATTATTATTTCCATTGCATGAATATTGATCTCAAACTTGTTGTCTATCAGATTCTATTAAATTTTTCCCTCAAAAGACTAACGATAATTTGTTGTATATTATCTTAGTCATAATATTCTTTATCGAGCTAGTTGAGCTCACCCTTTTCCTTTTTGTTCCATTCTTCTCGTGAGGCGAGAATATAAATGAGTACGAAGCCTGGTATGGAATGAAGGTTTTAGAAAGGATTGTTTAGTAGTCCTCACCATTTTTGTAAAATAATGTATCAATAAATATGATGAGGATTTATTTGAGTATAAATATTGTCTAGAAGATAATATTTGTATTTAAACTCACAGCTTTTTGTTGTAATAATAAAGTTGTAGTTGTTTCGTATCACGTATCGACAACTCGAATGGGTGATGTATACCTATTTTGGGGGCGTCATAGTTGGTATCGAGCTTAGGATATGATCTCCCATGGAGATCGGGAATAGAACTAGGAGGGAGAGACGAGTAAATCCTTCGCTAGTGGTGTCCTACCTAAGCTTATTTGTTAGTTGGTCAAGATATAGGGATATTATGTGATATATTGATTTCCTTAATTAACCCTTGTTTTATGACAAGATTTGAGAATGTCGAATCGAGAATATTAATGATGGAGTAAATGAGACCGTGGAGATGCCTCAGATTTACCAACGAGGAGAACGTGCAACAGT
The DNA here is from genome assembly GCA_020205615.1 of Panax quinquefolius. Taxonomy (NCBI): domain Eukaryota; kingdom Viridiplantae; phylum Streptophyta; class Magnoliopsida; order Apiales; family Araliaceae; genus Panax; species Panax quinquefolius. The sequence goes on from CM035159.1 coordinate 99,048,708, forward strand.
CGGCAATGTTCCTCCCGTGAACAACACCAATCGAGCGTATGATGAACGAGGGATGTTTAGAAGCTTTTTGCATAGCTCATGCAAAATCGACATTTAGGAGACTCGTGTTCAAAATACTGTGAGGAAATGATAGCAATTCACGGGTTGTCACAAACCAAGCGCTTCAAAGAGTTGGGACCACCGTAATTTAAGGAAAAGCCGATCCGATCACAAGGAAACACGGGTCAAACAAATTACCAAGATATTCGATGTCTTGGGATGCACGGAGGAACGAAGGTTCCATTCGCCACCTTTATGTTCCGTGGCGAGGCGGACCATCGGTGGAGTCTGTGGAAGCGCACCCATCCACCGCACTCAAAGATGTCTTCGGGAGACGCTTTGAGAGACTATTTAATGACAAATACTTTCCCGAAAGTGTTCAATATATATGAAGGAAGTGGAGTTCATCGATTAGAGCAAAACAACACGACGGGTGTCTCAAAGACGAGACAAAGTTTGAGAGTTATCCAGTTTCAGACCTCATTTGGTGGAGAATGAGGAAAGTATGACGCGGATGTTTCTTAGAGGTTTGAAACCCAAGATACGTCAAGATCTCATTTCTCATAAACTTTCTCTTTATTCAAATGTTGTAAATGTGGCTCAATTATTAGAGCGAGATAACGAGTACGGTCAACCGAGGACCATAACCAGGATCGTACTGTAGATAGCGAACAATGAATAATGATAACTCATGGAGAAAGAAACAGATTTTACAGAAATGGTAACCACTCTGGTGGTAATCATGGTCATGAAAATGTAAGAAGCGAGTCAAAGTGAGAGATTTTAAAAGAGGAGATTTAACAACGACTATGTGAAGACGACGGTCGGCAAAGAATCGGTTCTAAGGGAGGAGAACGACCACCCCATATATGCTACAAATGCGAAAAAGAGGGACATATCACCAAACCGCCTACAACAGCTCAAGGTATGCTATAGTTGTGGAAAGGAAGGACATATCGCTTCGAGATCAGACGATGGTGAATAAACCTAGTTCAATGGGGACGGTGACTCAAAAGATCGTCCCGTAAAAGTCAAAGTCAACGATTCCGGAAGAGCGTTTGTTGTGGATCGGGTCATAATGCGAGAACCCAAACGAGGTGATCACGGGTAAGCTATTTATAAATTCTTGCGAAGTTTATACCTTACTCGATCATCGGTGCTACCCATTCATTTATCTCTCCCGCCAGTGCTCAACGCTTAAACTCGACTCGAGAAATTAGACTTTGACCTATCTGTGGAAACTCCGTTAGAGAAACTTTCATCACATCCAATCGCTTATAAATCTTGTTTGATTCAAGTTGGCACCATTACCTTACCCGCCGACCTTATCTCTTTAAAGATACTTGCTTTTGATGTGATTTTAGGGATTAATTGGTTAACTACTCATCATGCCAAAATTGATTGTTTTCGTAAGGTTGTTAGTTTTCATATTCCTAACCAACCTCATTGTATGCAATTCAAGCAACTAAACCATTAAAATCAATCACTATCATATCTAATCATAAAGCTATTCGCTTATTGAAAAACGGATGTCAAGCTTTCTTAGCCCATGTTATGGATTTGAATAAAGACACGCCAAATTTGAATAATATTCCCGTTGTTATCGACTTTCCCGACGATTTCTGAAGAACTTCCCTGCCTACCCCGTAACGTGAAGTTGAATTCTTTATTGATCTTGAACTCCGGTACAAAGCCCATTTCTAAAACCCCATATCGAATGGCTCCTATTGAACTTCAGAGTTAAAGGTCCAACTACAGAATTGTTGGACATTGGTTTCATTCGGCCCTAAGACATCTCCTCGGGGTGCTCCTGCTTTTATTTGTAAAAAGAAAGACGGGAGTATGCGACTTTGTATTGACTATCGGAATCGAACCATGTCACCATCAAGAATAGGTATCCTCACCTCGTATTGATGACTTGTTTGACCAATTCTGAAGGGGCACAATTCTTTTCAAAAATCGATCTTCGCTTCCGGATATCATCACCGAAAATTAGAATCGAGGATATTCCAAAGACCGCCTTTAAACTCGGTATGGGCATTATGAATTCTTAGTCATGTCTTTCTGACTAACTAATGCTCTTCAAGGCTTTCATGGATATGATGAACCGAGTATTCAAGGAATATTTGGATCACTTCGTTGTTGTCTTTATTGATGACATCCTTATATATTCCAAAAGTCGTGAAGATCATGAGCACCATTTGAAGCTGGTACTCCAAAGGCTTCGTGAAAACCAACTATATGCCAAATTGAAGAAATGCGAGTTCTGGCTTGAAGAAGTAGCATTTCTTGGGCATGTGGTGTCAAAACATGGAGTATCTGTTGATCCGGCGAAGATTGAAGCAATACAAAGTTGGGAGCAACCGAAGTCGGTGACTGAAGTACGTAGCTTTTTGGGCTTAGCTGGTTATTATCGGAGATTCGTGGAAGGGTTTTCTCGAATCGCTACTCCATTAACTCAACTAACTCGAAAGGATACAAAATTCGTTTGGAATGAAGAATGCGAGAAGAGTTTCCAAGAGCTTAAGAGGAGACTTATTTCTAAGCACTGTTCTAACAATACCATCCGGTTCTGATGGATTTGTTATCTACAGCCGATGCTTCTGTGCAAAGGGTTAGGATGTGTTCTCATGCAACGTGGGAAAGTCATAGCCTATGCCTCATGACAACTTAAAGAGAATGAGAGGAATTATCCTACTCATGATCTAGATTTGGCGTTGATCGTTTTCAGCTGCTAAAAATATGGAGGCACTATCTATATGGGGAGAAAGTGGAGATATATTCGCACCATAAAAGCCTTAAATATTTCTTCACTCAAAAGAACTCAACACGCGGCAAATGACGTTGGCTCGAGCTATTGAAAGACTACGACCACACTATTCAATACCATCCCGGTAGTTTAACGTGGTAGTTGACGATTATTAAGTAGAAGATCATATGCGGAACGAAAAGTGATGATGTCAAGTATACGACAGAGCCAACTTTAATAGAAAAGTTAAGGTTGCTCAAGCCACCGAATCTTGAGTCGATACGTATGAAGAAGAAAGTACAAGAAGGAGCTATTCCGGCGAGAATTGATGAAGAAGGAATACTTGAGTCCACTCTAGACTTTGTGTTCCTAACGACTGATTTGAAGTACAATATTATGATGGAGGCACACAATACACCATTTGCAATCCATCCTGGAAGTACTAAATGTATCGTGATCTTCGACATACATTTTGGTGGAATAATATGAAGAGAGATTGCAAAGTTTATCTCGATGTGTTTAACTTGCCAACGTAAAAAGCGAGCATCTAGTACCTAAGGGTCCGTTGCAACCACTTGAGATTCCTGGAATGGAAGTGGGAACACATTACCATGGATTTCATTACGGGTCTTCCTACTACGCTTTCTCAAGGCATCAATGCTATTTGGGTTATTGTTGATAGATTAACCAAGTCTCGCTTCATTTCTTGCCGATACGGAGACTTATTCACTTGAACGCCTCTTGCTAGTATATGCGTAAATGAGATTGTGAGGTTGCATGGCATGCCCGATCCATAGTTTCGGATCGTGACCCAAGATTCACTTCAAGATTTTGGGTTAGCTTGCAAAAAGCTATGGGCACGGATTTGCGATTTAGTTCGATACCATCCCCAAACGGACGGACAATCGAGAGGACTATTCAAACTCTTGAAGATTTATTAAGACTCGTCCTGACTTCAAGGGTAGTTGGGATAAGTATTTACCATTGGTGGAATTCTCCTACAACAACAAATTATCGTGCAAGTATAGTGTGGCTCCATTCAAGCATTATATGGACGAAAAATGTCGCTTCTCATATGTTGGGATGAGGTGGGTGAAGCAACATTGTTGGGACCCGAAAGTAAGACGTATGACTCACCGAAAAGATCCAAATGATTCGACAACGATACAAACGGCACAAGATCGACAAAAGAGTTATGCGGATCTTCATCGAAAGGATGTGGAATTTAATGTAGGGGATCATGTATTGTTACGAGTTGCTTCCATGGAAGGGAGTTACAAGATTTGGGAAGAGAGGAAAGCTCAATCCACGATTTATCGGTCCATTTCAAATTCTTAACCGAGTAGGAAATGTAGCCTATAAACTTGCGTTACCTCCGAGTATGTCTCGTGTTCATAATGTGTTTCACATATCCGTATTCAGAATATGTGAAAGACCCAACCACGTTATCGAAGTTAGAACCGGACGAGATATCCAAGACTTAACGTCACGAGGAGGTACCACAAGATCTTGGATAGGAAGGAGCATGTCCCACGCCAAGAAAGGTCATACCACAAGTTAAAGTTTTGTGGAGGAATCATGCTATATAGAGGAAATGACCGGGAATTGGAAGCGGAAATGAAAGTGAGGTATCCTCACCTTTTCAAACACTGTGTACGTCGACGTCAATTTCAAGACTAAATTTCATAAGGAGGGAGGTTGTAAGACCTCAAATTTTTTAAAAGGAATTTCCTTTATTTATTATTTTGAAATAGTAAGGGTTGATTTGATTAATGTGGATAGTTAAGGGTTAAATACGCAAATATTTCAAAATAAGCAAGTGGTTATAAAATATTCATTTTGTCGGGAATATTCGTTTGGTCGTGGAATATTCAGACTTGTGGGAATATTCAGACGACGGCGTAGCAACCATGCGTGGGCCCCATAACTGAAAGCGATTGGATGAAGAAAACGACAAATATAAGTTGGTTAAAAATAACTACAGAGTTGTTACCAAGTATCTTGTTGGAATACCCTATGGTTAAAATACGAAGAATACGCGTGGTCAGCAAGAAGAGACCTTGCAGATTGCACGTAATTGTTGAATTATCGATCCTTACGTAAAAGGCACTACTCAATAATTTTCACAAGAGTTATTGTTCAATATTTTATTTTATTGATTCAATAATTGTCATTGCGTTGATATTTTATATTATTGTTGTTCAATAATTGTCACTCGCACATTATCTCCATTATCGATCAATAATTCATATTATTTGAATAATATTATTAGATAGCATTATTGGCAATGTCTAGAAAGTTCTGTCAAGGAGAGGTTTGGTCACCTAATTGCGCGCCGCCAAGAAGGAGAAATCCTTATCAGAAAGCCCCTCTTTCCTGGAAGGCCCGGTTGTCATAATTGTGATTCTGTAATATTATTTGTGAATAATTAATTATTGATTCATATGATAAAGAAATATTTATTTTATGTGGATATAAATGATGGATTTATTTATGTGGTTATAAATGAAGAAATTTTGTTGAGGTGTTTTATCAAGATTTTATCTGATTGGAGGTATTAAAAATTAAATCGTGGGTTTTTGAGATATATTATGGGGTTATAATTTTTAATCCGACCGTTTGATTGTGGTAATTTTTGGGTATGTTATACATACATAAGTTGAGTATATGTCCACAAATTTTGAACCGTTAAAATTCACGAATGATTTGTTATGAATTTTAAGAGGTGTCCGATTCTAAAATTAGGTTTATAATTGATTTTGGTGGAAAATTCTAGAATTGAGTGGGCCCCACTTGTGGTTGGTGAAGAAATGTGCTGAATTTTATTTCAAATGTGGTGGGTGGCAATAGTAGCGGTGTAAAGCCATCGTGTAGCATGTCAAGTCTGCTTCTACGGCTAACATTTTCCTATAAATAGAGGGCTGTTAGAATTGAAAATCACACCGTAAACAAAGTTTTCTCTCTTTCTCTCTCTATATTATTGAGCGTATTTTGTGAGTATTTAAATACTTTGAGAGTTGTTGTCAAGATACAAGTTTCATTCAAAGATCACTTCCGACCTTTCCTTCCGGCACTTGATTCTTTGAGGTAAGGATATTATTTTTTTCAGAATGATATTATTTCTTCAATATCATTATCTTTGAAATATCAGTTTGAACTTTTTATCAAATTTGGAACTTTTTTCATGCTCAAGTTACTATTCATGAGTTACTATTCACGAAGTTACTATTCATGAGTTACTATTCACGAGTTACTATTCACGAGTACTATTCATGAAAGCGTGAAAATGTTTTTTTTGGAATTTCTATCTTTTGGTGTCGGATTTACTATTCACGATATACGATTTATTCACGTGATACTGCACTATTCATGTATACTGCACTATTCACGATACTGACACTATTCACGATACTGACTATTCAATCGAAAAATAAAATTTCTTCTTTTCGTCCAAAATATCTATTCTTCGGATACTAGCTTTGATCAGTATCCATGTTTTGATCATTCTTGAATTTTACACCACTATGATTATTTTTGAGGTATTGTTGAACATGGATAAAACAAAAGTACGAATCATTAATCCTTAATCCTCGTCATTTTGTTTCAATTTGGATTCGTTTCTTTAAAATATTTTTCATCATCCTCGGTCTTAAATGATGATATTATTGAATATCTTTGGCCTCAGTAGTGCAAAGATGAATGATTTCTCAAGAATATCTTTGGCCCAGTAGTGCAAAGATGAACAGTGTTTAAATGAATACGACCAATCGATGAATATCTTTGGCTGTAGTGCAAAAAAGATGAACAGTGTTGAGATGAATACGACCGACTAAATGAATATCTTTGGCCAGTAGTGCAAAGATGAATAGGTGTTTAAATGAACATGACTAATCGATGAATATCTTTGGCCTCAGAGTGCAAAGATGAATGTGTTGAGATGAACTACGACCGACTTAATGAATATCTTTGGCCAGTAGTGCAAAGATGAATGTTTGATTTGAGATGAATATTGATTGATGTTACAGGATAAAATATTGATGGGGACTGTTAAATTCATAGATTATAGTAGATTTCATTCTCTACGTAACTTTTCTATGAATTATTATTTCATTGCGAATATTGATCCGAAACTTGTTGTCTATCAGATTCTATTAAATTTTTCCTCGTTGAAGACTAACGATAATTTGTTGTATATTATCTTAGTCATAATATTCTTTATCGAGCTAGTTGAGCTCACCCTTTTCCTTTTTGTTCCATTCTTCTCGTGAGGCGAGAATATAAGCGAGTACGTAGCCTGGGTATGGAATGAAGGTTTTAGAAAGGATTGTTTAGTAGTCCTCACCATTTTGTAAAATAATGTATCAATAAATGTGATGAGGATTTATTTGAGTATAACTATTGTCTAGAAGATAATATTTGTATTTAAACTCACAGCTTTTTGTTGTAATAATAAAGTTGTAGTTGTTTCGCACTATGTATTGACAACTCGTAATGGGTGATGTATACCTATTTTGGGGGCGTCACATGGGTAATATTTATAAATTTTACAAAGTACGCAAGTTGTTATATAATATTTGATTGGTCGGAGAATATTCGTTTTAAACAGGGAATATTCATATGACGGCACAATCATTGGTGGACCCTACAACCGAAATTGTTGTCGGATTGAGAAAATGACAAAAATATTTTTATGAAAATAACGGCGGAAGTTTTACTGTTAATCGTTGAAACACCCTTGTGTTAAAAGTACAGAATACGCATGGTTGCATAGTAGCACACGGTATTGATTATTGATGCTTACGTGAGAAGTCACTCAGTTTTGTTCAATTATTGCTTCAGTAATTGTTGTATAGTATCTCACGTAAATTGATTCAACTATTGTTGATATTTTATAATTGAGATGACGAAGTTATTAATATTATTATTTGCATTATTAACGATGTCTAGAAGTTATGCCAACGAGAGGTTTGGTCACCTAATCAACGCGCCATAGGGAGAAATCCTTATTGAAAGCCCCTCTTTTTCCAGGAGCTACTGGTTTGGTTAATAGTGTGAATAATAATAATGATGATGAAATTTTGTTTTATTAGTATTATTAATGTAATAAAACAGAAAAAGCTTTTATATAAAAAATGTAATACTTTTATAAAGTTAATCGTTTTATTAGGCTAATAGTAAAATCTTTTATATAAAATAAAATATTTTATAAAGTTATTCGTTTTATTAGACAATAATTAGAATATATTATATTTTATTATGCATAGTGTTTTTGCATAGTAAAATCTTTTTAAAAGTTATTCATTTTATTAGATTATAAATAGAATATATTATATTTTATTATAAACCAATCTGGACCATCCGCTTTAAAGTAAATGGATCTCGACCGTTTCATGGATTGAATTCTTATTATTCACCCATTCTTCTATAAATAGAAGCTTATTCCTTCATTATTTCTTACGAATTCAATTTGAAACTCTAGAGAGAGAAACCGTAGAGAGAATTATTCTTCTATCTTGAAAGCGTATTTCTTTAGCGTTTAAGAAAGCTTTGAAATGTAGTGCAAGTTTCTTCAAGTATATCCCCACTTCTACCGTCAAGTACTCTTCTTTATAAGGTAATGGGTATTATTTTTTCATATTCATGAAGAGAACTTCATTATTCCATTCTTTATTATTCGTGGAATAACCTATATACGCCTACCCTATACTTGATGATTTCATTGTTATTCCATTCGTTATTATTCTCATTGGAACATCCTGTTCATGCGTTTTACGCCGGACCTGGTTCCGCCTTTATTATTCTGTTGAAATATCATGTCTAAGCGCTTTCTGTTGGACTGGTTTCGCCTTTATTATTCTTTGGAATATCCTCATGCTCGCATGCGCTTTTACGCCGACCGATTTCGATTATTTATTATTCTCGCATTGGAATAACTCGTCATGCTAAGCACACCGCATGCATGGTGATTTCGTTGTTATTCCATTCTTTATTATTCATTAGAATATTACGTCGGTCATTATTACCCTGACCGGTTCCGTTATTTATTATTCTCATTGGAATAACCATGCCATCATGCAAGTCTGCGCATGCATGGTGATTTCTTTTCTTATTCCATTCTTTATTATACTCAGTTGGTTAAAGTTTTGACTTCTATACTCCATGAAATTGGTGGAATATCCTTGATATTTGCGCTTCATCCAGTATCTTTTCGTGGAAATATTCTTTTGAGCATTCTTAAATTTTACTCTACAAAGAAGTATCATGTTGACAATTTGGACGTTATTAGTTCCTGAATAAATTAATTCTTGAACTTGTTTTATTGAATTATTATATCATTGTCATCATCCTCATATTTATATTTTGTTGAAAGTTATCTGTGGCCTGTAGTGCATAGATGGACTTGGTATAATTATGACCAGAGATTATTCGGTGTAATCATGGCAGTAGTAATGTTACAAATGATGTGGTAAAAGTCCTCATTGGCTGTAGTGTATTGATGGACATGGATTGTTGGCATGATCATGACCATTGATGAATACACAAATAACCTTGGCCCGTAGTGCATGGATAATTTGTGGTTGTGATACTTATGAATATCATTGGCCGTAGTGCAGGGATGAGATGGATTATTTATTGTCGAGTCCCAAATGATAAAAGTGATGAAAAACTTTTTAAATCATAAAAGATAGTAGATTTTATTCTCTACTTGACTCTTTATTGGATTGTATGTTCCGATTGCGCTTAAACTTGATGTCTATTGTATTTTATCGGGCTAACATCATGTTGAAGACTAATGATAATTTATTACAGATTATCTTAGTCATAAAATTTCTCACTAGGCTAGTTGAAATTTCACCCTTTCTTTCACCGTTTTTCAGAAATGAGAACGTGGCCGGGACTAGTCGGGAACGGAGTGATCGGTCAGATGATAGTATTAGTAGTCCTCACTATTCTCATTAAATAGTGTGACAATAAATGTAATGAGGACTTATTACGAGAGTGGATATTGTCTGAAGACAATATTTGTATTAAAACTCACGACTTTTCTTGTTGTATATTAAAGATTGTATTTGTATTCGCATCATGTATTTGGCGACTCGTAATAGGTGATGTATACCTATTTTGGGGGCGTCTATGCCACGGATGATAGAAGAAAGCGTAAATCGTCCGGGTCCGTCCGTCATTTAAAGGGCGGTGAGCACTAGTGAGTAAGATAAGGGGTATGCAATTGATCCTTGCTCTATATATATATATATATATTTATATATTAAATAATACTATATATATATATTACGGAATTACAATAACATAGTCCCCTAGAAACAGATCCGGTCCTGAATTTTTTAAGTTCCAGCATAAATTTGTGTCCTTTTATATAAATTAAATAAAAAAAATAAATACATACTTCCTCCCGAATCTCCATAAACATTTTTTGATTTGATAAATTTTCTTTTTATCATCGACAATTAATCGAAACAAATAATCATCACATGTACCTACAAAGTAAAAATAACAATAAAATTTGAACCACAAAATATCATTTAAAGAAGTTTCCCACATATTTATTGATTTGTTTTATATTATATTTTATAATTAATATGAGACTTACCTATTCAATACGTTTCTTCTTGAAATTGAGTATATAAAGACGGATTGGATTGATTGACTTCCCTTTTCATTAACAAGTTCTTTTATTTTATTTTTTAATTTTTTATACACATAAACTTATAAAAAAATTTTGGGCCCCTCCCAACTATGAGTCCCAGACGGATCGGTTAGCGTGAAGTTATTTTTTTGGTAAGTTGGTCAATTGACCAATAAAATATTTACACCCATACAACCTCGTTTGCATGTCAGTATTCTGGTCAATTGACCAACTTATCTTAAAATAAACTTCATACTAACCACTTCTGTACTGGGCCGTTGACCTGATTGCCCTATCTGCCTAGAAAGACCACTGGGTCTTCTTGGATCTAGTCCTGCTTGGTATATATATATAGTAAGTAACATATATAGCTCGATCTTAGGTTTCTCATTTTTCCTTTTATCATTATTATTTTTAATAACTTTTTTTTTTGTGGTTATTATGTTTTCTCTTGAATCTATTTGAAAATTTCTTTTAGCAGTTTCTTGGGACTTTGTAATCTTTTGCTCTTACAATGGTGATTAAATCATATGCTTCAATATTGTGGGATTCTTTCCTTTTTTACCCCATAGGACCATAGACACCTATTTGGAAATGAAAAATGATATATACGGTTAATATTTAGGTCAATTTTTTAATTATCAGTCATGTGAATAAATATTAATGGTAATTTTCTTAGAGAAATGTGTAATAAGTAGGATCCTCTTATGAGTTCTACCAATCTCATGTATTGATAAACTTTATCATTACAATTCGACATAAATTTATCGCAATATATAGCAAAACTTTTTGAAAATAAAACTTTTTTGATCATTAGGCATTTTTAGAATTTTCCAATATTTAACTTTTATAAAGAGATTTAACCGCACCAACAACAACAAATATATCTATGTACAATCTAAAGGGCACATTTAAACACATACATAAAGCTAAATAATAATAAAATATTTCACTCTCCGCTAGGGGTGTGCATAATTTTCATTTTTTTCGATTTTTCGGATCGGTCCGAATCGATCGGTTTCGATACACAAAAAGAATCAGTATATATCGATTTTTCAGTACTGATTTCGATACAGAGTTTTTATGGTTCAATATTACCAAATTGTACCGGTATATACCGATTTTTTAATTTTTTTTTATTATTAATAAATAATTAATAATAAGAAAATAATAATAATAAAATAATGATTATAATAATAAAAATAATAATAAATAATAATAATAATAATAAATATATTAATTTTCTATATTTATTCGGTAAAAACCGATACCAAACCGGTAAACCAATTCGATATACTGGTCCAACTGATATCGATATCAAAATTTGGCTAATTTTAATACCGGTCTAATTCGGGTCGGTATTTACTAGTTACACACCCTTACTCTCTACTTTCTACAATACTTTCTCCTCTTTTATAACTATTTTACCTTTATACGTATCTTTACATTATATTTTGAATATGTACAATTGTACATAAATATATTCACAACAACAGAATGCAGTCCACTTGATACTTCTGTAGAATCTACACAAGTTATTAACTTTTTATCTATAACTTCTTTTTTGTTAAATTTATTGAAATTATAAATTTGATAGCAGCTAATCTCATTAGACTATTTTAATCACTAAAGTGACAAGTCAAATCACTTTTTCTTGTTGCAAAATTAAACATGTAATTTTTCTACCACGTGTACATTTATAATTGCATTTTTCCAAAATTTTGTATTATTTTGCTCTATATTTTAGAACAAAGTAAGTATTTGAGCCACATAAGCTTAACACAAATATTAAGACACAACTAAGGTTTATCCTACCATATTTGGTTCATTTGCATGCATAGTCAAAACATCCAATATACATCAATAATAAAATCTAATATCAAATAAATAACAAACTAATAAATCATGATCATAAAGCAAAACAAATAAATTAAGCCTCTCGTGCATTCATTTATTGAAACAACTGTATTAGGATTTAAATATATATATATACTACCAGCTTAAACCATGTCAAATGCTTCATCCTCTTTCTATTTGAATCCAAGAATCAATATTTGGAGCCACAAATTGTAACAAAAATTTACTCCATCGGTTCATAATTTCACATACAAAGTAGAGGGAATTTGAAAGCCAAATGTTGTCATGTTATATGTTAAAAGACATGTTCATATATGGTAAATATCACCTTTCTCCTAAGAATTAATGGTGAAGACTAGCATCTTACACAAAAAGAAAATAATGAAACTGACAATTTAAGAAATGGTACACGAGTATCTGCTACATTCGCACAAGTATATCAGCTAGATGTAAATCAATTAATCAAAAATACCCATTTGAGTTATTGATTAATCATGAGATTGCCTGCGATCATGTATTGCAGTCCAGTTCGCAGAAAAGAATTGTGCTGGATGATAATTCAATGATGCTTAATGGAAATAATCACTATTCAGTTCTTGCGTTCAACTAGGAACGGTTTGAATGTTAACACCAGTCCGATTGCCTCAATTACATTCAAAATGAAGAAAACCATCTGGGTACCTACATTTGAATAAGAATACAGATATGAATGATCCATCATTCAATGATGGAAGTGCATAAACAGTAAAGTTGTTTCTTTATCATTAACTAGTGTGGTTGGTTTAAGTTTACTCTAATACCTAGCTGACGAGCAGGGCACAAATAACCAGATAAGTTGAATCTTTAACATAGTAACCCATACAAAATGAAACACTTCCTAAGTTTTAATTGTGTTGTGCCTGAATAATTTTATGTGTGGGGCGTGCCAGAGTTCGTCGAACTCAATGTTAGATACTTGTCCTTTAAATGATCGACAAACTACTTAGCCGAACTGGTCAGGCGATTGAAGAGAATAAGGAATTGCTTCTCTATGGGTCTTTTTGACTTTGACAAAGGATTTTAATGTTAGACAACTGATTACTTTCTTTTTAGTTAACTGATTCTAGTTAGCTTGATAATTTATAGCTATTAGCTAGGGTTAACTATGCTATAAATTAGAAGTAATACTGTTATCATATTTGTCACAGTGTCACGACGAGGCACGACGGTAACCGCCAAGACACCTAGTCGATAAGGTGCTCATCATGACGTCCGTATGACGACAAGTCGTTCATAGTGTGCAATTTATACATTATTTATTTTACATCAAAAGTACATTGAACCAAAATCATTATTTAATTTTCTCATGTCGTTCACTAAAAAAAATACATTAAACCAATATAAAATATACATTTAATTTTAGGGAAAAATATGATTTTTGGTTTATTTGGAGTTACACGAGTTTTTATGATTTATGTGGTTAAAATTATAACTTTTAAGGGTTATTGTACATGCAATAGAACTAAATTGCAACTAATAATTTATGGAGAAAGAGAGGGTTACTTTTTAAAATAAAAATTATTATTTTATACTTTATTATGAGAATATTTTTTTTATTTTGTTAAAAACAATAATCATGGCCAGCATGTAGAACAAACACATGGAACATGACTATTTTGTTTTGCTAAAGGACAATGAACCACTTCAGTACATTAAAATCTTTAGTGGATGACAACTAGCAATTAAATTTAAAAAAAAGAGAGAAAAGAACAAAAGTAACTAGTTGGTGACATCTAGAAGTCAAAAGACACTTTATTATTTCTTTTTCTTATGCCAAAACCTGTTTCTTTTTCTTTTCAATTATTCATATCTTCTTCTTCTTTTGGTCTTCTTTATCGTCAAGTGGTACTGTGTGCGGGTCGGCAAGTTAAAGTGGACAAAAATTTTTAGAGTTGTATTTCAATTTGACCAAACTACCTTGGCGCTCGCCTAGGCGTCGTCTCAGCGACAACTTGTGGACGCCTAACTGCCAAGGCGAACGCCTTGACAACCCAAAGTGAGTGTCGACTTGCTGCATGCTCTTGCGCCACGACGCAAAGGCGTCGCTTAGGCGACGCCATGACAACTATGCCTGTTATCAGTTAAGTTTTTGATATTTGATAAATACAACTATAACACAAGTTAAAATATCTATCTGTTAAACTAGCATGCATCTATCCCCCATTCATAAATATGCAAGAAAGTTAAACACTAGAAACAAATAGTTAAGTAAGAACCTGGATATAATTGCTGAAGATATGTTGCCGAAACAACTGGTGGAGTGAACATACAACTAAGTCTAAATAGACGTAACAAGTTGCAAATCCACGAATCGAATACACAACTAAGTTCAGCTAGACGTAACAAGTAGTGGATCCAATATAACTATACTAAAACAACAATAACTAAGCCGAAGATTGGCGTAACAAGCTAATTGTTGGTCCTAAAGCTAGAACAGCCGTAAGAACTGGATAAAAACTGGGAAAAAAATAAGTGTTCTGGAATGGGTGTTGCCAAATTGCGCCAAAGAGCTTTGTTCTCTATTTATAAACTCGTTGCAGAACTATGGCACTAACTTAATCGGTCAATTAGCCACAATTTCCTTAAAAATAGGACCACTACTCCACTTTCTGTTAGTGTTTTGACCGTGTGATCGTGGGTCATCCCACTCTGCCGAACTGAAGAGTCATGGGTTGTAACGTATCTTTACACGTGTTCTCTATCTCCCAGGCATGTCCCACTTTCTCCCTTGTTTTTGGGCTTAGCTGGCAGCCTCTGTCCGAACTATTTCAGTTAACTGGTGTGTACGCTGAGTTAATTGACATCAATACTTAGCTGAAATTCACTGAACCCAATTTTGAAAATTGAGATTAGGGTGTAAAAAAATTGCTCTTTTGATTTTGTTTTCTTAGTCTACTTAGAGTGGACTTCTTGTATACTTTTAATATTTGGTTTCATTTTACTTTTTATTGATTGATAAGTTAATACTTTAGTTTCTTAGAACCAGTAGCAGAATGAAGCTAGTTCTAGGAGCACAGAGTTGCAGCAAAAGGACAAACAAGAAATCAAAAGACAAACAAGTCCTTCATGAATCAGAATTTAAAGGCAAATACTGGAGCAATAAACTTAGCATAACCCAGAAAGCAATTTACTTGAACAATAAAAAAAATTAATAGAAAGACATACCTGGCAGGAAGGCAGCATCCTGGCGACCCTGTGCCCAGGAAAGGCTGCATAATGAAATTATTCAAAGTAAAGAACAGGATTACTTGGATAAAGAATTCAAAAGTATACTACTCTGTATTATAACCATTACAAGTACTCTCAACCACTATTGTGGATTATAACTATGCTATGTGACTGCAGTTAATCGACAATATTTATTAAATGGCATGCAGTTGGTATTTGATTTGATTTTATTTTTCGGTTATATGCTGAGAATATGAAATGCTCGTGGAGGGTGAGATCTATCTTTATGGTATCTGTTAAATACTTAAATTTTACAG
Organism: Panax quinquefolius; assembly: GCA_020205615.1. Taxonomy (NCBI): domain Eukaryota; kingdom Viridiplantae; phylum Streptophyta; class Magnoliopsida; order Apiales; family Araliaceae; genus Panax; species Panax quinquefolius. The sequence goes on from CM035159.1 coordinate 99,064,522, forward strand.
GATCACCTATGTAACTAAGCTACAGTTAGGTACTTTTCTGTTTGTTCCATTTATTTAGTTGAACCATTCCTGCGGTATTTTTCAAAGTAAGAAAGAAGAATAGGAACTTAGAAGAGTGCCAGTATGATAATCCTGTAGCATTAGTGGCAAAGTTACGGAGAACATGATTCCAAGCTGCCGAAGGACTGTCCAAGAAGACGATGTTTATGCTTGAAATAGTAATCTTCTTTGGTTATATAGCTTCAGAAAGTACCTTAAGCTCGTCCAGACAAATGCTGAGACCATAAGAAGGTGGCCACCCCCAAGATCCACTAGTCATATCCATTGTTTTCATAGACTTGTGGCTTTTCCTAGGTGATCAACTTTCAGTCTCGGTTATGTGAATCAATGAATATACAAGAAGCCGAGACCCTCGACTTTTTTTTTTTCAAAATCAAAATGCTATGCAAACTTTAAAGTTTAAACTCACTAAGACCAAGAGGACTAGTGTTCACATTTGACATCAAGACTATCCTCCGTCAAAAAATGAATTCTACAGCAATCTTTAGCGAGAACCTAGTTAATTGAGACATCAAGACTTTTTTCATTTTGTATATTTTACTACCAAAAAAACCTTGTTTCATTTTCTCCAAAATTCACATGAAATTAATTTCCGAATTTTAAACTCAGAACAACTCAACTCTTCCAAAGTGTTTGCCTAATCAAAGAGTAGATTCTGTTTCCTTTTTGTATAAAGAAGCCTATCCCCAAGCGTCACTCCCTTGGTCTTGCAGCATAGTCCACTTCAAGTTTCTTACAACCGTCATCTCTATTACTGGAACCATTGCGAGTCCTTCGACAATTTCTGGTTTTTTCTCACAAGGAAATTATTTTATATTAGCAGGCACCAAAAGGGAGTTCAACCTAGAAAATATGTGTTTTGTGGATAAGCACATAAAGCAATGAATTCTTAGAGGTCAGCTTTCTGAATTGCAGAGGCCAAAGTTTCTTCTACAAGTTTTCTTTTATTTTTCCTTTCTTTATATTTCTAATTCACTTAGCTTTCTGATTGGTGTGTTCAATCTATTTTTAAAACACCAACCACCGGAAGGTCTGTACTCAGTTGCTGGAAGTTACAATATCAAATTTTCGGTTTATATTCTACAAGAAGTTAAGAACTACACTTTAAATTACTTTCGCTTTAAAAAAAACAGTTTAAATTACTTTAAACTGCCATGTAGTACTCTTTTTAAAATTGTTAACTCAAGTTCATTATAACTAACTGAGAGATAGTCCAAAAATTTGCACATTTTCTTATGGAACTTATTCAAACTAGTCCACCTGTAGCATGACATTATTTAGAAGGGAAAAAGAGGGCCTTTCACATCTTCATATTCATTCAGTTTCTTTTTTTTTTAATTATATTTTATTTATAGTTATCCATCCATTCATTTACTTCTCTGGTGTAATTGATAACCTAAAGCTAAATTATAGTATGATCGGCACTATTTATGGTTTTACTTGTGTATCCTCCACTTGAAAAAGGAAGAAAGATGAGCATATGCTAACAAAAGAACACTCACAGTGCTCCTCCACCAGCTGGACCGATTGCTTTAAAAAGTGACATTGCAGTCATAGCAATACCATTAGCAGCACCTCTTTGGTGTTGGTCCTGTTGTTATCATACAAGACATGAAATGTGAAAAGATTATATTTGACACACCAAATCAGGAAAAAGCAAGTAGGAAAAGAAACTAAGTAATTTCAATAAGAAAAGAAAACTACCACAGCCCTGTTCTGCAGTATGAACATGCCAGTTATAATGGACACCTGATGAGGGGGACAAAAAAAAAGATTTTGAGATAATGAAAATGTAGTTCACAATTTTTACGAATAAATTTACAGAACTTATTTGAAGATCAAATGCCATCAGAAGATTATGCACAATGCTTATGAGCACAATCTATCCAAGCTTGTGTTATCAAGATACATGGCATATGCATAGATACATTATTAACATCTTCATGCATTTCTAGTTCACATATATGGATATTAATTTTTTTATAGACACTGGTATTAAAATGCTTGCATGCGCACGTGATCATCATCCATAGCCCTCCCCAGACAAAAACAGTACTTTCTTTCAATAGCGAATACCATCAATCTTTCTAACTTTCTAAGAAAAAAAAACTCCTCAATAAATTAACTAGAAATTCAAGTTTTAAAAAAATCTACCTCATGAAAAAAGTCTAACCGATCAAGTTCCTCAAACTAATGACATTATAAATCCAAAATGGAGAAAGGTAAGGGGAATAACTTCAAATATGTAAACACGTGGACACAAACATTAAATTTGTAGTGCATGTAGTAGGACAACTAAAACAAAATGAAGTACAAAGCAATAAGGACAAAAACCATAACTACATAACTCCAGTAGTGTGGAAAGGACTACAAATAAATTACAGAAGAGAAAGTACTGCTTGGAGGACTTTCAAATGCTCTGGCTATTTAACACTATATAAACATTTAAATATGACAGTAGCTCTTTTGTGCAAATTATGCAAAATGTTAGCTGTTCAACTTGTCTCCTTCACAATGCCTTGCATCATAGAGACAGAGATTGGGACTGAATATGGGGTTTTAGTCTTAATATTTAAATAATGAATATTTTCCTTTGTAATCTTGTCATTACTAAAAAAGTACTCCCTCCGTCCAAGTTTACTTGTCCTAGTTTGAAAGTACACGTCTATTAAGAAAAATTTTTGATCTCCAAATTACCCATCTTAATTACTTTATTGTCATCTTTTTTGTTTTATTTAATCCCTCAACTCTTTTTTGGAACAATAAAATAGAGGAGAGAGAGGGGGGGGGGGGGGGGTTGTGATTCCAATGTCAAAGTTAATAGTGCTTCTTTTTTAAATATATGTCATGTTGTTTTCAATGATTTTTTTATAGTTAAATGAGGGTATTGTTGAAAAAGTAATGTCACAAATAGCATTAAAGAGAAAAAAGGACAAATAGATTTGGACAAACCAAAAAAGGAAATTAGGACAAGTAAACTTGGACGGAGGGAGTAATAAAATAAAAAGTATTTCTTGACATCAATTTCTATAAAAGCCAACCCCATACACAATTCTGATGACGCATATCGCGGCATGCTATTGATAGGTTATCCACTTATGCTCTCTTTGATAAAGTAAGCTTTTGATGCAATCAGTGGTTTACGAATACCAGGTTACTCTTCGATATGAGGAAGGAACAATGGTTATATATGATTCTCTCTTTTCTGAGTTCTCAAATATATGTGCACAAACTCTCCTGTAATAGAACTAATAAATTGTCTAAGCAGAAAGATGTTAAGATTATAATTTGATTATAAGCATGCATTTTCAGACCAATGGTTATACCTAGTGGTAAAGGTCTCTCCCTTTTACTATGCAAGATCACTGGTTTGAGTCTACCTATCAACAAGAAATCAGAATTTAGCTGGCGCTTTAGAAGATTAAAAAGGTAAGTTTCCCCTAGGTTCCCCCTAGTTACCCTTTTGGCCCCTTCCCCAGGCTCCCCCTAGGCCCCTAGATTTACTACATTGTAATAGTTTAAGTTCTCAAAACAATAAAAAAAATAAGCATGCGTTTTTAAATAAATTTAACTCATGCTAAAAAAGTTAAGATGGCACTATGATGGTAACTTACTGAAGTCATAAATAAACTTACAGATAAAATATTCTTTGCTATAGAAGCGCAGTTTAGCAACAATGAAAGGGTGACCCCGGATAGCATAGCTATAAAGGTATAACTTGTCAAAAGAGGGATAGATGCAACCTATACATAAGAAAGTTGTGCACCACATTAAAAGAGAGCAATTTATGGATATGCAAACGGTAAAGTGAGTTTACAAGGTTTGATTTCTTACTCCGGCAATACGAGCTAGAGTCATAAAACTGACATGCTTCTCCAGAAGTGGATACAGGAGAATTTGATAGACTAGAAGGCCAACACCTGAACATTGAGCATTTGGTTAGAAACCGAAGGTCTTCCACTCATGTTCAGTAATATGCAGGAGAACAAATTTAACGTACGTGCTTTACACACAACTATTTATCCAAATCTACTATTTTGTTTATCATTTTTCTTTTTCCTAAAATGAAATATTTTATCATTGACATATTGAAAATGAAGACATACCTTTAAAGAGATCCAAAGCTAATATACGCATAACAACTATACTACTCTAGTATGTTAAAGTATGTGCGTAACAAAGAACTATTTTATCCAAATCTACTATGCTATTTATTGTTTCTTTTCTGTAAAACTAATTTTATTTTTATTTTTGTTGACACGTGACATGAAGACAGTTTAAAGGCCATAAGGCCTCTTGTAGCTTGCTCCAGTTGAAATGTATACTAGCTAATGGAAAACAAGATGACAATTGAAACTGCTATAACCATACTTGAGATAAGATAGCATTAACTATTTAATTGAATAAGTGGAAGCCTAAACTCCCAACCAACTTGGGTAACAATATGTGGAGCCAGTGAAAAGAAAAGCATAAGATAAAATCTTCAAATAATACTTTTGCACTCTCTAAATCTAAAAACATATAAAGGTCGTTAAATGAAGTCGGTCCCACCTACCCAGAGTGCTAGTAGGAGGGTAGACAACTACTAAGAATTGAAATTAGTGTTATTGTTGTTATTTTGATTAATGTTGCTGCTGTTGTTGGCACAAGGCAGCTGCTCTAAAATTTTAAACAAACATTCACAAACTTAAAATCTGAACAATTCTCTAGTGCACCAAGCAATGGAATTTAAGTTCAACATATGATATGAAAAGCCCATACAACATTGTGACTAAACTTAATCAGGAAAAATATATAAACTATGGTCAGTAAAATAAGGAGACGTGGAAACAGTTTCAGTTGTTCATTTAATAATTTCACAAATAGACAAATAAAAACTGAAAGGAAAAAAGAAACTTTATGGACATGCATGACATAATTTCTTTTAGCACTTTGTTACTATAATACGTTGTATCTAACATCTTTACATCAGCATTAGGATTCTATTGCAGTTAGATATATGTTACTAAATGCAAATATGCTATATAATGTTTGAAGTATCATTCACCCTGTACCTGTGACAGAAAGAACTTCACCAACATCCCCAGTCGTATAACTCAAGCCCCCTAACCTCCTAGGGCTCACAGCCCATAATGAGAATATCTGAGAAAGATACAAAGCAATAGTGTTAGTAATACGAAACCAAGCATAAAATTAATAAAAACTTTCAGAATGAAGAGCGAATTTAGTTTGCAATTGTAAAATTTTAAGTTGGATAAAAGCAACAACAATCAACCCAAGGTACTTATTAATATCCTTATAATTGACTATGGGCATGATTTAAGCTATACTAAGCTTTCAGGGTACCAACTAAGTCTTTTGTAGGCTGACAAGGAAAACCATGAACAATTGTTCTTCCCGTGCAATTCTGCCACATTGAGAATTGGGCAATTAGGTTTTCATTGATGTAAAAAAAAAATACTAAGAGCTAGCTAACCAATTCCCATGACAAATTGACACCTAAATCCCAAATTACAAGGGAGTTCATCATATAGGATCCATCCCTACCCAAAAATTTATACAAGGAGCCATAGCCCATATATTTGAAAAACAAGTTGGCTAAAATTTTAAAGGTCAGCGAAAAACTAATAAACTACAGTAGACAAAAAGTCTCCATCATTTTATGAAGTACAATCACCAGTAGGTACAACTTCTAGTTACAACAATGTAAGAATATCTGTGAACCAAACATTAACAAGGGATCATATTATAACACAATTGTAGTGGAAACCATATTTCAGAAAACAATAGTTTCTTACCTCTGTGTAAGCCATATCATGAAGTGAGAAAACACAGTAAACTAAGACAGAAGACATCAAGGGCCAGTTCATGAATAAGCTTCTTGTAGAATTTGATTCCGTTCTTTCGCCTGTATCTTCCTTCGCACTCTCCAATGTCTCTAACGAGTCTACACTTGATATATTGTGTAATTCAAGCACATGCAATGTTTCCTACCATTTCAAGGATTCAAAATCAGATTGCCGGAAAATGAAGGTTGAATATAATATTTTCTACTTCTGTTTCCTTGATTGGTAGCAATCATGATAGATTTATGTTAAGTGAAAGAAAATCAACCATATAAACTTTTGAATGCCCTAGGACGCTGCATACATAAAACCAATTAAGTTTTTAAGCTGATTACAACATTCCAAGGGGATGGCAGAATCCCGACCTGAATTAAATTCTAAGAAACCTAAGAGTGTGTCAAGATGGAGAATAAAATTATCAGCCTGATAACAGTAAATATTGATAGATAATACAAAAGAGGCCACAATCCTATGGAAATGCTTGTTTTTTGATCTCATTTGGGGTTATTTGTACGGAGAGGAGTAACATGATTTTCAGGGAGGGCTATCGTCTCATTTTTCTCTTAGTTACGATCTTCATCTATGGGAAATATATAAGGATATCTGTTTCTTTTATCAACAGATATTGACAAGTTATACTTCAATAAGGAGTATACTTTTCCGATTGTATGACTTCCTGTCCTTTTCTGTAATCTATCATTTCTAAAAAAATAATAACTAACAAAAGTAAGAAGCACCTGAAAAAGAAATTTAAAATAAAAGATAGCAGAATAAATATACTAAAAACATACCGGAAGCCAAAAGCAAGCAACATTCACAACCAAAGCAAATAGTGATATAGCAAGGCAGGGCAAGAAGTATGGGAACCTGGAATACGGTTCATAAGTTGGATTTGTCAGCACTATGAAAATAAAAATGCAGTTAATTAAAGCAAGAGAAGAAAATTACCTCCCAAATATAGATTCTGGAGAAAATAAATCTGGAAAATTATCTGCAGGCTAAAAAATATTTCAAAAGAAACAAAAAAACCATGAACAAAAAGGTTGCATGCATCAAAGAAAAGGAAAAAGTAATGAAAGGTTGAAATAAATAAATAAATATATATATATATATATATATATATATATATATATATATATATAAGAACTGAAAAAGGGCTCTTACATACACTGATAAAATCTGATTCAGAACAATACTCAATCCTTTGAGAAAGAAAGAGATTGTCTATGCACACAAGGAACTCACAAAATTCTATAATTTCTTGGAGTAATGGCAAAAGATTTAATTGTAAGGCATGGAAATTTAACCCGAACAAAAACTAAGTGTATTAATTCTAATTAATAATACATTGATATTATATCACACAACGATGGCATTGCGCTGATAAACACATCTTTCAAGATTTTCATGTGAATCTGATTCGGTGCAAATTATACCCGAAATCGGAAGGTTCGAACCGTCCAAGGTCTAACCCCCTTATGCACAGGGTTGGGCTGGATCGTGATATTTTGACCCTTGAATCAGACTTGCCCAGAACCAGGCCCAACCAGAACGCCACACTAGCGTATATTCTTCCTTTTTCCTATTTTAGCCTATTTTTACCCCAAAAAACTACAGCATAACCGGTACAAACCTAAACTGGCCCCTAGGGTGAAGGGTCAGAGTTATCGCTGGGTCCTATAGCAGCCCACCCAGACACTCCTTTTCTAAAAACAGACTAACCCAGCTCTAAGCTGCCTCAGCACAGCTGCATCCCTCCCTATAGCTGTTCTTTACTGTACAGTCATGAAAGACAACTAGAAATTAATGTGTGCTTTTTTTGGGTCTTTTTTTAATGTTCAAAGACATATCCCATGCTTGAAAACCAAAAATGTCTTATTTGTGATATGCACTGTTCAGCATGCATCAAGAACCTTTGTGCCTTCTAATTGCCTAGTCATATGATATGTAATCTTTAATATATCCCCATAACAATTTGCGAGGCTTGTGCTTCTGAGTATATAATCTTTATCAGTGTAATCACGTTGTCACATGAGTTTCTTAAATCCACATATTAATATTTATAAAGTGTTTCTCAATGTAAAGTAGACTATTGGAATGTGTTCCTAATATAATTCCAATGTTTTTCGTAATCAATAGCACTCACTTCTTCAGATAGAAAATCAACGATGAAATTTTTTACCGCACTAGTTCTAAAAACAGTAAGGATTTAAAAACCTGTGCAAGGAAGCCTCCCAAAACAGGGCCAACTATCAATCCCGTGGCCCATGCTGCACTAACCTGAAAGAAATAAAAATAATAACTTTATTAATTCATTGGATTGGTAATGTGATATTAGCAACTCGCAGTATGCATATACCACAAGCACTTACAGTTGATAGTCCTAAGGCCTGGTATTCTTCACGAAAAAGTTCACATGCATATGCCTGATCATGGAGGAAATATTAACAACAGTACAAGTTAAAACGAAATAATATAACGGAAACAGCAGTAGTCGAATTTTTAAGATCTCGGCATGAACATTATCTTGCTACTATATCTGAGAAATTAAAAGACATGTAACAAGAGATACCTTTATTGGTCCAAGCAAACCATTTAAGCTTCCAAGAAGAAACCTCATACTGATGGCCATCCAAAAGTTTGTACTAAGACCAAAAAGAGTGTTGAAAACAACTCTGAAATGAACAATAATAAAAATTGTTACACGGAAAGCATATCGAAAGTAGCCAAAGGTAATTGCAAACTTCAGCCAAGAGTAGCCACAAACATTGTTGAAGTGCCTATGATAATAACTGGTTTGCGACCATATCGATCAGCCACTTTGCCCCAAAAAATAGATGTTAGAGCCCTTCCAAACATAAATGATGACCCTTCATAAAATTAAGGGAGTTATGAGGATTGGAGTGAGTCGAAGTGACATGTAATTATTAACGGACAGACATCATAACTTTAGTGAACAAGGAAAAAAATAACTCACCCACATAACCTGCATAGTAACTGATATCTTCTTCTTCTTTTGCAATATTAAAATCTCTTATCTGCAACGGATAAAATTGGAATTATTGAGTTTTTACAGAATTGATGAGTACATATTGATTGTTAATGTTAATGCAGCGTTTGGATCGAAGAAATAGAATAAAGGAAGGAATGGAATGATTTTTAAGGTATTTCAAGCCGTGGCGGACGCATGATTTTTAATCAGTGGGGCTTAATACAAAAAATTATAAGAAAAATAAAGAACAATAATAAAATTTAAAAACGTTAAATATGTTAATATCAATCATTATTTTTGCACAAAAGCGTTTCAAATAAGTGATTCACAATTATCCTCTTCATGGTCCCATATACTGAAACCGTTTCAAAATTAACATATTGTCAATAGTATCAAAGATATCTCATTCTATGTATGTGACATACAAGAATTCATCTATCTATCTTTCATCCTATTATGCAATGACAACTTGTATAAGATTTATAACTGAAAATGCTCTTTCAATGTTTGCAGTTGCAACTAGGTAAGGTTAATACCAACTTCATTAGTAAATAAACAATTTAAGGCTCAAAGAATGGAAAGCCTTAATAAAAAAAAGAAAAAAAAGAAAAGCTAGTAACAAGTTAACAACTACTTAATTAACAAGATGAATAAATATTATAATGAGTTTTCAATTCAAATTAAACCAATAATTATATACGTATAGAGTAGAATAATTGAAATTTCTTAAGGTATAAGAATGTAGAGTATCGTACCATCTAATTTGTCATGTAGCATACTGGCTATTACAAGTTTTGATTATAAAATTCAAATTTTATATGATGGAATGGTGAAAAATTAGTTTTGTATTTGTATTTTCTAACGTCAGAGAGTGAAATGAGTCGTAGATAGTGAAAAGGAGTTCTTTTCTCAAAAAATTGAATATGAACATATTCTCAAGAGTGTGTATTGTACTGAAGTAGAAGTACATTACTTGAAAAGTTTTAGTCATTAGCCCTCAGACTGCATAATATTACCAATAAGCCATATACCTATAAAAAAATCAGTGGGGGCTGGAGCCCACACTCGCCCAAGTGTGGCTCCGCCCTTGATTTCAAGTGTAAGTGTTGCTGGTGGTGATGGGTGGTGTAATATGATGACAAAACTATCACATATATCCATTCCATTGGAATGAAAATTATTCCACCACCTTTCACGTGGAATAAAAAACAATGGGATGTAATGAAATTTTATTCCATTGAAATGGTTTATCCTCCAAACTAATCATCAAATACACTATTTTTTATACCATTCCTTTTCTCCATTCTATTCCCTCAATCCAAACATAACATAAGAGATTTGTTTGATAGCTCCTATAAACGAAATTAATATTGGCAGATCTGGGACTTCCATTAGATAGTACTATGGAGTTGTATTGTGGTAACTGTTAACAAAGCCTCCGTCAGTATTTCTTGTTACCAGTACACCATGAACACTGAAATAGACGGAAATTTTATTAAGAAAAAGCTTAATATTGGTCTCATTTGAATTCCTTGTAGTCCGGCCATTAGCTTTCTGACGTCCTGACTAAAGGTTTAGTACTACAGTGTTTCACCCCATTTTATGCAAGTTGGCCAGGGAAGATATTTGCTTCAGCTTGAGGGAGCATGCTAACTTACTTCTTTCAAGTCTTTTTCATACTATAAATCGGCTAGTATAAGTTACTATAAGTTACTTACCATGAAATAAAGGAATGGAAAGAGAGATGATATTGGCAGCGCTGCAAAAGGTATTAAAGTGCAGGAAAAGATATCAGAACCTTCATGACTGAAAATATCATTTTATTAAGCAGATAAACCAATTTGCTAACATATATTTTTTTTTCTTATGACCAATATGTAGAGTGCAGGATATATCCAAGAAAAATACGTAAGCACAAAAGCCACATGGTACTCATTAATGATCAGTTGTCACATACTCAAAAATTTAAAATATTACATTGTATAGGCCAAAAGGTTTTCTTTAACCAAACCCAAATTATAATTATGATCAGAGCATTGCACTTGATGATATTAAGGTGCTATGTTTAACTGAATGATAGTAATCAAATAAACTAATTACAGTTGACATATAGGGGCAACAGCTTTTTCATTCAACTTCAGGGTTATGATTCAACTAACAACAAAAAAAAAAAAAAAAAAAGATTGTCATGCAGAAATAACTCTCTATACTTGAAACTCAATTTTAACCCTTACATATCCTTGTTGAGAACTTGAGATGCTCCAATCAATCTTTTAGAAACTGGTTTGCCATCTCGTCTTTTAAATACAACATAATAAACAGGAATTAATGGTTATCTAGTAGTTGGGTTCATTGTCTGTCACATAAGTAAAAATCTGATGAGCTTGGGTTGAATTTGACAAAAACCACTTTCTGCAAACAAACCTAAGATTAGTTCTGCGTTAGGGTGCAACGTAAGAGTCCTCTTCTCCTTTACGTGACACCCCAAAATAAGAATCCTTTCAAACAAAAAATAAGCTACCAAATCTTCTAACCTTCCAAATTTATCACCTACTTTATACATTCTTATGCAGTATGTAGTCATGATGTTTATACTAGTTTGACATAAATGTGAAAAGGGAAAGTTTTCTTTCTTCTAAATTGAGCATCAAGAGGCATAAGTACACAATGAGGACATAATGAATCACTAGTTTTAGCCAATATTTCTAAGATAAAATGAATAAAGGGTGTACCTGTGCAGAGCACCACTATCCATATAATGAAGAGTTCTTTAATAGGCAAGCCTCGATGCATAGCTTTACGCTGATCCACCTTGCACCCTGGGCAATTCTCATAGTAAATATCATTCTTCAAAAGTGTCTCCTTAAACTCCTCCCCTGCCATTTAATCTCAACCAAATGCTCCCTCCTTACTGGTTGTAAAAATCCTATCCCACCTGCCCAAACAATTGATTTTTTTTTTTACATCACTACATATGTTCTCTCGCGTGCATATATATATATATATATATATATATATATATATATATATATAGCTGAATGTAGACACAATTCTTTCATCATTGCTGATGTATCCCATACCATATTAGACAACAGCTGACATAACATTTAACATTGGCATAGAAAACGTGTCCCATCCTTAAATGAGATTAAATTATTCAAGAGTACAGTAAATTTACAAGTTAGGTAACTCATTCATTCAGTTTTTTACCGATTTAGTCCATACTCAAAACCAAAAACTCAAATCTGGTGTTGGTATTTGTTGGAAGTGGGAAAGGTGTTTTGCACTACAGTTCCGGAGTTAGAACAGGCAAATACCTCCCGGGTCTAACCCGTAATGTTAGATTTGCACTACCTTCTGGGGTCTACCCTAACATTTATATATATACAAGAATTAATATTGAATCATATAATAGTGACGTGTGGTGGTAAAATTAAAGTGGAAATGCCCAATTTGAATACTACCAGGAGAGCTGGATGTGAAAGTCAATATATCAAACAGGTGACGTGCAACGCATAATTGCTGGAAACTGCAGTCCACGCAGGTGAAGAAGATTATATAGCGATCTGGGAATTTGGAATTGAGCAGGTTTTGGAATGGAGCGAAGGCACTGCCACAGTCAAATTGATTAGCCATCATCTTCTTCAATCCTGCGCCACTCATTCAGCCATCAATGGAGAACGCAAAGTTCAAACATGACGAAAATTTCAGTTTTTCTAATCTGGGACCCACATTTGAGGGGAATAGTAAATAGTACTGTCTACATTCCTAAATAAGTGTCGTATTAACAAAATCATTTAATATTATCATTTAATAACTAAAATATATATGAAATTCCATCAATATCCTTCATGAGAAGTTATTGAAAACTATTAATATTAAGGGTGAGAATTTTTTGGGACAATAAGATAAGGTAGGGTGATATAGAAAAATAAATAATTTATCCTCCTAAAAAGTTATAAACGACCAATAAATTGAAACATTTTTTTTTTCCTAAAACGTCACTTATTTAGGAATTGAGGGAGTACCTCCATCCCATAATATATAAAATTTTAGATAATTTTATTTTTCCCAAATTATTTGACATTTTATATAATTTAAAAGAATTAATTAATACAATCTTTATAAAATTACTACAATCTTTATAAAATTACTCATCATGTTAAGTATGAGATAAATATATACTCCCTCCGTTTTTTAATATATGTCGTTTTAGAGTTGTGCACAAATATTAATGAAATAATTGTATAACATTAACTATAATCTCAATTGTTTATATTGACCTTGTATTGGAAGAAGAGATTGTTATTTATTGGACAGAAAATAACGAGAGAATCAAAGTTACATTTAATACTTGGGGTAATATTAGAAACTAAGTAATTAATGCTTACTTGAAATTCTCAAACGACTTATATTAAGAAACAAAAAATATTTCTCTAAAATGACTTATATTAAGAAATGGAGGGAGTATATAATAAATGATATTATAGACAATTAATATTATATTTAATGTTATATAATCATTTTATTAGATGTCATACTAATATACTCCCTCCGTTTTTTAATATAAATCGTTTTAAAGAAATATTTTTGTTCATAAATATAAGTCGTTTGAGAATTTCAAGTAAGCATTAATTGTTTAGTTTCCAATATTACCTCAAATAATAAATATAACTTTGATACTCTCACTATTTTTTGCCCAATAAATAATAATCTATTTTTTCAATACAAGAGTAATATAGACAATTGATAGTATATTTAATGTTTCTGAATCATTTTTTAATACTTTGATCTGTTTCTAAAACGCATATATATATTAAAAAACGGAGGGAGTATTATGTTATGGGAGGAGGGAGTAGCATACCATTTTGGTCGGTTTTACAACTACCAACTCCTGTCTCCTCATAAATTTTATTTATTTTTAACCATTTCCACTTCATTACAAAAACAAATTTTGTGTTGCATGATTGGGAAATATGAAATGCATTTATCACTTAAATATACATTTTTAGGAAAATATTTTAATGAATACAAGGGTATTTTTACAACAAAATACATGCAATACGATCATTTAAATATGTATTGAAAGAAATTGAAATTGGGTAAAAAAAATTACTCCATTATGTTCCTTTTTAATTGACGTTTTAGAATAAAATACAAAGAATAAGCAATGCAATTAATGCTTTGTATGATTAATTAAAAGCAGTATAAATTTTTAATTTTACCATTCAAATTTATTGAAAAAGATAAAAGATAAGCAAATTAATGTTTACTATGGGGTATTATAGTAAACTAAGTCATTAATGCTTCTTTAAAATTTATATAAAAATGATAAATAAAAAAAACAAATTTTACTGTCTAAGATGACAAATAAAAAAAATGAGGAAGTAATAAAGAGAATCCTAATCCAAAATAAAATTTTGTGTACATATTCGGTTATTCTAACTTTTATCTCAACATGTTGAGAGTGATTTTTTTTCAGGCAGTAAATTTTTGAGACCTAGTTTTCATAAGAAGATGTCAACTACTCTGTGACGCTCCCAAAATAGGTATACTTCACCTATTCTCGAAATGCCAAATACATTGAGATGTAATCTACAATACAATCTTAAATATACAACAAGAGTCTTTGCGAGTTTTAATACAAACATTGTTTTCCGAGACGAATATCCACTCTCGAACACGTCCTCATTATATTTATTAACACACTATTTAACATAATAGTGAGAGACTACTAATACTATCATCCGGACCGTCACTCCGCTTCCCGATTAGTTCCTAGGTTATGTTCTCATTTCACGAGAGAAACGGTGAAAGAAAAAGTGAGCTCAACTAGCCCAATAAGAAATATTATGACTAAAATAATGCGAATAAATTATCATTAGTCTTCAACAATGTTAAACCGATAAAATACAATAGACATCAAGTTTAACTGCAATGAACATCTGAATCCATTAAAAGAGTCAAGTAGAGAATAAAATCTACTATCTTTTATGATTTAAAAGGTTTTATCACTTTTATCGTTTGGGACTCAAACAATAAATAATCCACATCATCCCCGCTTGACTACTGGCCAAGGATATTCATTAAGATCACAACCATAATTTATCCAATGCACTACGGGCCAAAGATATTTGTGTATTCATTAATGGTCGATTATCATACCAACAATCATCCATCAATGCACTACTGCCAACGAGGACTTTTACCACATCATTTGTAACATTACGATCGTGATTACAATCGAATAATCCTCAGTCATAATCATACCAAGTCCATCTATGCACTACAAAATACAGATAACTTTCAAAAAAATATAAACATGAGGATGATGACAATGATATAAGAGTTCAATAAAACAAGTTCAAGAATTAATTTATTGGGAACTAATAACATCCAAATTATCAACATGATACTTCTTTGTAGAGTAAAATTTAAGAATGCTTAGAAGAATATTTCTATGAAAAGATCTTTGGATGAAGCACAAATATCGAGGATATTCCACTAATTTCATGGAGTATAAAGTCAAAACTTTAACCAACCGAGTATAATAAAGAATGGAATAACAAAAGAAATCACCATGTATGCGGTATTTGACATAGATAGGTTATTCAATGTAATAATAAATAACGGAATCGGTCGGTAGTAATACGCACCGATGGATATTCCAACAAAATAATAAAGAATGGAATAACAATAAAATCACCATGCATGCGGTACTTTGCATGACGAGGTTATTCCAACGTATAATAAATAACGGAACCAGTGCAGCGAAAGCGCATGCAGACGGGATATTCAATGAATAATAATAAGAATGGAATAACAACATAATTTCACCATGTATGCGGTACTTGTGATGATGAGTTATTCCAAAGAGAATAATAAATAATGGAATAACGAAAGAATTTCACCAAGTATAGGGTAGATCAGGTATATACGAGTTATTCCAACAGAATAATAAAGAATGGAATAATGTAAGTTCTCTTCATGAATATGAAAAAAAATAATACCCCTTACCTTATAAAGAAGAGTACTCACCAAGCGGTAAGGCGGGATATACTTGAAGAAACTTGCACTACGCTCAAAGCTTTCTTAAACGCTAAAGAAATACGCCAAGATAGAAGAATAATTCTCTCTACGGTTTCTCTCTGTAGAGTTTCAATTGAATTAAAGAAGAAATAATGAAGGAATGAACTTCATTTATAGAAGAATGGATCGAATAATAACTAATCCATGAACGGTCCAGATCGATTTACTTTTAAATGGATATTCCAGTTGGTTTACAATAAAATATAATATATTCTATTTATAATCTAATAAAACGAATAACTTTAAAAATTTTTTACTATACAAACACTATCGCGAGGCACTTTGCAAACACTATGCGTAATAAAATATAATATATTCTAATTATTGTCTAATAAAACGAATAACTTTATAAAAGTATTACATTTTTATATAAAAAGATTTTACTTATTAGCCTAATAAAACGAATAACTTTATAAAAGTATTACGCTTTATATAAAAAGCTTTTCTGTTTTATTACATTAATAATACTAATAAAACAAAACTTCATCATCATTATTATTATTCACACTATTAATCGACCGAATCGTTCCTGGAAAGAGGGGGCTTTCCAATAAGGATTTCTCCTTATTGGCGCGCAATTAGGTGACCAAACCTCTCATTGGCAGAACTTCTAGACATCGTTAATAATGCAAATAATAATATTAATAACTTCGTCATCTCAATATAAAATATGAACAATAATTGAATCAATTAACTTGAGATACTATGCAATAATTACTGAAGCAATAATTGAACAAATCTGAGTGACTTCTCACGTAAGCATCAATAATAAATACCATGTTTATTATCACGAACCACGCGTATTCTGTACTTTTCACAATCCGAGTGTTTCAACAGCTTAACGGTAAAACTTCCGCCGTTATTTTCATAAAAATATTTTGTCCTTTTCTCAATCCGAATGATAATTCCGTTGTGGGGTCCACCAATGATTGTGTCGTCGCATTTAATTTTCCCCACCAATCGAATATTATAAACAACTTGCGTACTTTGCAAAATTTCTAAATATTACTCACAACTATAACATTATATCAAATTCATTCCATAGCTTTTTGCAAACTAACCCAAAATTGTGAAGTGAATCTTGGGTCTCGATCAGAAACTATGGATACTGGCATACCATGCAATCTTACAACCTCGTTTATGTACATACGAGCAAGACGTTAAAGTGTATAAGTTTCTCGTATAGGTAAGAAATGAGCAGACTTGGTCAATCTATCAACAATGACCCAAATTGCATCTATACCTTGAGAAACCTTGGGAAGACCAGTAACGAAATCCATGGTAATGTGCTCCCACTTCCATTCTGGAATTTCAAGTGGTTGTAATGGACCTTTGGTACCGATGCTCACTTTTGACTTCGTTGACACGTTAGACACCTTGAGATAAACAACGCTATCTCTATCTTCATATTGCCCCACCAAAATGTATGTCAAGATCATGATACATCTTAAGTACTCCTGGGATGGATTGCAAACGGTGTGTCATGCGCCTCCATCGTGATTTTATATCGTAAATCGTGGTCGTTAGAACACAAAGTGCGGAGTTGACTCAAGTATTCCTTCTTCATCGATTCTTGCTTCCGACATAGCACCTTCTTGTACTTTCTTCTTCATATGCATCAGCTCCAGGTCTGTAGCTTGAGCACCTTTAACTTTATCGATTAAAGTCGATTCTACTCGTATATTCGCCATCATCACGTGGGTCCCTGGAGTTTTTATCTCTATCTCCATCTTTTTGCAAGTCATACAAAATGGGCCTTTGCGTTGACAATATCGCTTTTCGTACCGCATATGATCTTCTACTCGATCGTCCAACTACCACGTTCGTTTTTCCAGGATGGTATTGGATGGTATGATCATAATCTTTCAACAGTTCAAGCCAACGTCACTGTCGCATGTTTAGTTCCTTTTGAGTGAAGAAATATTTGAGGCTTTTACGATCCGTAAAGATCTCCACTTTCTCCCCATATAAGTAATGCCTCCAAATTTTAAGTGCGAAGACAACAGCTGCCAACTCTAGATCATGAGTAGGATAATTTCTCTCATATTCTTTGAGTTGTCGAGAGGCATAGGCTATGACTTTCCTATGTTGCATGAGAACACATCCTAACCCTTTGCTTGAAGCATCACTGTAGATGACAAATCCCTCCGAGTCAGATGGTATTGTCAAAACAGGTGTGATGACCCCAAAATAGGTCCATTCCATCCAACCCATTCTGAGTCGCCAAATACATGGTACAGAAACAACTACAACTTTATTATCACAACAATAAAACTGTGAGTTTAAATACAAATATTATCTTCTAGACAATATTTATACTCAAATAAATCCTCATCACATTTATTGATACATTATTTTACAATAATGGTGAGGACTACTAAACAACTCTCTCTAGAACCTTCATTCCATACCTCGACTAGTACTCATTACATTCTCGCCTCCCGAGAAGAAAAATGGAACAACAAAGAAAAGGTGAGCTCAACTAGCCCGGAAAAGAATGTTATGACTAAGATAATATACAACAAATTATCGTTAGTCTCCAACAGGAAAAATCGATAGAATACATATAGACAACAAGTTTGAGATCAATATTCGCAGAAATAATAATAATTCATAGAAGAGTTACGTGAGAGAATGAAATCTACTATAATCTATGAATTTAACGGTCCATCATCAATATTTTATCCTCAGAACATCAATCAATATTCATCTCAAATCAAATATTCATCTTTGCTCTGAAGCCAAAGATATTCATCGATTAGTCATGTTCATTTAAACACTGCTCATCTTTTGCACTACAGGCCAAAGATATTCTTGAAAATTATTCATCTTTGCACTACGGGCCAAAGATATTCTTCGAAATCATTCATCTTTGCACTACAGCCAAAGATATTCAATAATATCATCATTTAAGATCGAGGATGATGAAAAATATTTTTAAAGAAACGAATCCAAAAACAAACAAAATGACAAATATTATGGATTAATACTTTAAACAATCCGAGTTCAAAATACTTCATAAATAATCATAGTGAAGTAAAATTCAAGAATGATCAAAACATGGATACAATCAAAGCTAGTATCCGAATAGATATTTTAGATTTAAAAGAAAATTTTTCATTTTTCTATGTGAATAGTCTTAAATATTCGTGAATAGTCAGATACGTGAATAGTCTTGATATCGTGAATAGTAACTCAAACACCAAAAGATAGAAATTCCACAAAAAAACATCTTCACGCTTCATGAATAGTACTCGTGAATAAGTAACTTCGTGAATAGTAACTCATGAATAAGAACTCGTGAATAGTAACTCATGAATAGTAACCCCGACATGAAAAAGTTCCAAATTTGATAAAAGTACCAACTAATATTTGATAATGATATTGAAGAATTAATATCATTTGAGAAGAAAATAACATCCCTTACCTCAAAGAATCGATTACTTGGAAGGAAAGGTCTCAAGTGATCTTTGAATGAAACTTATCTTTGAGCAAGAACTCTCAAAGTATCTAAATACTCACAAAATACGCTCAATAATATAGAGAGAGAAAGAGAGAAAACTTTGTTTCTGGTGTGATTTTCAATTCTAACTTAGCCCTCTATTTATAGGAAAATGTTAGCACGCCGAAGCAGACTTAACCTGCAACCTGATGGCTTTACCTGCTACTATTCCCACCCACCACATTTGAAATAAAATTCAGCACATTTTTTCACCAACCACAAGTGGGGCCCACTCAATTCTAGAATTTTTCACCAAAATCAATTATAAACCTAATTTCCGAATCCGACACCTCTTAAAATTCACAACAAATCATTCGTTCATTTTAACGGTTCAAAATTTGTGGACATATACTCAACTTATATATGTATAACATATCCAAAAATTACAACGATCCAACGGTGGATTAAAAATTATAACCCCATGATATATCTCAAAACCCACGATTTGATTTTTAATACCTCCAATCCGATAAAATCTTGATAAAACACCTCAACATTAATTCCTTCATTAATAACCACATAAATAAATCCATCATTTATATTCATATAAAATAAATATTTCCTTATCATATGAATCAATAATTAATTATTCACAAATAATATTACGAAATCACATTTATAATGACCAAATTTGTTCCCGGGAAAGAGGGGCTTTCCAATAAGGATCTCTCCTTCTTGGCGGCGCGCAATTAGGTGACCAAACCTCTCCTTAGATGAACTTTCTAGACATTGCCAATAATGTTATCTAATAATATTATTCAAATAATATGAATTATTGATCCGATAATGGGAAATCTTGTGCAAAGTGACAATTATTGAAACAACAATAATATAAAATACCAACGCAAAGAATTATTGAATCAATAAAATAAACTATTGAGCAAGAACTCTCGTAATAATTATTGAATAGTGCCATCTTACGTCTGCGAATCAATAATTCAATAATCTTGTCGTAATCTGGTGTCTTTCTTTGTCTGACCACGCGTATTCAGATTTTAACCACCGGGTATTCCAATGATCTTAATTCAGTAATAACTACGGTCTTAATTGGTAACAACTACGCAGTTATTTATAACCACCCAAACTTTGTCGTTTTCCTCATCCAATCGCTTTTCGTTATGGGGCCCACACATGGGCTTTACAGCGTCGTACGAATATTTCCGACAAAGATGAATATTCTACGACCAAACGAATATTCCCGACAAGATCGACGAATATTCCATAACCACTTGCTTATTTTGAAATATTTGCGTATTTAACCCTTTACTATCCACATTAATCAAATCAACCCTTACTATTTCAAAATAATAAATAAAGAAAATTCCTTTTATTTAAAAAAATTAGGGTCTTCTGACAAACAGTCTTTGAAATGAGTCTTCTCTTGAGTTCTTAAAACTCTTCTCATATTCCTCGCCCAATCAATTTTGTATCTTTCGAGTTAATGAGTTAAGGGAGTAGCGATTCGAGAAAACCCCTCTACGAATCTCCGATAATAACCAAGTAAGCCGAGAAAGCTACGATGCTTCGATCATCGATTTAGGTTGATCCCAACTTTGAATAGCTTCAATCTTTGTTGGGTCAACAGATATTCCATGACTTGATACCACGTGCCCGAGGAATGCTACTTCCTCAAGCGGGACTCACATTTCTTGACTTGGCATAAAGCTTATATTCACGAAGCTTTTGGAGTATCAACCTCAAGTGTTGCTCATGATCTTCACGACTTTTGGAATAAATAAGGATGTCATCAATAAAGACGACCACAAAGTGATCCAAATATTCCTTGAATACTTTGGTTCATCATATCCATGAAGGCGGCCGAGGAGCATTAGTCGATCCAAAAGATATGACTAGGAATTCATAATGCCCGCATAGAGTTCTCGAAAGCCATCTTTGGAATGTCATCGGTTCTAATCTTTAATTGGTGATATCCTAACGAAGATCAATCTTTGAAAAGAATTTAGCGCCAACCGATCAAACAGTCATCAATACGCGGCAATGGGTACCTATTTTTGATGGTGACATGATTCAACTCCCGATAATCAATACAAAGTCGCATACTCCCATCTTTCTTCTTCACGAATAGAACAGGAGCACCCCAAGGAGAAGTACTAGGATGAATGAAGCCAATGTCTAACAATTCCTGCAATTGGGTCTTTAACTCCTGAAGTTCAATAGGAGCCATTCGATATGGGGCTTTGGAAATGGGTTTTGTACCGAGTTCAAGGTCGATACAAAATTCAATTTCACGTTCTGGGGGTAGGCCAGGAAGTTCTTCAGGGAATACATCAGGAAATTAATTAACAATAGAAATATCATTCAAAACTGACGTATTTTTGTTTAGATCCGTGACATGAGCTAAGAAAGCTTGACATCCGTTTTTTAATAAACGAATAGCTTTATGGCTTGAGATGACAGTGATTGATTTTAATGGTTTGGTTGTTTGAATTCACATAATAGGTTGGTTAGGAATATGAAAGCTAACAACCTTACGAAAATAATCAATTTTGCATGATGAGTAGTTAACCAATCATTCCACTAGAATTACGTCAAATCGCAAGTATTTTCAATGAAATAAGATCGACAATTGTAATGTGAGGTGTACCGATTTGAACCAAACAAGACTTATAAACGATGGATGTAATGAAGGTTTCTCCCAACGGAGTTTCAACAGATGAGTCAAAGTCCAATTTCTCCGGAGTCAAATTTAAACGTTGAGCACAAGTAGGAGAAATAAAGGAATGGGTAGAACCGGTATCAAATAAGGTATATACTTCGCTAGAGTTTATGATAAGCTTACCCGTGATGACCTCATTCGGGTTCCTTACTTTCTGGGAGGTCACGACAAACGCTCTCCCTTGCACTACTGGCTTTGACTTTTCTGGGGCATCCTTTGGTGCCTCCATCCTAGCTGAACTTGTCTTCGGTGAACGATAAAATTGGGCTAGGTGAACTTCTCTTCCACAATTATAACACGCTTTAGATGGCATCACACAGTTTGGACTGATGTGTCCTTCCCCTCCGCATTTGAAGCATATGATAGGTGGTCGTTCTCCATCCTTAACAACAGGTGCTGATGCTGACGTCTTTCCATCATTTTTGAATCTCCTCTTCTTGAAATGTCCATTCTTATTTCTTTGGCCATGATTACCAAAAGTGGTTACCATTTACGCATGTTGATTCCTCACGCTTATTATCACCGCTTCGATGACTATTATCACTGGTATTATCATTTTGCCGACTGCTCTCTTTTGGTTGGGTTGACTCATTATCGCTCTCCAATAACTGAGCCCTATTAACAACATCTGAATACAAACACAGTTTATGAGAGATAAGATATTAACGTATCTCGAGTTTCAAACCTCTTAGAAATATTCGCGTCATTCTCTCCTCATTATCAACCAAATGGGACGCAAACCGGGACAGCTCGACAAACTTGGCTTCGTACTGCGACACGGTCATGTTGTTTTGCTCCATTTTAATGAACTCTACCTCTTTCATGTGACGAATACTTTTGGGAAAGTACTTATCGTTGAACAGTTCTTGAAACTTTTCCCAAGACATCTTCGGTCAAGCGGTTGAGTCGCTTTCTGATTCCCACCATGAATCCTCTGCACTGCAATATGAAGGTGGCAAAGGAACCTTTGCTCCTCGAGCAACCCAAGACATCAAATATCTTGTTGATCTGTTTTATCCACGTCTACGCCTTAAGTGGTTTTGGCTCTCCAAAAAACTTCGGTGGTCCCAGCTCCTTGAACTGTTTGACGGTGACCGTCCGAGAGTTGCCAGTGTTTCCACCTGTATTTTGGACAGGAGCCGCTCTCGCCTGATGTTGCATGAATTGCATGAAGCCTCGGAATATTCCATCGTTCATCATTTGTTCAATGTTGTTATTTGCATGAGGATTGTCGCCTTCTTGATGCACATTGTCCTGTTTATTGATTTGTGGAGACTCAATGGTCTCCTGTGCTCCATTGATGTTCTCAACATTCTCGGATGCCATTTTCAAACACTGTCACAAAACAAGGGTTAATTAACATATCACATATTATCCCTATACTCCGACCGACCAATTAAATATCAAATAAACTTAGGTAGGTCATACTTAGCGAAAGAATTTCCGCTTCTCCCTCCTAGTTCTTGTCTCACATCTTAGCCAGGATCATATCCCTAAGCTTTGATACTAAGCTGTGGCGCCCCAAAATAGGTATACATCACCTATTCGAATTCGCCAAATACATGGTACGTATCTGAATACAATCTTAAATATACAACAAAAGAGTTGTGAGTTTTAATACAAACATTGTCTTCTAGAAATATCCACTCTCGAAATAAGTCCTCATTACATTTATTAACACACTATTTAACGAGATAGTGAGGACTACTAATACTATCATCTAGATCGTCACTCTGCTCCGTTCCCCGACTAGTCCCCTTGCCACGTTCTCATTTCTGAAGAGAACGGTGAAAGAAAGGGTGAGCTCAACTAGCCCAAAGAAGAAATATTATGACTAAGATAATGCAGAATAAATTATCATTAGTCTTCAACAATGTTAAACTGATAAAATACAATAGATGTGAGACCCCAGATTTTATAAATAAAAATTTAATTTTCTCGAAATATTTTTTTTGAAAATTATGGTGTGAATTTGAGATAATATTATAGTTGTGGGTAATATTTATAAATTTTGCAAAGTATGCAAGTTGTTGTATTATATTTGATTGGTCGGGGAATATTCTTTGTGTCGGGGAATATTCGTACGACGGTACAATCATTGGTGGACCCCACAACGGAATTATTGTCGGAATGAGAAAACGACAAAAATATTTTTATGAAAATAACGGCGGAAGTTTTACTAGATTATCTTGTTGAACTACTTTGGTAGTAAAAGTACAAATAATACTGCGTTAGTGGTTGCGTAGTAGCCTTGCGTATTGATTATTGATGCTTATGTGAGAAGTCACTCAGTTTGATTCAATTATTGTCGATATTTTATATGATGGCAAAGTTTTGTTTTATTCATATTATTAACGTAATAAAAGCGAATTTTTTTTATATAAAATGTAAATACTTTTATAAAGTTATTCGTTTTATTAGGCTAATAAGTAGAATCTTTTTATATATAAAATGTAATACTTTTATAAAGTTATCAGTTTTATTAGATAATAATTAGAATATATTATATTTTATTTTGCATAGTGTTTGCATAGTGTCTGCATAGTGTTTGCATAGTAAAATCTTTTTAAAAGTTATTCATTTTATTAGATTATAAATAGAATATATTATATTTTATTTAAAAGATTTTGCTTTAATTATGGACCGTCCGATTAAAGTAAATCAATCTGGACCGTTCATGAGTTAGTTATTATGCAATCCATTCTTCTATAAATAGAAGCTCATTCCTTCATTATTTCTTATGAATTCACTGAAACTCTAGAGAGAGAAACTATAGAGAGGGTTCTTCTTCTATAATCTTGAGTGTATTTTTTTAGAGTTTAAGAAAGCTTTGAGCGTAGTACAAATTTTCTTCGAGTGTATCCTCGCCCCACCAGTCGGAATACTCTTCTTTCAAAGGCAAGGGATATTATTTGTTGTACTCGTAAGGGGTATTATTTCTTTTGTATTCATGAAGAGAACTTCTGTTATTCCATCTTTATTATTCTGTTGGAATAACCTATATACGCGGGCTACCCTATACTTGGTGAAATTCTTTTATATTCCATTCTTTATTATTCATTTTGAATATCCTATCAGTACGTGCGTTTACCGGACTGGTTCATCTTTTATTATTACATTGGAATATTTTGTCTGCATGCTTTCTGTGGGACTGGGTTACTCGTCTTTATTATTCGCTGGAACATCCTGTTGGTGTGAATTTCACCCGACTCGTTCCGACATTTAGTATTCTGTTGAATAACCTATCTATCTGATATCGCGTGCGTGGTGATTCTGTTGTATTCCATTCTTTATTATTACATTTGGAATATCACATGGTGCGTATTCGCTTTGACACAGTTACGTCATTTAGGATTACATTGGAATAACTTTGTACATGCAATCTTGCATATATGGTGATTTCATTTGTATTCCATTCTATATTATTCATTTGGAATATCCAGCCGAATTACGCATTCGCTGACTGATTCCATTATTTATTATTCGATGGAATAACACATCGATCTGAAGCACCGCATACATGGTGATTTCTTTTGTTATTCTATTCTTTATTATACTCGGTTGGTTAAAAGCTTTGACTTCTATACTCCATGAAATTAGTGGAATATCCTTGATATTTAAGCGCTTCATCCGATATCTTTTCATGGAAATATTCTTCGAGCATTCTTGAATTTTACTTTCCAAAGAAGTATCATGTTGACAATTTGGGCGTTATTAGTTCTGAATAATTTAATTAAATGAACTTATTTTATTGAATTCTTATATCATTGTCATCATCCTCATGTTTATATTTTTTGAAAGTCATCTGTGGCTGTGGTGCATAGATGGACTTGGTATGATTATGACCGAGGATTATTCTGGTGTAATCATGGTAGTAATGTTACAAATGATGTGAAAAAATTCATCGTTGGCCCGTAGTGCATTGATGGGCGAGTTTTGGTATGATTATGGCTATGGATTCTCTTGACCAAGGGAACAAAGATGAATTGTTGTATGGCATGATCAGACTGTTGATGAAAACACGATTATCTTTTGCCATGAGTGCATGGATAATTCGTGGTCGTGATACTAAATAATATCCTTGGCCCGTAGTGCAGGGATGAGTTGATGATGTGGATTATTTTTTTAGCCGAGTCTCAGCGATAAAAGTGATGAAAAACTTTTTAAATCATAAAAGATAGTAGATTTATTCTCTACTTGACTCTTTTAATGGATTAAGATGTTCACCGCAGCTAAACTTGATGTCTATTGTATTTTATCGGTTTAACATTGTTTTGAAGGCCAATGATAATTTATTACGCATTATCTTAGTCATAATATTTCTTCTTGGGCTAGGTCACCATCCTTTCTTTCACTGTTTTCTTGAAAAATGAGAACGTGGCCAAGGACTAATCGGGGAATGGAGTAACGGTCCGAGATAAGTAGCATTAGTAGTCCTCACTATTACATTAAATAGTGTGATAATAAATATAATGAGGACTGAATTTGAGTTTGTATACTGTCTATGAGGACTCAATTGAGAATGGATATTGTCTAGATGACAATATTTGTATTTAAACTCACAGCATATGTTTTGTCGTATTTTACACGACCGCTGTATTATTAAGTTGTATTTGAATTTTGTACCATGTATTTGGCGACTCAGAATAGGTGATGTATACCTATTTTGGGGGCGTCACAATAGACATCAAGTTTAACTGCAGCGGAACATGCAATCCATTAAAAGAGTCAAGTGGAGAATAAAATCTACTATCTTTTATGATTTAAAAGGTTTTCATCACTTTTATCGCTGGGGCTCAACTTAATAAATAATACACATCATCCATGCACTACGGCCAAGGATATTCATTAGTATCACAACCATAATTTATCCATGCACTACGGGCCAAAGATATTTGTGTATTCATTAATGGTCATGATCATGTCAACAACTGTCCATCAATGCACTACGGGCCAATGAGAACTTTTACCACATCATTTGTAACATTACGGTCATGATTACATAATAATAATCCTTAGTCATAATCATACCAAGTCCATCTATGCACTTTACATGCCACATATGACTTTCAAAAAAATATAAACATGAGGATGATGACAATGATATAAGAGTTCAATAAAACAAGTTCAAGAATTAATTTATTCAGAACTAATAACATCCAAATTGTCGACATGATACTTCTTTGTAGAGTAAAATTTAAGAATGCTTAGAAGAATATTTGCATGAAAAGATCTTTGGATGAAGCCTTGAAATATCTAGGATATTCCACTAATTTCATGGAGTAGAAGTCAAAACTTTAACCAACCGAGTATAATAAAGAATGGAATAACAAAAGAAATCACCATGCATGCGATTCGATATATAGGTTATTCCAATGTAATAATAAATAACGGAATCTGTGTCAAAGCGTAATACGACCGATGATATTCAACAGTAATAATAAAGAATGGAATAACAATAAAATCACCATGCATGCGGTACTTTGCATGATGAGTTATTCCAATGAATAATAAATAATGGAACTGTGTCCCGTAAGAAAACGCATGCATGACGGGATATTCCAAATGAATAATAAAGAATCGAATAACAACATAATTTCACCATGTATGCGATTTGGCGATGTATTGTTATTCCAATGAGAATAATAAATAATGGAATAACGAAAGAATTTCACAAAGTATAGGGTGATCACATTATACGAGTTATTCCAACGAATAATAAAGAATGGAATAATGTAAGTTCTCTTCATGAATATGAAAAAAAAACCCTTTACGCTTCAAAGCTTTCTTAAACGCTAAAGAAATACGCCAAGATATAAGAATAATTCTCTCTACGGTTTCTCTTAGAGTTTGGTGAATTAAGTAAGAAATAATGAAGGAATGAACTTCTATTTATAGAAGAATGGACCGAATAATGAACTAAATTCATGAATCAGTCCGCAGGATCGTTTTACTTTAAATGAGACAGATTAAATTGATTTACAATAAAATATAATATATTCTATTTATAATCTAATAAAACGAATAAATGTTAAAATTTATGTGATAATATAAAATAAATTAAAGTGATGTTATTTTTAATTTTTATCTATCTCATTTATACATATACATCATAATTATAATTTAATTATGAAAACTTGACCATATATACCAAAGACTCGATTAAATAAATAGAGACAAGAAAGGACCAATTTTGTAACCTTCTCCTTATCAATCACGTCTTCCGCATCTATTAACTTAACAAGTCCACCAATAGGCATGCCACTGTTTTTCCATTCCTTGTTTTTTTATTTTTCTTGTAATGTTTGACCTAATTTTTGTTTATTTACTTATTAAATTGACACACTGATTTTGTTTATTTACTTATTATATGAAATTGACACACTGAATTTTTTAAATTTTAATAATTGGACCATTCCGTTAGAATTATTGGACAAACGTCAAAATCCTTCCTTTATTTTTAGACGTGGTTTTAAAAAAAAGGAAAACACATAAATACTGAGATAACTCATCTTCAACCTTTTAATTGGGTCAACCCGACACATGTGAAACATATAAATACTGAGATTTTTTGGGTAATTTGTGGTTTTGACAATTGATTTGTTATTGGCTGAAGGGTTAGGGTTGGGGTTGGGGTTGGGGTTGGGGTTGGGGGTGAGGGCCGGGGGCGGGGGGGGGGGGGGGGAGTGGTGCTATTTGCTGCTTTTCAAGTTCAGTTTTGTTGCTTTTGAATTATGGGAGCTTGGGTCTTGGTGATGTAAATGTTTGAAGATGAGGTATGGTTGGATGTGGTTAGTATGAACTTGTATGGTGTATGGAGTTGGGTTTGATATGCCAAGAGTGTTCATGTTATACCTGTTAATAAAATAACTTTTGCTGATAAACCAAAAAGAAAAAAAAAAGATGGCTATATAGTAAAATATAGAAGTATATATAAGTTTAGGTTCGGGAATGTAAATATGGATTATTGCATAAAAATGTCACTGTATTTTGTATATTGTATTTTTAGAAGAGTCATATTATATATAATGACAAATTTATGTTGATATTTAATGTCAACGTATGTGGATGCAGTATGAGATAAGTAGGAATAAAAATTGACTTATATTATTTTATGAGAGCTCAACTTATTTCACATCTCTCCTAAAAAATTACTACTAATTAATACTTATTCACGTAACTGAAAATCAAAAATCAACGTAAACTTTTGCAATATATATATATATATATATATATATATATATATATATATCATGTTTCTTGTCTTATTGCATCAAGTTTTATTTTAGTCGCAATACAAATTTATCGATATGCATATCATTTTTCTTTTATAAAACTTTCATTTGTTTTCACTAGACCAAGTAAATTAACATAAGAAGAGTCAAGATAAAACAAAGAACATGCATACTCATTTTTGCCAGTATAAATTAATAAACATCTACCTAAAACAGATGATATGCTTGAAGTTGCAGAATTATAGTTCAATAAATAAATCAATTTGTTTTTACGCTGATCCACCTTACACCTGGGCAATTCTCATAGTAAATATCATTCTTCAGAAGTGTCTCCTTAAACTCCTCCCTTGCCATTTAATCCCAACCAAATGCTCCCTACTGCTTATAAAAATCCTATCGCAACTACCCAAACAATTAAAATAATGTCAATATCATCGATCCCCCACATAACTTTCATATACAAGCTTAATGGTTTACAGTTACATACATGAACCCATAACTTTCATATCTCATTCATGTATGAGAAATGGTAAATATGTAAATTATATTAACTATGATAGGGTGTACGTTATGTATGTCTCATATGGTGTGTAACCATGGAAGCATGAAAGAGGAAGCAAAACTAGAGAATCGAATAAGGTATAAAGCCCTAACCCTAAAACTATGTTTAATTTATGTTTAAGCATGTTTTGTAAGACCCCAAATTTTATGAAATGAAAGTATTCAATTTTCTTATAATTATTATGTTATTTAGTAAATGGTTAAATTGATAAAGGTTAAAGTTAAGGGTGATATTTGAAAATTTTGCAAAAGTAAGTGAAGTTGATATAAAATATTCGTCGTTGTTTTAATATTCGATTGGTTGGAGAATATTCGTTTTAATAGGGAATATTAAATGCACCAAGATAATCATTTAATTGGACCCCACAATGTAAGTATTGTTATAGTTAAAACGGCGAAATATCTTTTTATAAAAATAACGACGAAAGTTTTACCGTTAAACTGTTTGAAATACCCAATGTAAAAAATACGATGTCTGGCGTGGTTGCGTAGTAGCACGATATTGATTATTGATGTTTACGTGAAAAGTCACTCGCTTATACTCAATTATTGCTACGATAATTCTTTGCGTAAGATCTCATGTTATTTGATTCAATTATTGTCACAAATATTATCTCGTAAATATTTTATATTATTAAATTAATAAATGAGACGACACAATTATTCATATTATTATTTGCATTATTGATAATGTCTAGAAAATTCTGTCGAGAAAAGGAGTTTGGTCACCTAATTGCGCGTCAATAGGGAGAAATCCTTATCAGAAAGCCCCCTCTTTCCTGGGAATGATCTGGTTATTAAATATTATGAGTTATAATATTAATGATGAATAATTGTTAATAAATTAAAATTGTGTGATTTGTGGTAAATATTTATTCAATTTTTGATATAAATAGAGGGGATTGTTATAAGGCGGTTGTTATAAGTTTGGCTTATTATTCCATGAGGAGATGTGCTAATTTTTCAGACCGTTGGTTGAAGTTATAATTGTAAATCAATATGGATCGTTGGTTGAAGATATAATAGTAAATCAATATGGACCGTTGGTGGAAAGTTATAATAGTAAATCAATATGGATCGCTGGTTTAAAATAAATCAGTATGAACCGTTGCTTTAAGTTTTAATAATAAATCAATATGGATTGTCCGTTTAAAAGTAAATTAATTTGGACCGTTCATGAATTAGTTACTATTCAGTCCTTTTTCCTATAAATAGAAGCTCATTCTTCTTTCATTTTCACCAATTCACTAAGACTCACAAGAGCAATTATAGAGAGAGAAGCTATAGAGAGAAAGAAGAAGAGTATTCTGGTACTTCACTATTCCAGTATCCAGTCTTCTACTAAGGTAAGAGATGTTATTTATTTCTTATTCGTAAGGGATATTATTATTGTTCAGTATTCGTAAAGAATAATATTTTCTTCTATACTCTGTAGTATGTGAGTAATATTATTTCGTTTCGTATCCCTAATTCTACACTCATTTTGTTGAAGTATTGCTTCTATACTCCGTGAAATTAGTAGATATATCCTTGAAATTTGCGCTTCATCTAGTATCGTTTCACAAGGATATTTTCTGAACATTCTTGTTAAATTTTAAGCTTTTCATGCCGGAGTACTATTAATAGGTACTATTCATTTATACGACACTTAGTTTATTTTAGTAGTGAGAAACTAAGTAAATGCTACTTAGTTTATATTTTAATATTGGAAAACTAATTACTAATACAATACATGCAGGGCCCACAAATCTTGCAAC
Organism: Panax quinquefolius; assembly: GCA_020205615.1. Taxonomy (NCBI): domain Eukaryota; kingdom Viridiplantae; phylum Streptophyta; class Magnoliopsida; order Apiales; family Araliaceae; genus Panax; species Panax quinquefolius. Next base: position 99,096,241 of record CM035159.1, read on the forward strand.
TGAATAATTCTGATAGAATTTTTGTAAGAAATTTCATCAGAAATAGCAAATATATCAAAATTAAAAACAGAGCATTTCCAAATATATACTGCAGAATACATAAAGAATGCAAACAATATATACTGCAAAATTATCAATTCTCAATCAAAATGAATTTCACTTTCTAAATATATACCAATTTTTAGCCCCAAATTTCAGCCTCAAATCCAATTTCCAGTCAAATATATAACAAATTTTTAGCCATACCAATTTTCAGCCTCAAATGCAACTGACAAAGCCAAATTGATGCACACACAGTAACCAATTAAGGAATTTAAACATTATCAATTTCTAATTTCAATTAACAATAACAAACTAAACTAATACAAAATCAAAAATTAAACTCTACCAATTTTCAGCCTCAAATCAATATATACATACAATATAAAAATTATTCAATCTATTGATTGTGTACATCATCATCAAATTGAAACAATATTGGAACTTGTGGGCCCAAGTGCAAATTAGGGTTCACATGACCTAATTGAATTAAATGCACAATTAGGGTTCCGCAACCTCATTAAATATGCAAATTAGGGTTCGCATAACCTAATGGAATGAAGACGAAAAAGCCAAAAATAAATAAAGCGAGACTCGGAGAAGCCTCCACGGGTCCCGGCGGCGTATGGCTCATGGAGGCAGCTCGTTTTGGGAATTGATTGAGGGATTGGATTGGTGGCTAGAAGGACAGGGCAATACAGGCATTATTCTAATGACTAAAGGGTATTTCTGAAATTTTCCTGAAAACATGTGCCTAACATGTGACTACTTAATTCCAGGAAACTTTATAAATACCCCTTCCATTCTAGGAAGGGGAGGGGGACTCTTTTTGGTGACTTAAAGGCTTGGATTTTCCACCTAAAAGCACTAAAGGGTTTGGACCTCTCTTCAGACTCAGGACTTGGGCTCTTGGAAGATCAAAAGGACTTTTTTTGGTGACTTAAAGGCTGGGATATTCCACCTAAAATCACTAAAAAGAGTTTGGACATTCTCTCAACTCGAAGGACTCAAGAAGGCTCTTGGAATCCCTGCTACCCTAACACGGTTCTTGTATTCTAGGAGTTCTGCCACGCGTCGTTGGAGTAATCGCCCACCTGTCGTTCTCCCCTCTTCAATCAACCAATCAATTCCGTGCTCTTTGTGGATTTCTCTCCTCTTCAGTCAACACGAAATCCTAACTGGCAAGGCACGATTTCCTTGCCCACATTTATTTGGCGACTCTGCTGGGGAGGTGTAAAATTCGTGAAGGGTATGTCCATAACTCGAAGTGGGAGGACAACAGGAAGAGTTTCACTAACAAATAACATTACCTCACCGGGTCCAGTTCCAAGGCAAGCGAGTCAAGCTTTCCAAGGCGTGAATCTAGATCTCGATCAACCCATTCTTGAAGACTCCTCAGAAGAAAGTTCAACATCACCATACATGGCTGATCAACAATTAACGAATGTCAGGCAGACAGGCGCAGAAAGGCAAGACGAGGAAGAAAGTGGAGAGCAGCCAAATGCTGTGCAACTGGAGATGCTCAAGGTGTTGAAGGAAGCACATGAAGAACAAGGGATGATGATGGCTATGATGCTGGAGATGCAGAGGAAGTAAGAGGAAATGGAAAATTTTCGCCAATAGTTGATGCAGATTCCCACTTTCAAAGCCATGTTCCTAGATAATTAACAGGGAGAACATGTAGGAGTGGAGGACAACAACAATGATAGCAACAATAAAAAGAATCAGACTGCACCTCCATTGACGGAGAATCAGTTTGTTCCAATCATCCACTTGGAACCTCAGAATAGTGGTGACGTGCCACAACCCAGACTGGAAGTCAGCCAGCCTCAGACAAACATCATTCCGACCACTATCCCCGTATTTTCACAAGTGTAGATACCAACCATCCCAAGCATTGTCCAATGAACCAACCCACAAGCACAACCGATACAGAATTTACTTGATGCCAGTGTACATCAACCAATTTCCGTACCATACACACGACCAATGCCGCCATACATCACAACACCATAGAGAGTGCACACCACAAGCTAATATGTCAAAAAGGATGATATGATCGATGTGATCAATCAACTTCACACGCAGACATCCCGACCTGCGGAGTTAGACTTTACTCCACCATACCCGGCACATATTCGGAGACAACCTTACTCGACAGGGTATATCGAGCATCCCCCGCAATTTCCAAAATACAATTGGGAGAAAGGAAATGCTAGGGAACACATTGCCAGGTTCGTGGAGTAGATGTCTCCATGGTTAGGATATGATGAAGTGAACAATCACAATTTATTGATGAGGGAATTCAACAAGACTTTGACGGATAATACCTTCAGTTGGTACTACAACTTGGAAAAGGGATCAGTCCATGATTGGGATGATCTAAAAGTACAATTTTTTAAGAAATTTTCTCTCAATGCGTAAACAGTAATCATTGTAGAGCTCATGCAGCTTCAAGGTTTAATGAGGAGTTGTCGATTATGTTGACGAGAGTTCGAGGCCCGCATACGAAGTCGCAGAGTCGATTGAAGAAAAGAACTTGGTTAGCATATGCAACAATGGTGCTTTAGACGCCTTCAAGCCCCACCTCATTACCAAGGCTTGTGATTCATTTGCTGTAAAATCCCAAATTTTACGAATAAAGATTTAAATTTCTTGATTTTTTTTTGAATATTATGGTGTGGATTTAATATAATGTTATAGTTGTGGGTAATATTTATAAATTTTGCAAAATATGCAAGTTGTTATATTATTCGATTGGTCGGGAATATTCTTTGTGTCGGGGAATATTCGATGATTTGATCAATCAATCATTAGTGGACCCCATTGAATGTAATTATCATGTCGGATTGAGAAAACGACAAAAATATTTTTATGAAAATAACGGCAGAAGTTTTACTGCTTATCTGGTTGAACTACTTACTAGTAAAAGTATAGTAATACTCGTGGTTGCAAGTAGCACCAGTATTGATTATTGATGCTTATGTGAGAAGTCACCGGTTTTGTTCAATTATTGCTACAATAGTTCTTTGCAAGTATCTCACGTTATTTGATTCAATTATTGTTGATTGTTATATATATAAGTTTTTGTTTTATTAGTATTATTAATGTAATAAAATGTAAAAAACTTTTTATAAAAATGTAATACTTTTATAAAGTTATTCGTTTTATTAGGCTAATAGTAAAATCTTTTTATATAAAATGTAATACTTTTATAAAGTTATCTGCTTTTATTAGACAATAATTAGATTATATTATATTTTATTATGCATAGTGTTTGCATAGTGCATGCATAGTGTTTGTATAGTAAAATCTTTTTAAAAGTTATTCATTTTATTAGATTATAAATAGAATATATTATATTTTATTGTAAACCAATCTAGATCGTCCATTTAAAGTAAATCGATTTGGATCGTTCATGGATTGGTTACTATTCAGTCCATTCTTCTATAAATAGAAGCTCATTCCTTCATTATTTCTTACGAATTCAATGAAACTCTAGAGAGAGAAACTGTAGAGAATTCTTCTTCTATAATCTTAAGCGTATTTTCAGTTTAAGAAAGCTTTGAGCGTAGTGCAAGGTTTCTTCAAGTATATCCCCGCCCTACCTGTCGGAGTACTCTTCTTTATAAGGTAAGGGATATTATTTGTTGTACTAAAGTGGGTATTATTTCTTTCAGATTCATGAAGAGAACTTACATTATTCCATTTTTTATTCATTGGAATAACTTTGTATACGCTATTTCTACCCTATACTTGGTAAAATTCTTCCATTATTCCATTCTTTATCATTATGTTGAATAACTCAATTATCTATCCAAGCACCGCATACATGGTGAAATTCTTCTATTATTCCATTCTTTATTATTCATTGGAATATCCCGCATCTTTTTGCGTTCTTCAGAAGACCCCAGCTTTTATAAATAAAGATGAATTTTCTATAAATATTATTTTTGAATATTATGGAATAATTTGATATAATGTTATAGTTGTGGGTAATATTTATAAATTTTGCAAAGTATACAAGTGGTTATATTATATTCGATTGGTCCTGGGAATATTCTTTTTAGCAGGAATATTCGTCTAAACGGCTCAATCATTGGTGGACCCCACAAATGTAATTATTATTTGATTGAGAAAAAGACAAAAATATTTTATTGAAATAACTATGAAGTTTTACCGTTGATAATTGTTGAACTACTACCTTGTAGTAAAAAAAGTACAAATGTCGTGTAATGGTTGCATAAAGTAGTACACCTGGTATTGATTATCGATGCTTATGTGAGAAGTCACTTAGTTTGATTCCATTATTGTCAATTAATAATATGAATTATTATAATGATTATGACGTTTTGTTTTATTCAGATATTATTAACGTAATAAAATGTAAACATCTTTTTATATAAAAAATGTAAATACTTTATTAAAGTTATTTTATAAATAAAATATATTATATTTTATTATGCATAGTGTTGCATAGTGTTTTTGCATAAGTGTTTGCATAGTAAAATGTTTTTATATAAATAGAATATATTATATTTTATTTAAAAGATTTTGCTTTAAATATGGACCGCCGATTAAAGTAAATCAATCTGGACCGCTCATGGATTAGTTACTATGCATTCCATTTTCCTATAAATAGAAGCTCATTCCTTCATTATTTTCTTACGAAATTCATTGAAACTCTGAGAGAAATTATAGAGAGAAGCTATAAAGAGAAAGTTATAGAAAGAAGAAGAGTTCTACGCTACTTCACTACTTCTATATTCAGCCTTTTTTACTTGGTAAGGGGTGTTATTCTTTCTTCTTGAAGAGAACTTCATTATTCCATTCACTATTATTATTCGTTGGAATAACTCAGTAAAAGTGATATACCCTATACATAACTTTGTATATGCGGCATATCCTATACTTGGTGAAATCCTTATGTTATTCCATTCTTATTTATTCTCATTGGAATAACTTTTGTACGCTGATTTACCCTATACTTGGTGACATTCTTCTATTATTCTCATTGGAACATCCTCATGCATGTGTTTTACACCTGACTGGTTCCGCTCTTTATTATTCTCGTTGGAACATCCTGCTCATGTGTTTTACACCGACACGGGTTCCGCTCTTTATTATTCTCGGAATATCCTATCTGTGTGTTTTACACCGGATCCGGTTCCATCTTTATTATTCTCGTTGGAACATCCCGCTTGCGTGAATTTCACCCACCGGTTTCCGTTATTATTATTCTCGCTGAATAACCTTTTCATGCGCAAGCACCGCATGCATGGTGATTTCTTTTGTTTACCCATTCTTATTATACCCAAATTGGTTAAAACTTGACTTCTATATTCCATGAAATTAGTGGAATATCCTCGACATTCAAGCGCTTCATCCAAAGATCCTTTCATGGAAATATTCTTCTCAAAGATTCTTGAATTTTACTCTACAAAGCGAAGATCATGTTGACATTTTGGACGTTAATAATTTACGGATAAAATAATTCTTGAACTTGTTTTATCAATTCTTATATCATTGTCATCATCCTCATGTTTATATTTTTTTAAAAGTCATCTGTGGCACATAGAGAGCATGGATGGACTTGGTATGATTATGACTGAGGATTATTCTTGTAATCATGACCGTAATGTTACAAATGATGTGGTAAAAATCCTCGCGGGTCAGTAGTGCATTGATGGACAAATTGTTGTACGATCATGACCATTAATGAATACACAACTATTCTCGCCCGTAGTGCGAGAATAATTGTGATCGTGATACTTAAGAATATCCTCGGCAGTAAAGTGTAAGTGATTCGATGATGTGGATTATTTATTAAAGTCGAGTCTCAAATTATAATGATGATGAAAAACCTTTAAAATCATAAAAGATAGTAGATTTTATTTTCTACTTGACTCTTTTAATGGATTAGATATTCTACCGCAGCTTAAACCGGTTGTCTATTATATTTTATCGGTTTAACATTGTTGAAGACTATTGATAATTTATTCGCATTATCTTAGTCATAATATTTCTTCTTTGGGCTAGTTGAGCTCACCCTTTCTTTCACTGTTTCTTCTTGAAATGAGAATATAGCCGGGACGAGTCGGGAAACGAGTGATGGTCCTCAAGATAGCATTAGTAGTCCTCACTATTCTGTGTGAAATAGTGTGATAATAATTGTAATGAGGACTTTTTGTTGAGTTTGTATAATATCTAGTAGACGATATTTGTATTTAAACTCACGCTTATGTCGTATTGCATACCACGGCGCCTATGTTAATAAGTTGTATTTAAATTTCGTACTATGTAAGTGGCGACCCAAGATGGGTGATGTATACCTAATTTTGGGGCGTCCACAGTTGGTATCGTGAGCTAAGGATATGATCCTGGCTAAGATGTGAGAAAAGTACTAGGAGGGAGAGACGGGAATACCTTCGCTAAGTATGACCTACCTAAATTTATGTGCTATTTTATTGGTGGGGTCACGTAATATAAAGATAATTGTTTCATGTCAATTATTTTTTTGTTTTTGTGGCGATGTCTCAAAATGACATCCGAGAATGTTGAGAATAGCAATGGAGCACAAAGCGATCGCTGATTCACCACATATCAATAATCGTGATAATGTGCATCGAAGGCGATAATCCTCATGCAAAACAACAACACTGACCAAATGATGAATGATCAAATGTTCAGAGGCTTTATGCAATTTATGCAACAGCAGGCGAGAGCGACTCCTGGCCCAAAACGTAGGTGGAAACACGGAAAACTCTCGGCGGTCACCGCTAAACAATTCAAGGAGCTGGGACCACCGGAGTTTAAGGGAGAGCCAAAACCACTTCTGGCGGAAGCATGGATAAAGCAGATTACCAAGATATTTGATGTCTTGGGATGCTCCGAGGAGCAAAAGGTTCCCTTTGCCGCCTTTATGTTGCGTGGAGAGGCGATTCTTTGGTGGGAATCGAAACGTACTCAACTTCTTTGTCTTCAAGATATCTTGGGAGAAGTTCCAGAGAGGCATCGCTTCAACGACAAATACTTTCCCGAAAGTATTCGCCACACGAAGGAGGTGGAGTTTATCAAGTTGGAACAAAACAATATGACCGTTTTCGCAATACGAGGCAAAATTTGCGAGTTATCACTATTTTATAGTCCCCACTTGGTGGATAATGAAGAGAAATGGCGCGAATGTTTTTAAGAGGTTTGAAGTCGGAGATACGTCAACATCTTATTTCTCATAAACCGTGTTTGTATTCGGATGTTGTAAATAGGGCTCGATTAGTGGAGCGCGATAACGAGTCAACGAACTAAAAGAGAGCGGTAAATTAAGAAAGTTATAATACCAAATGAGAGTAGTCATCGAAGCGGTGACAACAAGCGTGGAGGGAATCAACAAAGGGATATGGTAACCACTTCGGTGGTAATCGTACCAAAACAATAAAATGGACATTTCAAGAAACGGAGATTCAACAATGATGGAAAGACGTCAAGACCAAACCCGTTGTTAAGGAAGGAGAAAGACCACCTATCATATGCTTCAAATGCGGAGAAGAGGACACATCGATTCGAATCGTGCCATGCCGCCTAAAGCATGTTATAATTGTGGAAGAGAAGGTCACTTAGCTCGATTTTGTCGCCATCAAGACAAATTCAACTAGGATGGAGGCACCAAAGGTCGTCCCCAAAAAGTCAAACCGGTTAGTGCAGGGAGAGCGTTTGTTGTGACCTCCCGAGAGCAAGGAACCCGAATGAGGTCATCACGGGTAAGCTTATCATAAACTCTAATGAAGTCTACACTTTATTTGATACCCGGTTCTACCCATTCTTTTATTTCTCCTACTTGCTACCATCGATTAAATTTGACTCCGGAGAAATTAGACTTTGACTTATCTGTGGAAACTCCGTTGGGAGAAACCTTCATTACATCCAATCGCTTATAAGTCTTTTTGGTTCAAATCGGTACCCTCACATTACCTCGTCGATCTTATTTCATTAAAAATACTTGCATTTGACGTGATTCTAGGGATTGATTGGTTAACTACTTATCATGCAAAATTGATTATTTTCGTAAGGTTGTTAGCTTTCATATTCCTAATCAACCTATTATGCGAATTCAAACGACCAAACCATTAAAATCAATCACTACCATCTCAAGCCATAAAGCTATTCGCTTATTGAAAAATGGATGTCAAGCTTTCTTAGCTCATGTCACGATTTAAACAAAAATACGCCGCTTTTGAGCGATATTTCTATTGTTAATAAATTTCCCGACGATTCCCCAAGAACTTCCCCGCCTACCCCGAGGCGTGAAATTGAATTTTGTATCGACCTTGAACTCGGTACAAAACCTATTTCCAAAGCCCCATATCGAATGGCTCTATCAACTTCGTGAGTTAAAGACCCAACCGCAGAATTATTAGACATCGGCTTTATTCGTCCCTAGTACTTCTCCTTGGGGTGCTCTGCTCTATTCGTGAAGAAGAAAGATGGGAGTATGCGACTTTGTATTGATTATCGGGAGTCAAATCATGTCACCATCAAAAATAGGTATCCATTGCCACGTATTGATGACCTGTTTGACTAGTTGCAAGGAGCCAAATTCTTTTCAAAGATTGATCTTCGTTCCGATATCACCAATTGAAGATTAGAAACCACCGACATTCCAAAGACGGGTTTCGAACTCTAAGACGGCATTATGAATTCCTAGTCATGTCCTTTGGATTGACTAATGCTCTCGCCGCCTTTCATGGATATGATGAACCGAGTATTCAAGGAATATTTAGATCACTTTGTGGTCGCCTTTATTGATGACATCCTTATTTATTCCAAAAGCCGTGAAGATCATGAAAGCAACACTTGAGGTCGACACTCCAAAAGCTTCGTGAATATAAGCTTTATGCCAAGTTGAAGAAATGCGACTCGCTTGAAGAAGTAGCATTCCTTGGGCACGTGGTATCAAGTCATGGAATATCCGTTGACCCAAAGAAAGATAGAAGCTATTCAAAGTCGGGAACAACCTAAATCGAAGGACCAAGTCACGTAGCTTTCTCGGTTTAAATTGGTTATTATCGGAGATTCGTGGAAGGATTTTCTCGAATCGCTACTCCATCGACTCACCGACTCGAAAAGATACAAAGTTCGGTTGGAGCGAAGAATGTGAGAAGAGTTTTCAAGAACTCAAGAAGAGACTTATTTCAAAGACTGCTCGACAATACCATCTAGCTCGGAGGGATTTGTCATCTACAAAGTGATGCTTGAGCAAAGGGTTGGGATGTGTTCTTATGCAACATGGAAAAGTTATAGCTTATGCCTCACGACAACTCAAAGAATATGAGAGGAATTATCCTACTCATGATCCGGAGTTAGCATTATTATCTTTGCACTTAAAATTTGGAGGCATTACTTGTATGGGAGAAAGTGGAGATCTTTACGGATCATAAAAGCCTCAAATATTTCTTCACTCAAAAGGAACTCAACACGCGACAACGACGTTGGCTTGAACTCGTTGAAAGATTATGATCATACCATCCAATACCATCCCGAAAAGCGAACGTGGTAGGCGATGCATTGAGTAGAAGATCGTATGCAAGTACGAAAAGTGCGTTATTGTCAACACAAAGGCCCATTTTGTGTGACTTGCAAAGGATGGAGATAGAGTTAAAGACTCAGGACGCGCGTGTGATGATAGCGAATATACGAGTAGAACCGACTTTAATCGATAAAGTTAAAGTCGCTTCAAGCTACGGACACTGAGCCGATGCGTATGAGAAAGAAAGTGCAAGAGGGTGCTATCACGGAGCAAGAATCGATGAAGAAGGAATATTTCGAGTCAACTCCGCACTTTGTGTTCCTAACGACCTGATTTAAAGTATAATATCATGATGGAGGCGCATGACACACCATTTGCAATCCATCTCGGGAGTACCAAATGTATCATGATATTCGCCATACATTTTGGTGGAGCAATATATGAAGAGAGAGATAGCGCTGCTTATCTCAAGGTGTCTAACTTGTCAACGAAAGTTAAAGCGAGCATCAAGTACCAAAAGGTCCATTGCAACCACTTGAAATTCCGTAATGGAAGTGGGAGCACATTACCATGGATTTCAAGCACTGGGCCTTCCTAAGGTTTCTCAAGGCATTGATGCGATTTGGGTCATTGTTGATAGATTGACCAAGTCCGCTCATTTCTTACCGATCGAGAAACTTATACACTTGAACGTCTTGCTCAGTATGTACATAAACGAGATTGTAAGATCGCATGGTATGCCTAAGATCCATAGTTTACGATCGAGACCCAAGATTCACTTCACGATTTTGGGTTAGTTTGCAAAAAGCTATGGGCACAGACTTACGATTTAGCTTTCGATATCATCCTCGCATTTTACGACGATGGAGAGGACTATTCAAACTCTTGAAGATCTATTAAGACTCGTGTTCTTGATTTCAAGGGGAGTTGGGACAAGTTCTTACCATTGGTGGAGTTTTCCTGAACAACGCTTATCAAGCAAGTATTGGCATGGCTCCATTCAAGCGTTATGCGGAAGAAAGTATCGTTCTCCAAGATCTTTGGGATGAGGTGGGTGAAGCAACGTTGTTGGGACCGGGAGTTGGTACGTATGACTACGGAAAAGATTCAAACGATCCGACAACGTATAAAAACCTCACAAAATCGACAAAAAGAGTTATCTTGATCTTCATCGAAAGGACGTGGAATTTGATATAGGAGATCGTGTGTTGTTAAAAGTTGCTCCGTGGAAAGGAGTTACAAGATTTGGAAAGAGAGGAAACTTAATCCTCAATTCATCCGGTCCATTTTTAATCCTCGATCGAGTAGGAACTGTGGCCTATAGACTCGCTTTACTGCCAAATATGTCTCGTGTTCATAACGTTTTTCACATATCCATGTTACGTAAATATGTGAAAGACCCGAACCATATTATTGAGTTAGAACCGGACGAAATAGCGGAAGATTTGACGTATGAAGAGGTTCCTGTTCAAATTTTGGATAAGAAGGAACATATTCTACGCTCCAAGGTTATACCTCAAGTCAAAGTTTTGTGGAGGAACCACGATGTTGAGGAAATGACTTGGGAGTTAGAATCTGAAATGAAATCAAGGTATCCTTACCTCTTCGACATACCAGGTACGTACCCTAATTTCAAGGGCGAAATTTCATAAGAAGGGGAGGTTGTAAGACCCCAGCTTTTATAAATAAAGATGAATTTTCTATAAATATTATTTTTGAATATTATGGAATAATTTGATATAATGTTATAGTTGTGGGTAATATTTATAAATTTTGCAAAGTATGCAAGTGGTTATATTATATTCGATTGGTGGGGAATATTCGGTTTAGCGAGGAATATTCGTATAACTACTCAATCATTGGTGGACCCCACAATGTAATTATTGTCGGATTGAGAAAAGACAAAATATTTTATTGAAATAACTACGGAAGTTTTACCGCTGATACTTGTTGAACTACTCGGTAGTAAAAATGTACATGTAATGCGTGTGGTTGCATAAGAAGTAGCACCTGTGATTGATTATTGATGCTTATGTGAGAAGTCACTTAGTTTGATTCCATTATTGTCGATTAATAATATGAATTATTATAGCGATAATGACGCTTTTGTTTTATTCAGTATTATTAACGTAATAAAATAGAAACATCTTTTATATAAAATGTAATACTTTATTAAAGTTATTTTATAAATAAAATATATTATATTTTATTATGCATAGTGTTGCATAGTATTTTTGCATAGTGTTTGCATAGTAAAATGTTTTTATATAAATAGAATATATTATATTTTTATTTAAAAGATTTTGCTTTAAATATGGACCGTCGATTAAAGTAAATCAATCTGGACCGCTCATGGATTAGTTACTATGCATTCTATTTTCCTATAAATAGAAGCTCATTCCTTCATTATTTTCTTACTACGAATTCATTGAAACTCTAGAGAGAGAAATTATAGAGAGAAGCTATAAAGAGAAAGTTATAGAAAGAAGAAGAGTATTCGCTACTTCACTACTTCTATATTCAGCCTTTTTTTACTAGAAGGGGTGTTATTCTTTCTTCTTGAAGAGAACTTACATTATTCCATTCACTATTATTCATTGGAATAACTCAGTAAAGTGATATACCCTATACATAACCTCGTGTATGTATGCGATATCCTATACTTGGTGAAATCCTTATGTTATTCCATTCTTATTTATTCTGCTGGAATAACTTTGTATACGCTGTTTACCCTATACTTGGTGACATTCTTCTATTATTCTCATTTGGAACATCCATGCATCACAGGTTTTACACCGGACTGGTTCCGCTCTTTATTATTCTGTTGGAACATCCTCATGCATGTGTTTTACACCGACTGGTTCCGCCTTTTTATTATTATTCTGCTGGAACATCCTCGTCATGTGTTTTACACCGACTGGTTCCGCTCTTTATTATTCTCGCTGGAATATCCTATCATGTGTTTTACACCGGATCCGGTTCCATCTTTATTATTCATTGGAACATCCTCGCTTGCGTGTGAATTTCACCCGACTCGGTTCCGTTATTATTATTACATTGGAATAACTTTGCCTACATCTAAGTACCGCATGCATGGTGATTTCTTTTGTTAACCCATTCTTTATTATACCCATTGGTTAAAACTTGACTTCTATATTCCATGAAATTAGTGGAATATCCTCGACATTCAAGGCTTCATCCAAAGATCCTTTCATGGAAATATTCTTCTCAAGATTCTTGAATTTTACTCTCACAAAGCAAAGATCATGTTGACAGCTTGGGCGTTAATAATTTACGGATAAAATAATTCTTGAACTTGTTTTATTGAATTCTTATATCATTGTCATCATCCTCATGTTTATATTTTTTAAAAGTCATCTCAGCACTGTAGAGCATGGATGGACTTGGTATGATTATGACTGTGGATTATTCTTGGTGTAATCATGACCGTAATGTTACAAATGATGTGGTAAAAATCCTCGATGGCCAGTAGTGCATTGATGGACGCTTGTTGGCATGATCATGACCATTAATGAATACATTACTATTCTTGGCCCGTAGTGCGGTGAATAATTGTGATCGTGATACTTAAGAATATCCTCGGCCGTAGTAGTGTGAGGGTGATTCGATGATGTGGATTATTTATTAAAGTCGAGTCTCAAATATAACAAAGGATGAAAAAGACCTTTTAAAATCATAAAAGATAGTAGATTTTATTTTCTACTTGACTCTTTTAATGGATTGCATATTCACCGCAGCTTAAACCGTTGTCATTATATTTTATCGGTTTAACATTGTTGAAGACTATTGATAATTTATTCTCGCATTATCTTAGTCATAATATTTCTTCTTGGGCTAGTTGAGCTCACCCTTTCTTTCACCGTGTTCTTCGTGAAATGAGAATATAGCCGGGACGAGGCCAGTCGGGAAACGAGTGATGGTCCCGAAGATAGCATTAGTAGTCCTCACTATTCTGTGAAATAGTGTGATAATAATTGTAATGAGGACTTTTTGTTTGAGTTTGTATAATATCTAGTAGACGATATTTTGTATTTAAACTCACGCTTTATGTCGTATTGTACCACGGCGACTATGTTAATAAGTTGTATTTAAATTTCGTACCATGTAAGTGGCGACCCAAGATGGGTGATGTATACCTAATTTTGGGGCGTCACATTTACTGCCGGACACGTTCCGTCTTTATTATTCATTGGAATATCCATGCGTAAATGCGTTATGCCGGACCGGGTTCCGTTATTTATTATTCTATTGGAATAACTTTATACATGTGAAGTACCGCATGCATGGTGATTTATGTTGTTATTCCATTCTTTATTATTCTCGTTGGAACATCCTCGCTTGGCATGCAATTTCGCTTTGACCGGTTCCGTTATTTATTATTCTCATTAGAATAACATGTCTATGCGATACCGCATGCATGGTGATTTCTGTTGTTATTCTATTCTTTATTATTCTGCTGAATATCCCGTCTTCGCATGTACACGCTTTGACCGGTTCCGTTATTTATTATTCATTGGAATAACTCATCATGCTGAGTACCGCATGCATGGTGATTTCTTTTGTTATTCCATTCTTTATTAAACTCAGTTGATTAGAGTTTTGACTTCTATACTCCATAAAATTAGTGGAATATCCTTGATATTTGCGCTTCATCCAGTATCTTTTCATGGAAATATATTCTTCTGAGCATTCTTGAATTTTACTCTACAAAGAAGTATCATATTGACAATTTGGACGTTATTAGTTCCTGAATAATTTAATTCTTGAACTTGTTTTATTGAATTCTTATATCATTGCCATCATCCTCATGTTTATATTTTGTTGAAAGTCATATGTGGCTCAGAGTGTATAGATGGACTTGGTAAGATTATGACCGAGGATTATTCGGTATAATCATGACCGTATGTTACAAATGATGTGGAAAAAGTCCTCATTGGCCGTAGTGCATTGATGGACAATTTTGGTATGATTATGGCTATGGATTCTCTTGACGCCAAGGGAGCAAAGATGAATTGTTTTATGGCATGATCAGGACCGTTGATGAAAACATGATTATCTTTGGCCCGTAGTGCATGGATAATTCGTGGTCGTGATACTAAATAATATCCTTGACCTGTAGTGCATGGATGATTTGATGATGTGGATTATTTATTAAGCTGAGTCTCAGCGATAAAAGTGATGAAAAACTTTTTAAATCATAAAAGATAGTAGATTTTATTCTCTACTTGACTCTTTTATGGATCAGATGTTCATTTTAGTTAAACTTGATGTCTATTGTATTTTATCGGTTTAACATCGTTGAAAACTAATGATAATTTATTCTGTATTATCTTAGTCATAATATTTCTTCTTGGGCTAGTTGAGCTCACCCTTTCTTTCATTTGTTCTCTTGAGAAATGAGAACGTAGTGGCAAGGACTAGTCGGGGAGCGGAGTGGCCGGTCAGATGATAGTATTAGTAGTCCTCACTATTCTATTAAATAGTGTGACAATAAATGTAATGAGGACTTATTCTGAGAGTGGATATTGTCTAGATGACAATATGTGTATTAAAACTCACAGCTCTCTTGTTGTATATTAAAGATTGTATTTGTATTCTGTACCATGTATTTGGCGACTTAGAATAAGTGATGTATACCTATTTTTGGGGGCGTCACATTTGCGACCCTCTCATTATTTGCACAAGACTTGGGGGGAATCATGACATTTCCTAACAGCCATGCGATGGTTATATGGAAGAGCAAGAGGACAGCAACTGTGGCTTTGGCGGATTCTCAGTCAAAACCACAAGGGGGCAAGAGAGAGAAGAATGAGAAATTTGATCAAAATAGAGAAAAGCATGGTGACAAGTATACGAGAATGCCAGTTCCAGAGGCTATTACATGCAGCGAAAAGGCATTCAGGGGCCTGTATTGTGACGCCCCCAAAATAGGTATACACAACACCCATTCTGAGTCGCCAAATACATGGTACAGAAACAACTACAACTTTATTATTACAACAGTAAAACTGTGAGTTTGAATACAAATATTATCTTCTAGACAATATCTATACTCAAATAAATCCTCATCACATTATTGATTCATTATTTTACAAAAATGGTGAGGACTACTAAACAACTCTCTAGAATCATCATTCCATACCCCGACTAGTACTCGCTACATTCTCGCCTCCCGAGAAGAAAAAATGGAACAACAAGGAAAAGGGTGAGCTCAACTAGCCCAAAGAAAGAATATTATGACTAAGATAATATACAACAAATTATCGTTAGTCTTCAACAGGAAAAATCTGATAGAATACATGAAGACAACAAGTTTCGAGATCAATATTCGCAATGAAAATAATAATTCATAGAAGAGTTACGTAGAGAATGAAATCTACTATAATCTATGAATTTAATAATCCATCATCAATATTTTATCCTCAGAACATCAATCAATATACATCCGGAATCAAATATTCATCTTTGCACTACAGCCAAAGATATTCATCACTTAGTCATGTTCATTTAAACACTGCTCATCTTTGCACTACGTGCCAAAGATATTCTTCAAATCATTCATCTTTGCACTACAGCCAAAGATATTCAATAATATCATCATTTAAGATCGAGGATGATGAAAAATATTTTTAAAGAAACGAATCCAAAGGAAACAAAATGACAAGGATTAAGGATTAAGGATTCGTACTTGGTTTTATCCACGCCCAAAAAATACCTCAAAAATAATCATAGTGGTGTAAAATTCAAGAATGATCAAAACATGGATACAATCGAGTTAGTATCCGAATAGATGTTTTGACGACGAAAAGAAGAAATTTTATTTTTCTAATTGAATAATACCAGTATCGTGAATAGTGCCAGATATCGTGAATAGTCTTATATATCGTGAATAATAACTCACACCAAAAGATAGAAATTCCACAAAAACATCTTCACGCTTCATGAATAGTACTTTTGAATAAGAACTCGTGAATAGTAACTCGTGAATAGTAACTCGTGAATAGTAACTCGTGAATAGTAACCCCACATGAAAAAAGTTCTAAATTTGATAAAACTTCAGATCAACATTTCAAAGATAATGATATTGAAGAAATAATATCATTACAAAAAAAATAATATCCCTTACCTCGAAAGATCAAGATTTCTAGCTAGAATCTATGGGTATAGTCTTTGAAGGAACTTGCACCATCTAGCAATACTCAAAGTATACTCAAAATACTCACAAGAATACGCTCAAAATATCGAGAGAGAAATAGAGAAAAACTTCGGTTTACGTGTGATTTTCAATTCTAACCTAAGCACCCTATTTATAGGAAAATGCTTAGAACACCAAAAGCGAAAATTTAATATAATATTAATATAATTATACAAATTTTCCTTAGCCCACCTTTTGGTCAAAACACCAGCCACACATGTTAATGATGTCCAAAAAAATACAAAAACGTTTTTCTTAACAAAAATAATTTAAACTCCCAAAATCAATTATTTGAGCTTCCTAACTTCAATAATTCATAATAAATAGCCCTTTCATCAGAAAATTCGAATCTCAGTTTTTTTATAGGAAATTCAATTCTCTACAACTTTGCAGAAGAAAGTTTTTCCAAATTCCAAACAAAAATCGAATCAAATCCACAAACGAAGGCGATTTTACAAAAGCTATAATCAAATTTCTATCCAATAATTGTGTCCACCAACACACAAAACATGTGTTAAACATTTAATGTCACAAAAATACTCTTCCTCCTCATATACTCATATATCCCACATTCATTGTAAAAATATCACCGTTAATATATTATTAAAATAATATATTTAAATGAATTATTTTATCGAGAAAAAGATAAAATATTAATTTTCAACAATTGTCATTTTAAAATTTTCTCCATCTATATCCACATAAAATCAATATTTTCCTCATCATATAAATCAATAATTAATTATTCACAAATAATATTACGTAATCACAATATTGATAAACCGTGCGGTTCTGTGAAAGAGGGGCTTTCCAATAAGAATTTCTTCTTCGACGCCAAGAATTAGATGACCAAACCTCTCCTTAGACGAACTTTCTAGACATTGCCAATAATATTATCTAATAATATTATTCGGATAATATGAATTATTGCTTCGATAATGAAAGATATTTGTGTAATGACAATTATTGAAACAACAAAGAATATAAAATATCAACGCAAAGAATTATTAACTCAATAAAATATCAAGCGAGAATTATCGTAACCATTATTGAGTAGTGCCTTCACGTAAGAATCAATAATTGGTGCAATACCGTGTGCTCTTCGCTCAACAATGCGTATTAGTGTGTTTTAACCACCGGGTATTCCAACAAAGATTAACGGCAACAAACTACGCCTGCTTATTTAAAAACAACTTATATTTGTCGCTTTCTTCATCCAATCGCTTTCACATTATGGGGCCCACACATGGTCACAAGCTACAGTCGCATTTAATATTCCCCGACAAAGATGCGAATATTCCACGACCAAACGAATATTCCCAAACAACAATGAATATTTTATAACCACTTGCTTATTTTGAAATATTTGCGTATTTAACCCTTAACTATCCACATTAATCAAATCAACCCTTACTATTTCAAAATAAAGGAAATTCCTTTTTATTTAAAAATTTGAGGTCTTACAACCTCCCTCCTTATGAAATTTCGTTCCTCGAAATTGACGTGCGTTACTGGTGTTTTGAAAAGGTGAGGATACCTCGCTTTCATTTTCGTTTCCAATTCCCAATTCATTTCCTCTATAAGCATGATTCCTCCACAAAACTTTAACTTGTGGTATAACCTTTCAAGCGTAGGACATGCTCCTTCCTATCCAAAATCTTGATAGGTACCTCCTCATCGTTAAGTCTTGGCTATCTCGTCCGGTTCTAACTCAATAACGTGGTTCGGGTCTTTCACATATTTACGGAAATACGATATGTGAAACACATTATGAACACGAGACATACTTTGAGGTAACGCAAGTCTATAGGCTACATTTCCTACTCGGTCAAGAATTTGAAATGGACCGATAAATCGTGGATTGAGCTTTCCTCTCTTCCCAAATCTTGTAACTCCTTCCATGGAGCAACTCATGAACAATACATGATCCCCTACACTAAATTCCACGTCCTTTCGATGAAGATTCGCATAACTCTTTTGTCGATCTTGTGCTGCTTTGTATACGTTGTCGAATCATTAGTCATAATGTACTAACTTTCAAGTCCTAACAATGTTGCTTCACCCACCTCATCCCAACATATTGGAGAACGACATTTTTTGTCCATATAATGCTTGAATGGAACCATGCCTATATTTGTTTAATAACTATTGTTGTATGAGAATTTCACCAATGGCAAGTACTTATCCCAACTTCCTTTGAAATCTAGGACCACGAGTTTTAATATATCTTCAAGAGTTTGAGTAGTCCTTTCGATTGCCCATCCGTTTGAGGATGGTATGCCAAATCAATCGTAAATTGTGCCCATAGCTTTCTACAAACTAACCCAAAATCATGAAGTGAATCTTGGGTCACGATCTAAAACTATGGATACCGGCATGCCATGCAATCTCACAATCTCATTTACGTATATACGAGAAAAGACGTTCAAGGAATAAGTCTCTCGTGTCGGTAAGAAATGAGCGGACTTGGTTAATCTATCAACAATAACCCAAATAGCATTGATGCCTTGAGAAACCGTGGGAAGACCCGTAATCGAAATCCATAGTAATGTGTTCCCACTTCCATTCCGGAATCTCAAGTGGTTGCTACTGGACCCTTAGGTACAAGATGCTCCGCCTTTACACGTTGGCAAGTTAAACACATCGAGATAAACTTTGCAATCTCTCTCTTCATATTGCTCCACCAAAATGTATGTCAAGATCACGATACATTTTAGTACTTCCAGATGGATTGCAAATGGCGTATTGTGTGCCTCCATCATAATCTTGTACTTCAAATCGAGTCGTTAGGAACACAAAGTCTAGAGTGGACTCAAGTATTCCTTTTTCATCAATTCTCGCCCTAAATAACTCCTTCTTGTACTTTCTTCTTCATACGCATCATTTCCGGTCGGTGGCTTGAGCAATCTTAACTTTTTCTATTAAAGTTGGCTCTGTCATATATACTTGACATCATCGCACTCGTTCCCGCATATGATCTTCTACTCATCGCGTCAGCTACCACGTTCGCTTTTCCAGGATGGCATGGTTAGAATATGTGCTGAAATGAGTCTCCTCTTGAGTTCTTGGAAAATCTTCTCGCATTCCTCGCTCCATAAGAATTTTGTATCTTTTCGAGTCAGCTAAGTTAACGGAATAGCGATTCGAGAATATCCTTCAACGAATCTCCGATAATAACCAACTAAGCCTAGAAAGCTACGTATTTCGATAACTGACTTAGGTTGCTCTCAACTGTGACTCATATCCCAATCTTGGATAAAGACGTCACAATGACACCTATCGATTTACTATCGCATCGAATATGACGTCCCTACAGAGAGTTCGCTTAGGTGAATTCCACAAAGGAAGTCACAAGATAAAGGCTCGGTACCAAATTCTATAGTTGAATTTTAACTCACGAAGTTCAATAGGAGCCATTCGATATGAGATTTTAGAAATGAGTTTTGTCTGGGGTTCAAAGTTGATACAAAATTTAATATCGGGCTTTGGGAGTAAGCCAAGAAATTCTTCGAGAAAATACGTCGGAAAAATCAATAACAACAGAATATTATTCAAATCGGCGTGTCTTTATTCAAATCCATAACATGGACTAAGAAAATTTGACATCCGTAATAAACGAATGACTTCATGGCTTGATATGAAAATGTTTGACTACAATGGTTTGATTGCTTGAATTGAATAACAAAAGTTGCTTAGGAATATGAAAACTAACAACCTTACGAAAATAATCAATTTCGGCATGATGAGTAGTTAACCTTAAAATCACATCAAAAACAAATATCTCTATAGAAATAAGGTTAACAGTAATGTGATAGTGCCAACTGAATCAAGCAAGATTTATAAACAAAGGATGTGATGAAAGTTTCTCCTAACGGAGTTTCCACAGATAGGTCAAAGTCTAATTTCTCCTGAGTCAAGTTTAAACGTTGAGCGCAAGTAAGAGAGATAAAAGAATGGGTAGAACCGATATCTAGTAAGGTATATACTTCAAGAAAATTTATAATTGACTAACCCGTGGTAAACTTCGTTCGGGTTCCTTGCATTTTGATGGAGTCCACGACAAACGCTCTTCCGGAATCGTTGACTTTGACTTTTACGGGACGATCTTTTGAGTCACCGTCCCCATTGAACTAGGTTTCGCCATCAGCATAATCTCGGCGATATGTCCTTCCTTTCCACAACTATAGCATACCTTAAACTGTTGTGGGCGGTTTGGGTGATATGTCCCTCTTTCCGCATTTTTGTAACATACGACCGGTGGTCGTTCTCCTCCCTTAAAACTAGTTGCTATAGGCGCCGCGCGTCTTCACATGGTCGTTGTTGAATCTCCTCTTTTAAAATCTCCTCCCGACTCGCTTCTTCTATTTTCATGGCCACGATTACCACCGTAGTGGTTACCGCTTTGTCGTATTCTTCTTTCTCCATTTGGTTATCGTTATTCGATGACCGCTATCTTGATATGATCCTCGTTATGGTCCCTCGGTTGAACGTATTTCATTATCTCGCCTCTAACAACCGAGCCTCATTGACAACATCCGAATAGAGAAAAATTTATGAGAAATGAGATCTTGACGTATGTCGGGTTTCAAACCTCTCGAAACATCCGCGTCATCGTTCGCTCATTCTCCACCAAATGAGGTGCAAACACGATAACTCCGCGAACTTCGCCTCGTCTTTGGGACACCGCCATGTTATTCTCGCTTTCTAGTCTAATAAACTCCACTTCCTTCATATATAGCCGAATACTTTCGTGGAAGTACTTGTCATTGAATCTGTTCAAACGTCTCCCATGACATCTTTGAAAGTCACCGCGGTTGGATGGGTACGCTTCACGATTCCCACCAAGAATCTGCCTCGCCACGGAACATAAAGGTGGCGAATGGAACTTTCTGTTCCTCGTGCATCCCAAGACATCGAATATCTTGGTAATTTGTTTTGACCCACGCCTCCGCCTTTTAATCGGATCCGGCTTTCCCGCAGTGCTCGTGGTCCCAACTCTTTGAACTTGCTTTGTGTGACCACTCGTGAATTGCTATCATTTCCTCCTCAGATTTTGAACACGAGTCTCCTCAATCGATTTTGCATGAATCGCAAAAAAGCTTCTAAACATCCCTCGCTTCATCATCTACGCTTTCGGTGGTGTTGTTCACAGGAGGAACATTACCACTGTTGCACGTTCTCCTCGTTGGTGAGTACAGTATCTCCACGGTCTCATTTGCTCCACTCATTAATATTCTCGATCGACATTCTCAAATCTTTGTCATAAAATAAGGGTTAATTAAGGAAATCAATATATCACATAATATCCCTATATAATTGACCAACTAACAAATAAGCTTAGGTAGGACACACTAGCGAAGGATTTACTCGCCTCCCCTCCTAGTTCTATTCCCCGATCTCCGCCAGAGATCATATCCCTAAGCTCGATACAACCGTGGCGCCCCCAAAATAGTATACACAACACCCATTCTGAGTCGCCAAATACATGATGCATGTAAACAACTACAACTTTATTATTACAACAAGAAAAATGCGTGAGTTTGAATACAAATATTATCTTCTGACAATATCTATACTCAAATAAATCCTCATCACATTATTGATTCATTATTTTACAAAAATGGTGAGGACTACTAAACAACTCTCTCTAGAATCATCATTCCATACCCCGACTAAGACTGCTACATTCTCGCCTCCCGAGAAGAAAAATGGAACAACAAGGAAAAGGGTGAGCTCAACTAGCCCAATAAAGAATATTATGACTAAGATAATATACAACAAATTATCGTTAGTCTTCAACAGGAAAAAATCGATAGAATACAATAGACAACAAGTTTCGAGATCAATATTCGCAGTGAAATAATAATTCATAGAAGAGTTACGTAGAGAATGAAATCTACTATAATCTATGAATTTAATAAATCCATCATCAATATTTTATCCTCAGTAACATCAATCAATATACATCCGAATCAAATATTCATCTTTGCACTACAGTAGAAAGATATTCATCGATTAATCATGTTCATTTAAACACTGCTTCATCTTTTTCACTACAAAGCCAAAGATATTCTTCAAAATCATTCATCTTTTGCACTACAGTGCCAAAGATATTCAATAATATCATCATTTAAGACCGAGGATGATGAAAAATATTTTTAAAGAAACGAATCCAAAGGAAACAAAATGACAAGGATTAAGGATTAAGGATTCGTACTTGGTTTTATCCACGCCCAAAAATACCTCAAAAAAATAATCATAGTGGTGTAAAATTCAAGAATGATCAAAACATGGATACAATCGAGAGTTAGTATCCGAATAGATGTTTTTGACGAAAAAGAAGAAATTTTATTTTTCTATTGAATAGTCATCAGATATCGTGAATAGTGTCAGATATCGTGAATAAGTAACTCAGACACCAAAGATATAGAAATTCCACAAAAACATCTTCACGCTTTACGTAATAGTACTTTCGTGAATAGTAACTCGTGAATAGTAACTCGTGAATAGTAACTCGTGAATAGTAACCCCATAAAAAGTTCTAAATTTGATAAAAACTTTAGATCAACATTTCAAAGATAATGATATTGAAGAAATAATATCATTACAAAAAAAAATAATATCCCTTACCTCGAAAGATCGATTTCTACATTTAGAATCTAGGGTATAGTCTTTGAAGGAACTTGCACCGTCCTAGCAATACTCAAAGTATACTCAAAATACTCACAAGAATACGCTCAAAATATCGAGAGAAAATAGAGAAAACTTGAGTTTACGGTGTGATTTTCAATTCTAACCTAAGCACCCTATTTATAGAAAAAATGCTTAGAACACCAAAGCGAAAAATTAATATAATATTAATATAATTATACAAATTTTCCTTAGCCCACCTTTTGGTCAAAACACCAGCCACACATGTTAATGATGTCCAAAAAAATACAAAAAACGTTTTTCTTAACAAAAATAATTTAAACTCCCAAAATCAATTATTTGAGAGCTTGAACTTCAATAATTCATAATAAATAGCCCTTTCATCAGAAAATTTGAATCTCATGAGTTTTTATAGGAAATTCAATTCTCTACAACTTTGCGAAGAAAGTTTTTCCAAATTCCAAACAAAAACCGATCAAATCCACAAACGAGGCGATTTTACATTTATAATCAAATTTCTATCAATAATTGTGTCCACCAACACACAAAACATGTGTTAAACATTTAATGTCACAAAATACTCTTCCTCCTCATATACTCATATATCCCACATTCATTGTAAAAATATCACCGTTAATATATTATTAAAATAATATATTTAAATGAATTATTTTATCGAGAAAAGATAAAATATTAATTTTCAACAATTGTCATTTTAAAATTTTCTCCATCTATATCCACATAAAATCAATATTTTCCTCATCATATAAATCAATAATTAATTATTCACAAATAATATTACAGAATCACAATATTGACAACCAGTGCGGTTTCAGGAAAGAGGGGCTTTCGAATAAGAATTTCTTCTTCGACGCGAATTAGATGACCAAACCTCTCCTTAGATGAACTTTCTAGACATTGCCAATAATGTTATCTAATAATATTATTCAGATAATATGAATTATTGCTTCGATAATGAAAGATACTGTGTAATGACAATTATTGAAACAATGAAAGAATATAAAATATCAACGCAAAGAATTATTAACTCAATAAAATATCAAGCAGTAATTACAGTAACCATTATTGAGTAGTGCCTTCTTACGTAAGAATCAATAATTGGTGCAATACCGTATCTATCTTGTTCAACAATGCGTATTAGTGTGTTTTAACCACCGGTATTCCATTCAAAGATAACTTAATGACAACTACGCCTGTTATTTAAAAACAACTTATATTTGTCGTTTCTTCATCCAATCGCTTTCCGTTATGGGGCCCACACATGGTCATTTTTGTGAATCATTTAATATTCCACAAGCGATTTAATATTCCACGACCAAACGAATATTCCCCAAACAACATGAATATTTTATAACCACTTGCTTATTTTGAAATATTTGCGTATTTAACCCTTAACTATCCATATTAATCAAATCAACCCTTACTATTTCAAAATAAAGGAAATTCCTTTTTATTTAAAAATTTCGGGGTCTTACATGTATGAACAATGGGTTGAGCACGGAGTGGTGAAGCCTCCAAGGCCCCGGTTAATCGTAACGGAAGAGATGAAAAGAAGGCCGGACTTCTGTGTATACCACCAAATGCAGGACATTCCACTATGGACTGTTATAGTCTGCGGAGGATATAACATGAGAAGTTGGCGGCCGGGGAGATCAAACTAGGAGAAAAAACAATTATATGAAACGTTATGCTTTTCATTAAAAGCAATTTGATTATCAATAAATTTGTTAAACTTTCACTTATACTTGATTATTTCTTTTGATTTATAAAAAAAAATAAAAAGTATAGATTCAAGTGTTAGTTTGCATGAAATATATGTACATGAATTTTCTGATACAGGAAATGGAAAAAACTACGAAAGTTCATGATCTAAAGGCCATGACCTATCGAATTGAAGAGATGAATACCTAAAGCTTGGTCTTCGTGGCTATCAGGCCTTCGAGGCTATTAGGTCTTCGGGACTATCAGGCCTTCAAGGCTATCAGGCCTTCGATGCTATCAGACCTTAGAGGCTATCATGCCTTCACAGACATCTTTATTTTTAATGACTTCTTGACTCTAAAGAAAAGAGAAATTTCAAGAGATGGTAAAAAAGATTAGATCGAAGATTTTCAAAATATCCCAGGAGAGCTCCTCTAAGGCTCGCCCTTTTAGGGTTTGCTCCCCTAGAGGTTCCCTCTCCTAGGACTTTCATTTTCGAGGCTTGCAAAAAATCAAGCCCCGCAAAGTGTTCAAACATTGGAATCAAGACTTCCACACTTACAATATTTTGCGCGCTCATCTCACCAAAGGCGCGACTCACGCGCAGGGGGCAAATGCTTACTGGTAGATTGGTAGATGACATAGACGTCCTCCAGAGTAGAGGTGCATATTCCCCCAGGCAGTGATGAATGTGCAAGTAGAGGAGTACCATCGTGAGATCAATACAGTAAGGGCGTGATGGTTCTATTGGATACATAGGTCTCTGCATAGTTGAACACAACAAAAGATGCCCACACTCTTGAGTATATCCACGTAATCAGTGTTTTCAAGGATCTCATCAGTCCAATCCTGTTATACTTGAAGGCAACCAGATGAATCAGACATGACGCGAAGGGGACTGAAAGGGTATTCTTGCTTCTCTATGCATATGCGGGGAATGCGATAGGAATGGGGAAAGTCATCCCAACCTCCACAAGCCGCTTCATATAGAAACAAGCCTTTCTTCTCTGGCGGAGGAAGTGTTGTACGATCATAAGTCTATAATCGCTCTTAAAAGTCGTCAGAAAGACCAAAAGAGGGGAGACCTTCCCCAATCATTGAGAAACGGGGCCTCCTTGGTTGTTCCTAAGTCTGCAGAATGTTCAACAGGGAGGGCCTGTAAGAAAAAAGAATTCAGCATAAGGGATCTAAAGAGCAAGGAAATGAAGCATTTGAACTTGAAGTTCTCATCATGGAAAAGAGGAAAATTTGAGATTTAAGCTTCAAAATACCTGAAAAGAAGAAGAAACAATGTCAGAAAGAGTTAGGAATCACAATTATTTTTTGAAAGTTTTCGAAAAAAACTTCGGACGGCCAAAAGGAATCCTTCGGAGCCTTTTTGGACTTATAACAGCATACATCATAGCCATTGGCAATAACTTTTCTAGGGCTCGTCGATATCTTTGTTTTGATATATTATGGGTCCCAAGACTCCAAATGAGTCAAAAGTTATGATCAAAATAGTAGTTGCTCCTCCAAAAATTTATTTTTTTCATTTAAACTTCATTTTCCCCAGAGGGTTCGGCCATGTTTCCTTAGGCCACCTAGGGTTTGGCGATGTTGGATTCTTAAGGCTCCTCGCTAGCTTCGTTTTGATATATTATGGGCCCCGAAACTCCAAACGAGTCAAAAGTTATGATCAAAATAGTAGTTACTCCTCCAAAACTTCATTTTTTTCATTTAAACTTCATTTTTCCCATAGGGTTCGGCCATTTTGCCTTAGGCAACCTAGGGTTCAGCCATGTTTGCTTCTTAGGGCTCCTCGCTAGCTTTGTTTTGATATATTATGGGCCCCGAAACTCCAAACGAGTCAAAAGTTATGATCAAAATAGTAACTGCTCTTCCAAAAACTTCATTTTTTTAATTTAAACTTCATTTTTTCCATAGGGTTCGGCCATGTTGCCTTAGGCCACCTAGGGTTCGGCCATGTTGGCTTCTTAGGGCTCCTCGCTAGCTTCGTTTGGATATATTATGGGCCCAGAAACTCTAAACGAGTCAAAAGTTATGATCAAAATAGTAACTGCTCTTCCAAAACTTCATTTTTTTCATTTAAACTTCAATTTTCCCATAGGGTGCGGCCATGTTGGCTTTAACCCCCTAGGGTTCGGCCATGTTGGCCTCAGCTACCTAGGAGTTGTTCCCCTTCATACCTTTGAGGTCCTGTTGCTCTACCAATCAACTGCTTGGAACGAATCCTCTTTCGCCGCAAAAATTATAACCTTCCTTTGATGAATTCTGAGGGATAAAACCAAGATATGATCAAGGTAATGGGGCTCAGAAACAAAGAAAGGCTACAATTACCTGAAAAGACAAATAGATGAAGTAATCAAGAAGAATTCAAAGATATAAAGAAGTTGGTTTGTTTTCTTTTATTTGGAACATAATTTTCAAACACGTGGCAAGAACATAACATGAATCAAGGCCTACTACAAAAATAGCCAATGGGTTCGTGGCTCCTACTGATCACGGGACAATCCTAATTGAAGTTTAAAATCCAACTATTGGACACATGCACGCAAGCAACTTTGATAGCTATTAGCACTAGCGACTTTGATGGTCATTAGTAGAATAACATCGTATAGCTTCAATGAGTCTCTCACTGCAATTCGGATGCATAGCTTCAATGGGTCTCTCTTTACTGATTCGGATGCAAGATATGTGACCATGGATTATGAATATCGACTCCTTACTTCTCCAAAATAAGATAAGTAAAAAGTTTATTTTCTAAATAAAATAAAATTCGAAATATTTTATTTTATTTCTAGAAAAAAAATAAGATTTGATTTAATTTGATAATATATATATATATATATATATATATATATATATATAATCTTGTCAAGATAAAATAAAGAAAGATTTGATCTTATTTCCAAAATAAAATTAAGATTTGATCTTATTTCCAAAATAAAATTAAGATTTGATCTTATTTCCAAAATAAAATTTAGATTTGATTTTATTTCCAAAATAAAATTAAGATTTGATTTTATTTGGTAAAAAGGAAAGATTTGGTTTACGAAAAGAAGAATTTTATTAAATTAAATTCTATTAGGTGATATTTGATTATGTTTTCTTGTTTCAATTTGCAGAAAAAATAAGGAAACAAATGCCCAAGCTATGGAAAGATTTTTTGGAAGATTTCTCAATTCATCCAAGGAAGAGCTCTGCTAGGTTTTGCCTTACTAGGGTTTAACCCTAAGGGTTTGGGCTCCCTAGGGATTCCCTCTGCTAGGACCATTATCTTCAAGATCTGCAAGTGGAGCCCAACAAAATCGTTCAAATAGCTTGCATTATTCTTGCACGTTCGTCTCTTTGGAAATGCGACTCTCGCGCAGGTGGCAAATGTGGGCCCAAGTGCAGATTAGGGTTCACATGACCTAATTAAATTAAATGCACAATTAGGGTTCCATGACCTCATTAAATGTGCAAATTAGTGTTCACATAACCTGAGGGAATGAAGACGGAAAAGCCAAAAATAGATAGGCGAGACCCGAGAGAAGCCTCCACGGGTCCCGAGGCAGAAGGCTCGTGGAGGCAGCTCGTTTTGGGAATTGATTGAGGGATTGGATTGGTGGCTAGAAGTACAGGGCAATATGGGCATTATTCTAATGACTAAAGGGTATTTTTGGAATTTCCTTGAAAATATGTGCCTAACATGTGGCTACTTAATTCCAGGAAACTCTATAAATACCCCTTCCATTCTAGGAAGGGGAGGGGGACTCTTTTTGGTGACTTAAAGGCTTGGATTTTCCACCTAAAAGCACTAAAGGGTTTGGACCTCTCTTTAGACTCAGGACTTGGGCTCTTGGAAGATTAAAAGGACTCTTTTTGGTGACTTTAAGGCTGAGATATTCCACCTAAAAGCACTTAATAGAGTTTGGACATTCTCTCAACTCGAAGGACTCAAGAAGGCTCTTGAAATCCCTGCTACCCTAACATGGTTCCTGGATTCTAGGAGTTCTGCCACGCGTCATTGGAGTAATCGCCCACCTGTCGTTCTCCCCTCTTCAATCAACCAATCAATTCCGTGCTCATTGTGAATTTCTCACCTCCTCAGCCAACACGAAACCCTAACCGGCAAGGCACGATTTCCTTGCCCACAAAACTCATACCTTCTTTTGGAGCTAATAAACTGTCGAAATCAGAGGAAGAAATCCATCACAGTGCTGGCCGGCGTGTGGAAGCTGGTGGAGCTTTCCTCGGTGGTGGTGGGTTGGTGGCTGGATGTGGGTGGTTGGTTAGTGTTGGGTCAGGGGCGAGAGGAAGAGATAGGACTGAGATGGTGGTACTGGTGGTTAATGGTCGGCGGCTAGAGGTGGTGGTGGTTGGTCGGTAATTTGAAGGTTGTGGTGGTAGGTGGCGGTGGTGGTAGGGAAATGAGATTGAGAGAGAGAGAGAGTGAGTGAAATTTTGAGAGATCGAGTGAGATGAGAGAGAGAGAGGAGCTGATGAGATTAATAAGAGGAGATATGAGAGGTGCCTGAATAAGAAGACGAATCATTTAGGTTTTATAAGATATTTCTGATGTAATGTCTGACGGAAATAAGTCCCTCAGAAATAGGTTATTTTCGACGAATAGTCCCTCGAAAATAACCTTAGTTTCATCGAACTTAAGTTTTGCGCTGACGGGAAACTTGGTGTAAGACCCCAACTTTTAGGAATAAAAATGAATTTTCTATAAATATCATCTTTGAATATTATGGAGTGAATTTGATATAATGTTATAGTTGTGGGTAATATTTATAAATTTTGCAAAGTATACAAGTTGTTATATAATATTTGATTGGTCGGGGAATATTCATTTTAACAGGGAATATTCGTACAACGACACAATCATTGGTGGACCCCGCAACGGAATTATTATCGGATTGAGAAAACGACAAAAATATTTTATAAAAATAAACGGTGGAAGTTTTACCGTTAACTGTTGAAACACCCAGTGTTAAAAGTACAGTAATGCGCGTGGTTGCATAGTAGCACACGGTATTGATTATTGATGCTTACGTGAGAAGTCACCCAGTTTTGTTTAATTATTGCTATAGTAATTGTTGCATAGTATCTTACGTTATTTGATTCAATTATTGTCGATATTTTATATATTATTAAATCAATAATTGAGATAACAAAGTTATTTATATTATTATTTGCAATATTAAGGATGTCTAGAAGTTCTGTCAAGGAGAGGTTTGGTCACCTAATTGCGCGCCAATAGGGAGAAATCTTTATTGGAAAGCCCCCTCTTTCCTGGGAACGACCTGGTCGATTAATATTGTGAATTATAATAAAGGTGATAAATGTTGTTAAAAGTATTAAGGTGATTTTTATGAAGTTTTGCTTATTTTATGGACCCCCATTTGCCAATTTTTAAAATAATCGGTAGAAAGTTATTCAGTATATTTATAATGGGACCACTTGTGATTATGAGATGTTGGTGGGAGGGGGACACGTGGGACCCACGTTGGAAGAAAAAAGGGGGGGGGGGATCTTGAAAATTTTTCACGGGAGAAGAAGTTTTTCAAACCAATATGTGGTTATATATATATTTATATTATATTTTGTTTTATTAGTTGAATTTATTGAATTCTTGTAAAATGAATGTTGCGTATGATGTCCGTAAGTTGATGAATTATTTCGTCCGTGAGAAAAATTCTTACATAGTGCCTTTCCATTCTCCTATAAATAGAAGCTCATTCCTTCATTATTTCTTACGAATTCACTGAAACTCTAGAGAGAGAAAATTATAGAGAGAAAGAAGAAGAGAAGTCTGCTACCTCTCTTTTTCTATATCCAGTTTCTTTTAAGATAAGGGGTGTTATTTCTTTCGTATTCATGAAGAGAACTTCTGTTATTCCATTCTTTATTATTCATTGGAATAACTCAGTATGCAGAACTACCCTATACTTGGTGAAAATTTTACATTTATTCTATTCTTTATCATTATGTTGGAATAACTTTACATACGCAAGTACTGCATACATGGTGAAATTCTTCATTTATTCTATTCTTTATTATTACATTTGGAATATCACGTACGCCGCTCGTTTACGCATGACTGGTTCGCTATTTATTATTACTGTTAGAATATCTTGTGCGTGCGTTTCGCATGACACAGTTCCATTATTTATTATTACATTTGGAATATCACGTAAATGCGTTTACACACTGACACAGTTACATTATTTATTATTACATTTGGAATAACTTTGCCTATCGATTACATCGCATGCCTGGTGATTTCATTTGTTATTCCATTCTTTATTATACTCAGTTGGTTAAAGTTTTGACTTCTATACTCCATAAAATTACTGGAATATCCTTGATATTTGCGCTTCATCCAGTATCTTTTCATGGTAATATTCTTCTGAGTATTCTTAAATTTTACTCTACAAAGAAGTATCATGTTGACAATTTAGACATTATTAGTTCCTGGATAAATTAATTCTTGAACTTGTTTTATTGAAATCTTATATCATTGTCATCATCCTCATGTTCATATTATGTTGAAAGTCATCTGTGGCCTGTAGTGCATAGATGGACTTGGTATGATTATGACCATGGATTAATCGGTATAATCATGACCGTAATGTTACAAATGATGTGGTAAAAGTCCTCATTGTCCCGTAGTGTATTGATGGACAGTTGTTGGCATGATCATGACCATTGATGAATACACTAATATCCTTGGCTCGTAGTGCATGGATAATTTATGAAAATTAGGTATACATCACCCATCTTGGGTAGTCGGATACATGGTACATAATTTAAATACAACTTACTAATATAAGCGTAGGTATATAATACGACATATATATGTGAGTTTGAATACAAATATTGTCTACTAGATATTATACAAACTCAAAAGGAGTCCTCATTACAATTATTATCACACTATTTCACGAGAATAGTGAGGACTACTAATGCTATCTTGGGACCATCACTCTTTTCCCAGACTCGTCCCGGCTATATTCTCATTTCACGAAGAGAATAGTGAAAAGAAAGGGTGAGCTCAACTAGCCCGAAGAAATATTATAACTAAGATAATGCGAGAATAAATTATCAATAGTCTTCAACAATGTTAAACCGATAAAATACAATAGACAACCGGTTTAAGCTGCGGTGAATATCAATCCATTAAAAAAGTCAAGTAGAAAATAAAGTCTACTATCTTTTAGGTTTTAAAAGGTTTTCATCAATTTTTATCACTAAGACTCGGTTTTAATGAATAAACCACAATATCTAATCATCCACATACCACGGTCAAGGATTTTCATCAAATTATCAATGGTCATGACTATCTTAGAATCACCCACGGTCATAATCATACCAAAAACTATCCATCAACGCATTACAGACCCTTTGAGGACTTTTGTCACATCATTTATATCAAGCCATGATTATCTGAAATGATCCTGGTCATAATCATACTAAGTTCATCTATGCACGTAAGCGAAGATAACATAATATAACATGAGGATGATGACAATGACATAATAATTCAATAAAACAAGTTCACGAATTAATTTATTCGGAACTAATAACGTCCAAATTGTCGACATGATCTTTGCTTTGTAGAGTAAAATTCAAGAATGCTCGAAAAATATTTTCATTAAATCTCTTGGATGAAGCGCAAATATCAAGGATATTCCACTAAATTCATGGAGTATAGAAGTCAAAGTTTTAACTTGATTTGGGTATAATAAAGAATGGAATAACAAAAGAAATCACCATGCATGCGATAGGCCACATGCGAGTTATTCAATGAGAATAATAATAACGGAACGGTGGTCGGTAAAATTCACACCAAGCGGGATGTTCCAACGAATAATAATAAATGCGGAATAATAAATGATGGAACCGAGGTCCGTGTAAAAAACACACGAGACGGGATATTCCAACGAGAATAATAAAGACGGAATAATAAAAATGGAACCCGTGCGGTGTAAAACACAGAGCGAGGATATTCAACGAGAATAATAATAATAAAGAGCGGAACCGGTCCTATTGTAAAACACATGCAGATAGGATGTTCCAATGAGAATAATAGAAGAATGTCACCAAGTATAGGGTAAACCATAGCGTATCTGAGTTATTCCAATAGAATAATAAATAATGGAATAACAACAGTTCTCTTCATGAATAAGAAAGAATAACACCCTTTACTGAGTACAACAAATAATATTCCCTACCTTAGAAGAATGAATATTGGAAAAGTGAAGTAGCGAATACTTTTCTTCTTTCTCTATAGTTTCTCTCTAGAGAGTTTGATGAATTAAGTAAAAAATAATGAAGGAATGAGCTTTCTATTTATAGAAAAAGCGAGGGTGGCTCTTGAGTGTATGAAGGGTCAAAATGACTCTTGGTAATATTGAAGAGACAACTACTATTTGCGAAGGGTAATTAACCCTTGGAACAGAAGAAGCGATTAACTCTTGGTAATATTGAAGGGACAACTACTATTTGCGAAGGGTAATTACTATTGACGAAGGTAAATACTATTGACGAAGGTAATTACTATTCACAAAGGTAATTACTATTCACAAAGGTAATTACTATTGAAGAAAGGTAAATACTATTGTGAAGGTAATTACTATTCACAAAGTAATTATTATTCACAAAGTAATTACTATTCACAAAGGTAATTACTATTCAATTACTATTCTATAATTACTTATTGATGAAGGGACTCTTAGATGATGACATATGGGCCCCCCATAAAATAATCAAAGTTACCACAAACGTCTCATATGAGACTCTTTATATACATCAAGGATTGAATAAATATTACCACAAATCATTTTATTTTTAATCAACACATATTTAATCTTTCAACAATTATTAATCATTTATAACTTGTAAATCTCAATTAATAATTTAATACTATAACATATTATCTGAGATGATCTTTGTGACAATAATTGAATCGATAATATAAGAGATATGATCGCGGCAATTCTTTATAGCAATAATTGAGCATAGTGAGTGACTTCTCACGTAAGCATCGATAATCGATATCGTGTTCTCTTATCTGACTCTGGCGTATTCTTTGTACTTTTACTACTGGGTAGTTCAACGGTTTTAATGGTAACACCTCTGTAGTTATTTTTATAGAAAAATAATTTTGTCGTTTTTCTAACTACGACAATACTTCCATTATGGGGTCCACCATGATTGGTAGTCGTCTGAATATTCCCGAAACAAAAGAATATTCCCAGACCAAGCGAATATTTTATAACAACTTGCTTTACTTTTGCAAAATTTATAAATATTACCTGAACTATAACATTATATCAAATTTATTCCATAATATTCAAAATAATAATAAAAAATTCATCTTTATTTATAAAAGTTTGGGGTCTTACAACCTCCCTTCTTATGAAATTTAAGCCTCGAGAAATTAGAATGCGTACTGATATGATAAAGAGGTGAGGATACCTTGAATACCTTTATCGTTAAAAATATTAAATTCATCTTACTGATCCAGCCGAAGATATTCATTAACAATTCATCTTTGCACTACAGGGCCCAAAGATATACAAGCTATAAAACCAATAATCTTTGAGGCGTAGACTTAATAGTATCACGACCACGAATTATCCATGCACCTTCTTGGCCAAGGATATTCGTGTGTTTTCAATCTGATCATGATTATCTTACCGAATAATCCTTGGTCATAATCATACCAAGTCTATCAATGCACTACTGACCAAAGATGACTTTTACCACATCCATGAATTAATATTTCATTCTTTGAGACTCATTCGATAATTAATCGATAATTAATCCATATCATCGAATCATCCCACGACCACTATCCAGGGCGAGGATATTCATTAGTATCACGACCACGAATTATCCATGCACTACGACCAAAGATAATCGTGTATTCATTAGTATCCGACCACAAATTATCCATGCACTTTACGTGCGAAGATAATCGTGTATTCATTAGTATCACGACCACAAATTATCCATACACTTTCGTGCGAAAGATAATCGTGTATTCATTAGTATCACGACCACAAATTATCCATGCACTACGTGCGAAGATAATCGTGTTTTCAATTACGGTCATGATTATCTTAGAACAATCCACGGTCATAATCATCCAAGTCCATCTATACTGCGTGAGCCGTAGATGACTTTCAACATAATATAAGCATGAGGATCATGTCGATGATATAAAGAATCAATCAAATGAGATAAAGGATAAATATTAAACATTTATAATATAATTTATCCGAGGATTCAAGAATATCCCCATGTTATCAATCACTTAATAATCTTATAATCTAATATCATTAATATTATAACAATATTTTAATCACTTCTTAAATTTATAAACAATTTATTTCAATTGTTTACGCTTTACCATATAATGCATTTAATCATTCAAAATGCCATACTCATAAGATATCATCATCAATGATCAAATCCTCATCAAAAAATATGCATATACTACATATAGGATTCTCTAGCCATAAAATCCTATTTTCCAATTTTGTTACTTCACATAACATATTTAACTTATATATATTAAGTAACAAACTATTTTTATGAAAATATCAAATCAGTTCCAAAAATATTTCTTTTAAGGGATTTAGCATAATATAGTCCCATAATGAAAATATATTTTCTCTCGAAATTTTAAAATTTATTTACTATTTTTCAAAATCAATTTCTAATTAATTCCTTAAGAAATTTGCTACCTCAAGTTTAACTCAGAAATTCCCAAATCTTGGCAGGACCTTACACATGTTAATGTGAGCCTCCAGTTTAAATTTCATGGTCATCGGAGTTGTAGAACTCCGGTTATAGCATTTTTCATCAGAAAATCCTAAATATTGAAATGGTCATAACTTGCTCATTTTAAGTCGGAATGAGCTCATTTTGGACACGATGTTCTTTATACCATATACTTTTATGTCCCAAAAGGCCTGAATTTTTCTCACTAATTAATTGGCCGAAACAGCCCTTACAAAAACGTGGCAGCAGCTTTTTGGACATTTTGAAGTTTTGACTCCTTTGCTAAAATCAGTCCACACGAAAATCTACAACACCTTTTTCAGTGATTCCACTTGGATTAGTTAGGTAACTCATAGATCTAACTCTAGGACTTGACCACACTCAAAAATTCAAAATATAATAGGAGATTTGGTCAATTGAATTTCATGTTATGTTTTTCACCAAAATCGGTTTTAACTCCTTGTGATTTTAAAAACTTTCATGTTTTCACATACTAACCAACATAACTCATCATAACACTTACTAATACCACGTATACCCATGATTTTCATTAGTCCAATGCTTTTATTATGACTTTCATCATAAACCACGTAAACTGTTCATTTTAGTTGAAGAAATATTTGAGGGTTTAAGAAATGGGTTTTATCTTTGGGGTCAATCTGAAATTCGATTTCACGCTCTAAGTAGGCTAAGAAGTCTTCAAGAATCGCCGGAAATTTATTAATAATAGAAATATCATTCAAAGCTGTGACTCTCATCCAAGACTTGGATAGTCGTCACATTGATACCAATGTGACTTCTATCCCTTAACCTAGATAGCACCTCACAATGATACCTATAAACTTGCCATCTTCATTCACGATGTAAGCCTCTGAAAAGTCGGGCTTGATTGCATTCCACACAAGGAAGTCAACAACGAAAGGTTCGGGGCTCTTTACTTATGGCTTGATATGACAATAATTGACTTTAGTAGTTTGGTTACTTGAATTACGCTGTGAGTTGGTTATGAATATAAAAGCTAACAACCTTACGAAAAGCATGATGAGTAGTTAACCAATTGATTCCTAAAATCACATCAAAGGCAAGTGTTTTCAAAAGATAAAGATCGACGAAGTAGCGTGAAAGTGTTTATTTGAATCAAACAAGATTTAAAAATAGTAAGCGATAATGAAGGCTCCTACTTAGCGAAGTTTCAACCAATAAGTCAAGTCTAACTTCTCCTGAGTCAATTTTAAGCGTTGAGCATAAGCAAGAGAGATAAAATAATGGGTAGAACCAGGTATCTTATAAGGTATAGACTTACATGATTTATAATTAACTAACCCGTGCTAACCCGTTCGGTTTACTCGCTTTTTGAGAAGTCATGAAAATGCACTTCCTAAAACCAACGACTTTGTTTTGTCCATATCCACCTTTGGTGCCACCGCCCAATCGACTAGACTTGACTTTGGTGCACAACAAAATTGAGCTAAATGACCTTCTCTTCTTGCAATTTCCACTTCTATTATCTTTGCCATGATTACCACCGAAGTGGTTACCATTCTTAGCATAATAATTTCCCCCACGATGGTTATCATTGTTCTGATAGCCGTTGCCACCAGTATGATTATTATCGTATTGTTGGTTGTTACCTTTTGTTTGGTTTGAATCAACACTCTCATGTGCTTCATTGCTTATCTCGGCATTTTCGGGATGTCATTCTCAAACCTTTGTCACAAAACAAGGGTTAATTAACATATCACATATTATCCACATACGTGAGCCAATTAAATACCAAATAAATTTAGGTAGGTCATCTTACTAGAAAAGATTCCTCGTCTCTCCCTCCTAGTTCTTATCTCACATCTCGGCCGGGGGATCATATCCTAAGCTACGATACCAAGTGTGGCGCCCCCAAAATTAGGTATACTTCACCCATCTTGGGTAGCCGGATACATGGTACATAAATTTAAATACAACTTACTAATATATACGTAGGTATAACATCGACGACATAAGCGAGAGTTTGAATACAAATATTGTCTACTAGATATTATCCAAACTCAAAAGGAGTCCTCATTACAATTATTATCACACTATTTCACGAATAGTGAGGACTACTAATCTTATCTTGGGACCATCACTCTTTTCCCAGGCTAGTCCCGGCTATATTCTCATTTCACGAAGAGAACGGTGAAAGAAAGGGTGAGCTCAACTAGCCCGATGAAATATTATAACTAAGATAATGCGAATAAATTATCAATAGTCTTGAACAATGTTAAGCGATAAAATACAATAGACAACCGGTTTAAGCTGCGGTGAATATCTAATCCATTAAAAAGTCAAGTAGAAAATAAAATCTACTATCTTTTAGGTTTTAAAGGTTTTCATCAATTTTTATCACTAAGACTCGGTTTAATGAATAAACCACAATATCTAATCATCCACATACCCACGGTCGAGGATTTTCATCAAATTATCAATGGTCATGACTATCTTTAAGAATCACCCCTGGTCATAATCATACCAAAAACTATCCATCAACGCATTACGAGCCCTTTGAGGACTTTTGTCACATCATTTATATCAAGCCATGATTATCTTAGAATGATCCTGGTCATAATCATACTAAGTTCATCTATCTTGCGTAAGCGAAGATAACATAATATAACATGAGGATGATGACAATGACATAATAATTCAATAAAACAAGTTCACGAATTAATTTATTCGGGAACTAATAACGTCCAAATTATCGACATGATCTTTTTTGTAGAGTAAAATTCAAGAATGCTCGAGAAAAATATTTTCATTAAAATCTTTGGATGAAGCGCAAATATCGAGGATATTCCACTAAATTCATGGAGTATAGAAGTCAAAGTTTTAACTTATTTGGGTATAATAAAGAATGGAATAACAAAAGAAATCACCATGCATGCGATAGGCCTTACAGGCGAGTTATTCAACGAGAATAATAATAACGGAACCGGTCGGTAAAATTCACACCGAAGCGGGATGTTCCAACAAAATAATAAATGCGGAATAATAAATGATGGAACCGAATTAAAGTATATATACATGACGAGGATATTCCGACGAGAATAATAAAGACGGAATAATAAAAAATGGAACCGAGTGCGGTGTAAAACACACGATGAGATATTCAACAGAATAATAATAAAGAACGGAACCGAGTCCTTGTAAAACACTACAGACGGGATGTTCCAATGAGAATAATAGAAGAATGTCACCAAGTATAGGGTATAAGCAGCGTATCTGAGTTATTCGATAGAATAATAAATAATGGAATAACAGCAGTTCTCTTCATGAATAAGAAAGAATAACACCCTTTACGAGTACAACAAATAATATTCCCTACCTTAGAAGAACTGAATATTGGAAAAGTGAAGTAGCGAAATACTTTTCTTCTTTCTCTCTATAGTTTCTCTCTACAGAGTTTGATGAATTAAGTAAGAAATAATGAAGGAATGAGCTTTCTATTTATAGAAAAAGCGAGGGTGGCTCTTGAGTTAACGAAGGGTCAAAATGACTCTTGGTAATATTGAAGAGACAACTACTATTTACGAAGGGTAATTAACCCTTGGAACAGAAGAGGCGATTAACTCTTGGTAATATTGAAGGGACAACTACTATTTGCGAAGGGTAATTACTATTGAATGAAGGTAAATACTATTGACGAAGGTAATTACTATTCAAAAGGTAATTACTATTCATTCACAAAGGTAATTACTATTCACAAAGGTAATTACTATTCACTAATTACTATTGTGAAGGTAAATACTATTGATTGTGGTAATTATTATTCACAAAGTAAATTACTATTCATAAAGGTAATTACTATTCACAAAGGTAATTACTATTGACGAAGGGACTCTTAGATGATGACATATGGCCCCCCCCATAAAATAATCAAAGTTACCACAAACGTCTCATAACAGACTCTTTATATACATCAAGGATTGAATAAATATTACCACAAATCATTTTATTTTTAATCAACACATATTTAATCTTTCAACAATTATTAATCATTTATAACTTGTCGTCTCGATTAATAATTTAATACTATAACATATTATCTGAGATGATCTTTGTGACAATAATTGAATCGATAATATAAGAGATATGATGCGTCAATTCTTTGTGTAGCAATAATTGAGCATAAATGAGTGACTTCTCACGTAAGCATCGATAATCAATATCGTGTGCTACTATCTTACTCTGACTCAGATATTCTTTGTACTTTTACTAGGGTAGTTCAGCGGTTTTAATGATAACACCTCTGCTGTAGTTATTTTTATAGAAAAATAATTTTGTCGTTTTCTAACTACGACAATACTTCCATTATAGTGGGGTCCACCAATGATTGGTAGTCGTCTGAATATTCCCAAACAAAAGAATATTCCCAGACCAAACGAATATTTTATAACAACTTGCTTTTTTTTGCAAAATTTATAAATATTACCTGATAACATTATATCAAATTTATTCCATAATATAAAAAAAATCATCTTTATTTATAAAAGTGGGGTCTTACATTAACATCATTGAAGGCTAAGGATAATTTATTCGCATTATCTTAGTCATAATATTTCTTCTTTGGGCTAGTTGAGCTCATTTTACTTTCATTGTTTCTTGAGGAAATGAGAACGTAAAAGTTTGGGGTCTTAGTAGTCACTCAAAAGGAGTCCTCATTACAACTATTATCACACTATTTCACGTAATAGTGAGGACTACTAATGCTATCCTCTCGGACCATTACTTGCTTCCTCGACTCGTCCCAACTATATTCTCATTTCAAGAGAACGGTGAAAGAAAGGGTGAGCTCAACTAGCCCGAAGAAGAAATATTATGACTAAGATAATGCGAATAAATTATCATTAGCCTTCAACGATGTTAAGCCGATAAAATACAATAGACAACCGGTTTAAGCTGCGGTGGAATAAGCAATCCATTAAAAGAGTCAAGTAGAGAATAAAGTCTACTATCTTTTAGGTTTTAAAAGGTTTTCATCAATTTTTATCATTTGAGACTCACGACAATAAATAAACCACCACATCTAATCATCCTCTGCATCTACCACGGTCAAGGATTTTCATCAAATTATCAATGGTCATGACTATACCGAATCACCCCAGTCATAATCATACCAAAAACTATCCATCATCGCATTACAGCCACCGAGGACTTTTGTCACATCATTTATATCAAGTCATGATTAATCCGAATGATCCTCGGTCATAATCATACTTTGAGTTCATCTATGCACGTAGCCAAAGATAACATAATATAACATGAGGATGATGACAATGACATAGTAATTCAATAAAACAAGTTCAAGAATTATTAAATCCATGAATTATTAACGTCCAAATTGTCGAACATGATCTTTGTTTTGAGAGTAAAATTCAAGAATGATCGGAAGAATATTTCCATGAAAAGATCTTTGGATGAAACGCAAATATCAAGGATATTCTACTAATTTCATGGAGTATAGAAGTCAAAGTTTTAACCAACCGGGTATAATAAAGAATGGAATAACAAAAGAAATCACCATGCATGCGGTGATTGCATGTATGCGAGTTATTCCAATAGAATAATAATAACGGAACGGTGTCGTGAAATTCACACCAAAGCGGGATGTTCCAACGAGAATAATAAAGATGGAACTGAGGATCCGGTGTAAAACACACGATAGGATATTCCAACAGAATGATAAAGATTTTAACCAGTCCGTGTAAAACACATGAGCGGGATGTTCCAATGGAATAATAAAAAAGCGGAACCAGTCCGGTGTAAAACACTTTCATGTGGATGTTCCAATGTAATAATAGAAGAATGTCACCAAGTATAGGTAAAACCAGCATATAAAAGTTATTCCAATGAATAATAATAAGCAATGGAATAACATAAGGATTTCACCAAGTATAGGGTATGCCACGTATACGAGTTATGTATAGGGTATGCCACTTTTACGAAGTTATTCAACAGTAATAATAATGAATGGAATAATGAAGTTCTCTTCAAGAAGAAAGAATAACACCCTTCACCGTAAAAAAAAGAACCTGAATATAGAAGTAGTGAAGTAGCGAGAATACTCTTCTTCTTTTTACTATAATTTTCTCTCTATAAACTTCTCTCTATAATTTCTCTCTGTAGTTTCAATGAATTAAGTAAGAAAATAATGAAGGAATGAGCTTATTTATAGGAAAATGGAATGCATAAGAATCTAATCCATGAACGGTCCATTGATTTACTTTAATCGACGGTCCATATTTAAAGAAAAATCTTTTAAATAAAATATAATATATTCTATTTATATAAAAACATTTTACTATGCAAATACTATATATCTTACTATACAAAACACTAAAAAAAACACTACGCAACACTATGCATAATAAAATATAATATATTCTATTTATAGAATAACTTTAATAAAGTATTCTATTTTATATAAAAAGATGTTTACATTTTATTACGTTAATAATACTGAATAAAACAAAACGTCATTATCGCTTATAATAATTCATATTATTAATCGACAATAATGGAATCAAACTGAGTGACTTCTCACATAAGCATCAATAATCAATACCGGTGTAACTTCTTATGCAACCCACACGTATTCTTGCATTTTACTAATGAGTAGTTCAACGGAACTACGGTAAAAAACTTCCGTCGTTATTTCAATAAAATATTTTGTCGTTTTCTCGATCCGATAATAATTACATTGTGGGATCCACCAATGATTGAGTAGTTGTGCATTTAATATTCCTGCTAAAATCAGAATATTCCCAGGCCAATCGAATATAATATAACCACTTGCATACTTTGCAAAATTTATAAATACTACCCACAACTATAATATTATCTCAAATTCACACCATAATATTAAAAATTATTTCGACAAAATTTAAATCTTTATTGATAAAATCCGGTCTCTCACGGTTAGGGGTAAAATACTGTAAATATTTCAAAATAAGCAAGTGGTTATAAAATATTCATTGTTGTTTGGGATATTAGTTTGATCGTGGAATATTAAATGCTGTCGAGAAATATTCGTATGTATGGCCTAAATGACCATGTGTGGGCCCCATAACTGAAAGCGATTGGATGAAGAAAACGATAAATATAAGTTGTTTAAAAATAATGGTGTAGTTGTTACCACTGTTAAAATACTTTCGGTGGTTAAAACACAAGAAGATACCAGATTGCACCAATTATTGATTCTTACGTGAAGGCACTACTCAATAATGGTTACGATAATTACTTTATTCAAAGATTTTATTGATTTAATAATTCTTGCGTTGATATTTTATATTCTTTGTTGTTTCATTAATTGTCATTACACGATTTTTCGTTATCGAAGCAATAATTCATATTATCCTGAATAATATTATTAGATAACATTATTGGCAATGTCTAGAAAGTTCTGCATAAGGAGAGGTTTGGTCACCTAATTGCTACCAAGATGAGAGAAATTCTTATTGAAAGCCCTCTTTCCTGGCTGCACTGGTTGTCGATATTGTGATTTTGTAATATTATTTGTGAATAATTAATTATTGATTCATATGATAAGGAAAATATTGATTTTATGTAGATATAGATGGAGAAAATTTTTAATGTGACAATTGTTGAAAATTGAAATTTTATCTTTTTCGATAAAATAATTCATTTAAATATATTATTATGTTTTAATAATATAATAATGGTGATATTTTTACAACGAATGTGGGATATATGAGTATCTGAGGAGGAAGAGTATTTTTGTTGCTATAAATATTTAAAACATGTTAAACATGTCTCTGCGGACCCCATTTATTGATTTGAAATTTGATTATAGCACGTAAAATCGCCTGCTTTGTGGATTTGGTTAATTTTTGTTTGGAATTGAAAAACTTTCTTCCGCAAAGTTGTAGAGAATTGAATTTCCTATAAAACTCTCGAGATTTGAATTTTTGATAAAAGGGCTATTTATTATGAATTATTGAAGTTCCAAAGTTCAAATAATTAATTTTGGGAGTTTTAGTTAATTATTTTGAGAAAACGTTTTTTTGCAACTAAGTTGGCCTCACATGTGATTCAAATGGGCTGAGATCAGTTGTCTCAAGGTGGGCTAAAGAAAATGTGAAAAATATATTAATATTATATTCAATTTTCTACTTTGGTGTTTCTAGCATTTTCCTATAAATAGGTGCTTGGGTTAGAATTGAAAACACACCGTAAACCGAAGTTTCTCTCTATTTCTCTCTCGATATATTGAGCGTATTCTTGTGAGTATAC
This sequence comes from Panax quinquefolius, assembly GCA_020205615.1. Lineage (NCBI taxonomy): Eukaryota > Viridiplantae > Streptophyta > Magnoliopsida > Apiales > Araliaceae > Panax > Panax quinquefolius. The sequence goes on from CM035159.1 coordinate 99,140,460, forward strand.
TTTGAGTATTGTTAGGCGGTCTGTTCCTTCAAAGACTATACAATTATTCCAAAGAAAGTACTAATCTTTCGAGGTAAGGGATGTTATTTTCTTCTCAAATGATATTATTTCTTCAATATCATTATGCTGAAATATTGGTTGGAACTTTTTATCAAATTTGGAACTTTTTCATGTCGGGGTTACTATTCATAAGTTACTATTCACGAGTTACTATTCATGAGTTACTATTCACGAGTTACTATTCACGAGTACTATTCATGAAGCGTGAAGATGTTTTTTGGGAAATTTTTATCTTTTGGTGTCTGAGATTACTATTCACGATATCTGACACTATTCAATAGAAAAATAAAATTTTTCTTTTTGTCCAAAATATCTATTCTGGATATTAGCTTTGATTGTATCCATGTTTTGATCATTCTTGAATTTTACACCACTATGATTATTTTTGAGGTATTTTTGAACATGGATAAAACAAAGTATGAATCCCTAATCCTTAATCCTTGTCATTTTGTTTCACCGGATTCGCTTTCTTTAAAATATTTTTCATCATCCTCGGTCTTAAATGATGATATTATTGAATATCTTTGGCTCAGAGTGCAAAGATGAATGATTTCTGAAGAATATCTTTGGTAGTAGTGCAAAGATGAACAGTGTTTAGATGAACATGACCAACCGATGAATATCTTTGGCACAGTAGTGTAAAGATGAATATTTGATTCCGGATATATATTGATTGATGTTACAGGGATAAAAGATGACGATGAACTTTTAAATTCATACATAGAAGATAGTAGTTTGCATTCTCTACTTAACTCTTCTAATGAATTATTATTTCAAATGCGAATATTGATTTAAAATTTGTTGTCTATTGTATTCTATTAGATTTTTCCTGTTGAAGACTAACGGTAATTTGTTGTATATTATCTTAGTCATAATATTCTTTACTTGGGCTAGTTGAGCTCACCCTTTTCCTTTTCGCTCCATTTTTCTTCTCGGAGGCGAGAATATAACGAGTACTTAGCCTGGGTATGGAATGAAGGTTTTAGAAAGAATTGTTTAGTAGTCCTCACCATTTTTGTAAAATAATGTATCAATAAATGTGATGAGGATTTATTTGAGTATAGATATTGTCTAAGATAATATTTGTATTCAAACTCACGCTTTCTTGTTGTAATAATAAAGTTGTAGTTGTTTACGTACCATGTATTGACAACTCGTAATGGGTGATGTATACCTATTTTGGGGGCGCCACGGTTGAGTCTCCATGGATCAATAATCGTGGATAATGTGCATCGAGGCGACAATCCTCAACAAACAACAACATCGACCAAATGATGAACGATGGAATGTTCAGAGGCTTTATGCAATTCATGCAACATCGAGGCAAGAGCGGGCTCATCCAAAATACGTGGAAACACTTGCAACTCTTGATTGGTCCATCGCTAAGCGCTTCAAGGAACTGGACCACCGGAGTTTTTTGGAGAGCCAAAACCACTTAAGGCAGAGATATGGATAAAGTAGATCTGCAAGATATTTGATGTCTTGGGATGCTTCGAGGAGCAAAAGGTTCCCTTTACCACCTTGATGTTGCGTGCAGAGGCAGGTTACTGGTGGAAATCTGTTAAACGTACTCAACCTGCTGCACTGAAGATGACTTGGGAGAAGTTCCAAGAATTGTTCAACGACAAGTACTTTCCCAAAAGTATTTGTAAGACCCCAACTTTTTAATAAAGATGATTTTTCTATAAATATCATTTTTGAATATTATAGAATGAATTTGATATAATGTTATAGTTGTGGGTAGTATTTATAAATTTTTCAAAGTACGCAAGTTGTTATATTATATTCGATTGGTCGGGAAATATTCTTTGTGTAGGGGAATATTCGTACGAAGGCACAATCATTGGTGGACCCCACAACAGAATTATTGACGGATTGAGAAATCGACAAAAATATTTTTATGAAAATAACGGCGGAAGTTTTACCGTTAATACTGTTGAACTACTCGGTAGTAAAAGTACGATGTACGGCGTGGTTGCATAGTAGCACCACGGTATTGATTATTGATGCTTATGTGAGAAGTCACTCGGTTATACTCAATTATTGCTACAAGAATTGTCTTTGATCATATCTCTCATATTATTGATTCGATTATTATCACAAGATCATCTGCATAATATGTTATTTTATTAAATCAATAATTGAGATGACAAAGTTATTCATATTATTAAATTGCAATATTTACAATGTCTAGAAGTTCTGTCAAGGAGAGGTTTGGTCACCTAATTGCGAGCCAATAGGGAGAAATCCTTATTGGAATGCCCCCTCTTTCTTGGGAACGACCTAGTTGATAAATATTGTGAGTTATAATATTAATGATTAATGTTATTAAAATTAAAGTTGTGCTCGGAGTTGAATTTGGAGACGCGGACGTGATATTTGATTCCGGAACGATGAAATTAGTAAAAATAGACTATAAACACAAAATTTTCCGAGTTTTACTATTTGGTAAAAAAATGCAACAGTTGACTTTTTCGGGAAAAGTCAAACTTCGAAATTTCAAAATTTATATTTTTGATAAAAATAGTTTCATTTTGTTGGAATTATTTGTGTTAGTGAAAATCGACATTTATTTCGATAATAATTGATGTTTGGAGGTTATATTGACCAATCGGGTATTTAACCGGATAAATGAGTAATTGATTGCTAGCATTTCACATGATTATAACTATTTGTTCAAATGTGTATACTATTGTTTCACATTCTTGTTACTATTAGGGGAGTTAGTCCAAGATTGATAATACTTGCATGACTAAGTTAAAAATAGAGGTATAAATGGAGGTACTATACTATAATTCGTATTTTCACATGTCTAGAACTATTAATTCACATGATTTACTATTGAATCACATTATTTACTATTAGGGGAGGTGGTGGAAGTTTGATAATATTTGCATGACTAAATTAAAAATAAAGGAAAAGTTGGAGGTATTGTACTTTAATTTTTCGAGCCCTAAAACGTGCAATTATTGAAACTATATTTTTCTATAAATAGAAGCTCATTCTTCCTTCATTTCTCACCAATTCACAAAAGCTTTAGAGCCATTATTATAGAGAGAAATTGTAGAGAGAAAATCTGTAGAAGAAGAAAAGCCTGCTACCTCACTACTCCTATATCCAGTTTCTTTCAAAGGTAAGGGGTGTTATTTCTTTTGTATTCATGAAGAGAACTTCTGTTATTCCATTCTTCATTATTCTGTTGGAATAACCTGTATACGCGGTATACCCTATACTTGGTGAAATTCTTCTATTATTCCGTCTTTATTATTCTGTCGGAATATCCTGTCTGTGCATTTTACGTCGGACCTGTTTCCATTATTTATTATTCCGTCTTTATTATTTTGTCGGAATATCCTTTCTTTGCGTTTTACGACGGACCTGGTTCCATTACTTATTATTCTGCATTTAATATTCTGTCGGAATATCCTGTCTGTGCGTTTTACGCCGGACCTGGTTCCATTACTTATTATTCTGCATTTATTATTCTGTTGGAATAACCTGTCTATGCAAAGTACCGCATGCATGGTATTTTTTTTGTTATTCCATTCTTTATTATACTCAGTTGGTTAAAGTTTTGACTTCTATACTCCATGAAATTAGTGGAATATCCTTGATATTTGCGTTTCATCTAGTATCTTTTCGTGGAAATATTCTTCTGAGCATTTTTGAATTTTACTTTACAAAGAAATATCATGTTGACAATTTGGATGTTATTAGTTCATAATTTTTGAACTTGTTTTATTGAATTCTTATATCATTGTCATCATCCTCATGTTTATATTTTTTTAAAAGTCGTCTGTGGCCTGTAGTGCATGGATGGACTTGGTATGATTATGACCAGAGATTATTCGGTATAATCATGACCGTAATGTTACAAATGATGTGGTTAAAGTCCTCATTGGCCCGTAGTGCATTGATGGACAGTTGTTGGCATGATCATGACCATTGATGAATACACGAATGTCCTTGGCCAGTAGTGCATGGAATTTGTGGTCATGATACTAAAGAATATCCTTGGCCGTAGTGCAGGGGTGATTCGATGATGTGGATTATTTATTAAGCTGAGTCTTAGCGATAAAAGTGATGAAAAACCTTTTAAATCATAAAAGATAGTAGATTTTATTTTCTACTTGACTCTTTTAATGGATTGCATGTTCTGCTGCAGTTAAACTTGATGTTTATTGATATTATCAGTTTAACACTGTTGAGGACTAATGATAATTTATTCTGCATTATCTTAGTCATAATATTTCTTACTGGGCTAGTTGAGCTCACCCTTTCTTTCACTGTTCTCTTTAGGAAATGAGAATATAGCTGGGACGAGTCGGGGAAAGGAGTGACGGTCCAGCTGATAGTATTAATAGTCCTCACTATTCCGTGAAATAGTGTGATAATAAATGTAATGAGGACTAATTTTAGAGTGGATATTGTCTAGATGACAATATTTGTATTAAAACTCACAGCATGTATTTTGTCGTATTTTACACGACTGTTGTATAATTAAAGATTGTATTTGTATTCTGTACCATGTATTTGGCGACTCAGAATAGGTGATGTATACCTATTTTGGGGGCGTCAAAGTATTCATCACATGAAAGAGGTAGAGTTCATCAAGCTGGAGCAAAACAACATGACCGTGTCGCAGTACGAAGCCAAGTTTGTCGAGTTGTCCCGGTTTACATCCCATTTGGTTGATAATGAGGAGAGAATGACACGAATGTTTCTAAGAGGTTTAAAGCCCGAGATACGTCAATATCTTATCTCTCATAAACTGTGTTTGTATTAAGATGTTGTTAATAGGTCTCAGTTATTAGAGCGCGATAATGAGTCAATCCAACCAAAAGAGAGAGCAACGTGAAATGATAATACCAAATGAGAGCAATCCTCAAACTATGACAACAAGCATGGAGGGAATCAACAAAGCCGAAATGGTAACCACTTGGGTGGTAATCGTGGCCAAAACAATAAGAATGGACATTAAAAGAAGAGGAGATTCAACAATGATGGAAAGACATCAAGACCAAAGACTCTAAAGTGTTAAGGAAGGAGAACGACCACCTATCATATGCTTCAAATACGGAGGGAGGACACATCATTCAAATCACACGATCTCAGAAGACCTCAAATTTTTAAATAAAAGGAATTTCCTTTATTTTGAAATAGTAAGGGTTGATTTGATTAATGTGGATAGTTAAGGGTTAAATACGCAAATATTTCAAAATAAGCAAGTGATTATAAAATATTCATTGTTGTTTGGGAATATTCGTTTTGGTCGTGGAATATTCAATGATCGTCGGGGAATATTCGTGACGACTACAAGCGCGCCCATGTGTGGGCCCCATAACGGAAAGCGATTGGATGAAGAAAACGACAAAATATAAGTTGTTTTTAAATAACGGCGTAGTTGTTGCCAATTAATCATGTTGCTGAAATACCCGGTGGGTTAAAACACACTAATACGCGTTGTTGAACAAGAAGCACACCAGTATTGCACCAATTATTGATTCTTACGTGAAGAAGCACTACTCAATAATGGTTACGATAATACCGCTCAAAGATTTTATTGAGTTAATAATTGTCGCGTTGATATTTTATATTCTTTTGTTTTTGAATAATTGTCATTACACAAGATCTTTCATTATCGAAGCAATAATTCATATTATCTGAATAATATTATTAGATAACATTATTGGCAATGTCTAGAAAGTTCTGTCTACAAGGAGAGGTTTGGTCATCTAATCATGCGTCGAGAAGAAGAAATTCTTATTGAAAGCCCCTCTTTCCTGAACCGCACGGTTGTCAATATTGTGATTCTGTAATATTATTTGTGAATAATTAATTATTGATTTATATGATGAGGAAAATATTGATTTTATGTGGATATAGATGGAGAAAATTTTTAAAATGACAATTGTTGAAAATTAATATTTTATCTTTTACTCGATAAAATAATTCATTTAAATATATTATTTTAATAATATATTAACGGTGATATTTTTACAATGAATGTGGGATATATGAGTATATGAGGAGGAAGAGTATTTTTGTGACATTAAATGTTTAACACATGTTTTGTGTGTTGGTGGACACAATTATTGAATTTAAATTTGATTATAGCACAGTAAAATCTTCCGCTTGTGGATTTCTATTGATTTTTTGTTTGGAATTTGGAAAACTTTCTTCGCAAAGTTGTAGAGAATTGAATTTCTATATAAAACTCAAGAGATTCGAATTTTCTGATGAAAGGGCTATATATTATGAATTATTGAAGTTTGAAGTTCAAATAATTGATTTTGGGAGTTTAAATTATTTTTGTTAAGAAAAACGTTTTTGTATTTTTTTGGACATCATTAACATGTGTGGCTGGTGTTTTGACCAAAAAGGTGGGCTAAGGAAAATTTGTATAATTATATTAATATTATATTAAATTTTCTTCGCTTTGGTGTTCTAAGCATTTTCCTATAAATAGGGTGCTTAGGTTAGAATTGAAAATCACACCGTAAACTCAAGTTTTCTCTATTTCTATCTCGATATTTTGAGCGTATTCTTGTGAGTATTTTGAGTATACTTTGAGTATTGCTAGAGACGCAAGTTCCTTCAAAGACTATACCCTTTATTCTAGCTTGTAAGTCACCGATCTTTTCGAGTAAGGGATATTATTTTTTTTTGTAATGATATTATTTCTTCAATATCATTATGCTGAAATGTTGATCTGAAGTTTTTATCAAATTTAGAACTTTTTCATGTCGGGGTTACTATTCACGAGTTACTATTCACGAGTTACTATTCACGAGTTACTATTCACGAGTACTATTCATGAAGCGTGAAGATGTTTTTGTGGAATTTCTATCTTTTGGTGTCGGAGTTACTATTCACGTGATACTAAGACTATTCACGATACTCTGATTATTCAATTTAAAAATAAAATTTCTTCTTTTCGTCTAAAACATCTATTTTGGATACTAACTCGATTGTATCCATGTTTTGATCATTCTCAATTTTACACCACTATGATTATTTTTGAGGTAATTTTGGGCGTGGATAAAACCAAGTACTGAATCCTTAATCCTTAATCATTGTCATTTTGTTTCACCGGATTCGTTTCTTTAAAAATATTTTTCATCATCCTCGGTCTTAAATGATGATATTATTGAATATCTTTGGCCCAGAGTGCAAAGATGAATGATTTCTGAAAATATCTTTGGCTTCAGAAGTGCAAAGATGAACAGTGTTGAGATGAACATGACCGATTGATTAATATCTTTGGCTGTAGTGCAAAGATGAACAGTGTTTAAATGAACATGACTAATCGATGAATATCTTTGGCCTGTGTAGTGCAAAGATGAATATTTGATTCCGTATGTATATTGATTGATGTTACAGGATAAAATATTGATGATGGACTCGTTAAATTCATAGATTATAGTAGATTTCATTCTCTACGTAACTCTTCTATGAATTATTATTTCATTCGCGAATATTGATCCGAAACTTGTTTGTCTATTGTATTCTATCGATTTTTCCTCGTTGAAGACTAACGATAATTTGTTGTATATTATCTTAGTCATAATATTCTTTATTGGGCTAGTTGAGCTCACCCTTTTCCTTGTTGTTCCATTTTTTTCTTCTCGGGAGGCGAGAATGTAATGCGAAATACTAGTCGGGGTATGGAATGATGATTCTAGAGAGAGTTGTTTAGTAGTCCTCACCATTTTGTAAAATAATGAATCAATAATGTGATGAGGATTTATTTGAGTATAGATATTGTCTAGAAGATAATATTTGTATTCAAACTCACTTTTACTTTCTTGTTGTAATAATAAAGTTGTAGTTGTTTACGTACCATGTATTTGGCGCGACTCGGAATGGGTGTTGTGTATACCTATTTTGGGGGCGCCACAGCTTAATATCGAGCTTAGGATATGATCTCGGCGGAGATCGGGGAATAGAACTAGGAGGGAGAGAGAGCAGTAAAATCCTTCGCTAGTGTGTCCTACCTAAGCTTATTTGTTAGTTGGTCAAGATATAGGGATATTATGTGATATATTGATTTCTTAATTAACCCTTATTTTATGACGATGATTTGAGAATGTCGATGAGAATATTAACAAAGGAGCAAATGAGACCGTGGAGATGCCTGTCAGACTCACCAACGAGGAGAACGTGCAACAGTGGTAATGTTCCTCCCGTGAACAACACCACCGAAAGAGATGATGAACGAGGGGATGTTTAGAAGCTTTTTGCAGTTCATGCAAAAATCGCACGAGGGAGACTCGTGTTCAAAATACAGGAGGAAATGATAGCAATTCACGAGTGGTCACAACCCAAGCGCTTCAAAGAGTTGGGACCACCGAGTGCGGGAAAGCGGATCCGATTAAAGGCGAGACGTGGGTCAAACAAATTACCAAGATATTCGATGTCTTGGATGCTGCGGAGGAATGAAAGTTCCATTCGCCACCTTTATGTTCCGTGGCGAGGCAGATTCTCGGTGGAATCATGAAGCGTACCCATCCAAATTGCACTCGGCATGTCATGGGAGAGCGTTTGAAATAGTTCATTGACAAGTACTTCCCCTGAAAGTATTCATCATATACGAAGGAAGTGGAGTTTATTAGACTAGAAGCGAGAATAACATGATTTGTCCCAAAGACGAGACGAAGTTCGCGGAGTTATCCGTGTTTGCACCTCATTTGGTGGAGAATGAGGAACGTATGACGCGGATGTTTCGAGAGGTTTGAAACCCGACATACGTCGAGATCTCATTTCTCATAAATTTTCTCTCTATTCAGATGTTGTCAATGTGGGCTCGATTGTTAGAGCGAGATAACGAAAGTACGCTCAACCGAGGACCATAACCGAGGATCATATCAAGATAGCAAATCATCGTAATAACGATAACCAAATGGAGAAAGAAGAATACGAATTAAAGCGGTAACCACTCTACGGTGGTAATCGTGGCCATGAAAATAGAAGAAGCGAGTGGGAGGAGATTTTAAAAAGAGGAGATTCAACAACGACCATGTGAAGACGCCAAATACTTATATAGCAACTAGTTTTAAGGAGGAGAACGACCACCACCGGTCAGACATGTACAAATGCGGAAAGAGGGACATATCATTGGCCGCCTGGCCAACAGCTTAAGGTATGCTATAGTTGTGGAAAGGAAGGACATATCGCCGAGATTGTATGCAGAATAAAACCTAGTTCAATGGGGATTTGGTGACTCAAAAGATCGTCCCCGAAAAGTCAAAGTCAACGATTCCGGAAGAAGCGTTTGTCGTGACCAGGTCAAAATGCAAGGAACCCGAACGGTTAGCACGGGTTAGTCAATTATAAATTCTTCAGAAGTATATACCTTACTAGATATCGGTTCTACCCATTCTTTTATCTCTCTTTTACTTGCGCCAACGTTTAAACTTGACTCGGAGAAATTAGACTTTGACCTATCATGGAAACTCCGTTAGAGAAACTTTCATCACATCCACTGCTTATAAATCTTGCTTGATTCAGTTGGCACTATCACATTACCCGTTAACCTTATTTCTATAGAGATATTTGTTTTGATGTGATTTTAAGGTTAACTACTCATCATGCCGAAATTGATTATTTTCGTAAGGTTGTTAGTTTTCATATTCCTAAGCAACCTCGTTATTCAATTCAAGCAATCAAACCATTGTAGTCAAACATTTTCATATCAAGCCATGAAGTCATTCGCTTATTACGGATGTCAAATTTTCTTAGTCCATGTTATGGATTTGAATAAAGACACGCCGATTTGAATAATATTCCTGTTGTTATTGATTTTCCCGACGTATTTTCAAAGAATTTCTTGGCTTACTCCCAAAGCCCGATATTAAATTTTGTATCAACTTTGAACCCGGTACAAAACTCATTTCTAAAATCTCATATCGAATGGCTCCTATTGAACTTCGTGAGTTAAAATTCAACTATAGAATTTGGTACTGAGCCTTTATCTTGTGACTTCCTTTGTGGAATTCACCTAAGCCGCACTCTCAGTAGGGGCGCCATATTCGTGCGATAGTAAATCGATAGGTGTCATTGTGACGTCTATCCAAGATTGGGATATGAGTCACGCTGAGAGCAACCTAAGTCGATTATCGAAATACGTAGCTTTCTGAGGCTTAGTTGGTTATTATCGGAGATTCGTTGAAGGATATTCTCGAATCGCTATTCCGTTAACTTAGTCGACTCGAAAAGATACAAAATTCTTATGGAGCGAGGAATGCGAGAAGATTTTCCAAGAACTCAAGAGGAGACTCATTTCAAAGACATATTCTAACCATGCCATCCTCGAAAAGCGAAACGTGGTAGGCGCCGCGATGAGTAGAAGATCATATCTGGAACGAGCCCATTGCGATGATGTCAAGTATACGACAGAGCCAACTTTAATAGAAAAAGTTAAGATTGCTCAAGCCACCGACTTTGAAAGCCGATGCGTATGAAGAAGAAAGTACAAGAAGGAGGAGTTATTAAGCGAGAATTGATGAAAAAGGAATACTTGAGTCCACTCTGAACTTTGTGTTCCTAACGACTCGATTTGAAGTACAAGATTATGATGGAGGCACACAATCGCCATTTGCAATCCATCTTGGAAGTACTAAAATGTATCGTGATCTTCGACATACATTTTGGTGGAGCAATATGAAGAGAGAGATTGCAAAGTTTATCTCGATGTGTTTAACTTGCTAACGTGTAAAGGCGTGAGCATCTTGTACCTAAGGGTCCGTTGCAACCACTTGAGATTCCTAATGGAAGTGGGAACACATTACTATGGATTTCGTTCACGGGTCTTCCTACGGTTTCTCAAGGCATCAATGCTATTTGGGTTATTGTTGATAGATTAACCAAGTCTCGCTCATTTCTTCCGATACGAGACTTATTCCTTGAACGTCTTTCTCGTATGTACGTAAATGAGATTGTGAGATTGCATGGCATGCCAAGATCCATAGTTTTAGATCGTGACCCAAGATTCACTTCATGATTTTGGGTTAGTTTGTAGAAAGCTATGGGCACGAATTTACGATTCAGTTTGGCATACCATCCTCAAACGGATGGGCAATCAGAAAGGACTACTCAAACTCTTGAAGATATTGTAAGACCCCAGTTTTTATAAATAAAGATGAATTTTCTATAAATATTATTTTTGAATATTATGGAATAATTTGATATAATGTTATAGTTGTGGGTAATATTTATAAATTTTGCAAAGTATACAAGTGGTTATATTATATTCGATTGGTCGGGGAATATTCGGTTTAGCAGGGAATATTCGTACAACGGCTCAATCATTGGTGGACCCTACAATGAATGTAATTATTGTTTGATTGAGAAAAGACAAAAATATTTTATTGAAATAACGGCGGAAGTTTTACCGCTGATACTTGTTGAACTACTCTCAGTAGTAAAAGTACAATGAATACGTGTGGTTGCATAAGTAGCACACTACCAGATTGATTATCGATGCTTATGTGAGAAGTCACTTAGTTTGATTCCATTATTGTCGATTAATAATATGAATTATTATAATGATAATGACGTTTTGTTTTATTCGTATTATTAACGTAATAAAATGTAAACATCTTTATATATAAAATGTAATACTTTATTAAAGTTATTTTATAAATAAAATATATTATATTTTATTATGCATAGTGTTTTGCATAGTGTTTTGCATAGTGTTTGCATAGTAAAATGTTTTTATATAAATAGAATATATTATATTTTATTTAAAAGATTTTTCTTTAAATATGGACCGTCAGATTAAAGTAAATCAATCTGGACCGTTCATGGATTAGTTACTATGCATTCCATTTTCCTATAAATAAAGCTCATTCCTTCATTATTTTCTTACTTAATTCATTGAAACTCTGAGAGAAAATTATAGAGAGAAGCTATAGAGAGAAAGTTATAGAAAGAAGAAGAGTATTCTGCTACTTCATTACTTCTATATTCAGTTCTTTTAACGGTAAGGGGTGTTATTCTTTCTTCTTGAAGAGAACTTCAGTTATTCCATTCACTATTATTCTGGTTGGAATAACTTGTAAAAGTGGCATACCCTATACATAACTTTATACGCGGCATACCCTATACTTGGTGAAATCCTTATGTTATTCCATTGCTTATTTATTCATTGGAATAACTCAGATACGCTGGCTTACCCTATACTTGGTGACATTCTTTATTATTCGCATTGGAACATCCTCATGCATGTGTTTTACACCTACACGGTTCCGCTTTTTTATTATTCTCGCTGGAACATCCTGCTCGCATGTGTTTTACACCGGACTGGTTCCGCTTCTTTATCATTCATTTGGAATATCCTATCATGTGTTTTTACACCGATCCGTTCCATCTTTATTATTCTGTTGGAACATCCTGCTTGCATTGTGAATTTCACCGACACAATTCCGTTATTATTATTCTGTTGAATAACTTCTATGCATGGGCACCGCATGCATGGTGATTTCTTTTGTTATTCCATTCTTTATTATACCCAAATTGGTTAAAACTTTGACTTCTATACTCCATGAAATTAGTAGAATATCCTTGATATTTGCGTTTCATCCAAAGATTCTTTTCACGGAATATTCTTCCGATCATTCTTGAATTTTACTCTACAAAGCAAGATCATGTTGACAATTTGACGTTAATAATTCTGGATAAAATAATTCTTGAACTTGTTTTATTGAATTCTTATATCATTGTCATCATCCTCATGTTTATATATTTTTTTTAAAGTCATCTCATATTCTGTAGAGCATGGATGGACTTGGTATGATTATGACCAGTGGATTATTCTACGTAATCATGACCGTAATGTTACAAATGATGTGATTAAAAATCCTCAAAGGGTCAGTAGTGCATTGATGGACGAGTTGTTGGCATGATCATGACCATTAATGAATACACAACTATTCTCGCCCAGTAGTGCGTGAATAATTGTGATCGTGATACTTAAGAATATCCTCGGCCAGTAGTGCGGGGATTCGATGATGTGGATTATTTATTAAAGTCGAGTCTCACCTATAACAATGATGAAAAACCTTTTAAAATCATAAAAGATAGTAGATTTTATTTTCTACTTGACTCTTTTAATGGATTGATATTCATTGCAGCTTAAACTGGTTGTTTATTGTATTTTATCGGTTTAACATTGTTGAAGACTATTGATAATTTATTTTGCATTATCTTAGTCATAATATTTCTTCTTGGGCTAGTTGAGCTCACCCTTTCTTTCACCGTTTCTCTTGAAATGAGAATATAAATGGGACGAGTCTGGGAAACGAGTGATGGTCCCAAGATAGCATTAGTAGTCCTCATTACTATTCGTGAAATAGTGTGATAATAATTGTAATGAGGACTTTTTGTTTGAGTTTGTATAATATCTAGTAGATTTATATTTGTATTTAAACTCACGCTTTATGTCGATATGTATACCTACGCTTATGTTAATAAGTTGTATTTAAATTACAGATCATATATAAGTGGTGACCCAAGATGGGTGATGTATACCTAATTTTGGGGCGCCATAATTAGTATCAAAGCTAAGGGATATGATCCTCGCTAAGATGTGAGAAAAGTACTAGGAGGGAGAGAGATCGGGAATACCTTTCGCTAGTATGACCTACCTAAGTTTTTGTGCTATTTTATTGGTCATTCGAATATAAAGGTAATTGTTAAATGTCAATTAATCTTTTGTTTTGTGGCGAGATCTCGAAAATGACATCCGAGAATGTTGAGAATAGCAATGGAGCACAAAGCGATCGTTGATTCACCACATATCAATAATCGTGATAATGTGCATCGTGAAGGCGACAATCCTCATGCAAACAACAACACCGACCAAATGATGAATGATCAAATGTTCGTGAGGCTTTATGCAATTTATGCAACAAAGAAAGCGAGCTCACTCATCCAAAACGTGGGTGGAAACATCGAAACTCTCTCGGCGGTCACCGCTAAACAATTCAAGGAGCTGGGACCACCGGAGTTTAAGGGAGAGCCAAAACCACTTCGCGGAAGCATGGATAAAGCAGATTACCAAGATATTTGATGTCTTGGGATGCTCCGAGAGCAAAAGGTTCCTTTTGCCGCTTTTATGTTGCGCGAGAGGCGAGGCATTACATGGGAATTCGAAACGTACTCAACCTCATTGTCATCAAGATATCTTGGGAGAAGTTCCAGAGTCGTTCAACGACAAATACTTTCCCGAAAGTATTCGCCATATGAAGGAGGTGGAGTTTATCAAGTTGGAACAAAACAATATGACCGTGTCGCAATACGAGGCAAAATTTGCATGAGTTATCACGGTTCATATTCCACTGGTGGATAATGAAGAGAGAATGGCGCGAATGTTTTTAAGAGGTTTGAAGTCGAGATATCGCCAACATCTTATTTCTCATAAACCGTGTTTGTATTCGGATGTTGTAAATAGGGCTCAGCTAGTGGAGCGCGATAACGAGTCAACGCAACTAAAAGAGAGCAAATTTAAGAAAGTTATAATACCAATGAGTAGTCATCGGCGGTGACAACAAGCGTGGAGGAATCAATGGGCGATATGGTAACCACTTTATGGTAATCGTACAAAACAATAAGAATGGACATTTCAAGAAACGGAGATTCAACAATGATAGAAAGACGTCAAAGACCAAAGACCTTGTTAAGGAAGGAGAAAGACCACCTATCATATGCTTCAAATGCGGAGAAGAGGGACACATCATTCGAATCGCGTGCCATGCCGTCCAAAGCATGTTATAATTGTGGAAGAGAAGGTCACTTAGCTCGATTTTATTGCCATCAAGACAAATTCAACTAGGATGGAGGCACCAAAGGTCGTCCCCGTAAAAGTCAAAACCAAGAGTCTGGGGAGAAGCGTTTGTTGTGACCTCCCAGAGAGCAAGGAACCCGAATGAGGTCATCACGGTAAGCTTATCATAAACTCTAATGAAGTCTACACTTTATTTGATACCGGGTTCTACCCATTCTTTTATTTCTCCTACTTGCGCCATCGATTAAATTTGACTCGAGAAATTAGACTTTGACTTATCTGTGGAAACTCCGTTGGGAGAAACCTTCATTACATCCACTGCTTATAAGTCTTGTTTGGTTCAAATCGCACCTCACATTACCCCGTCGATCTTATTTCATTAAAAATACTTGCATTTGACGTGATTCTAGGGATTGATTGTTAACTACTTATCATGCAAAAAATTGATTGTTTTCGTAAGGTTGTTAGCTTTCATATTCCTAATCAACCTATTATGCGAATTCAAACGACCAAACCATTAAAATCAATCACGGTCATCTCAAGCCATAAAGCTATTCGCTTATTGAAAAATGGATGTCAAGCTTTCTTAGCTCATGTCACGATTTAAACAAAAATACGCCGCTTGAAGCGATATTTCTATTGTTAATAAATTTCCTGACGATTCTCAAGAACTTCCCGCCTACCCCGGGCGTGAAATTGAATTTTGTATCGACCTTGAACCTCAGTACAAAAAACCTATTTCCAAAGCCCCATATCGAATGGCTCTATTGAACTTCGTGAGTTAAAGACCCAACCGCAGGAATTGTTAGACATCGGCTTTATTCGACCTAGTACTTCTCCTTGGGGTGCTCTCTGTTCTATTCGTGAAGAAGAAAGATGGGAGTATGCGACTTTGTATTGATTATCGGGAGTCAATCATGTCACCATCAAAAATAGGTATCCATTGCCACGTATTGATGACCTCGTTTTGACCATTGCAAGGAGCCAAATTCTTTTCAAAGATTGATCTTCGTTAGGATATCACCAATTGAAGATTAGAACCACGACATTCCAAAGACGGCTTTCGAACTCGATGCGGGCATTATGAATTCCTAGTCATGTCCTTTGGATTGACTAATGCTCCGCCGCCTTCATGGATATGATGAACCGAGTATTCAAGGAATATTTAGATCACTTTGTGGTCGCCTTTATTGATGACATCCTTATTTATTCCAAAAGCCGTGAAGATCATGAGCAACACTTGAGGTCGACACTCCAAAAGCTTCGTGAATATAAGCTTTATGCCAAGTTGAAGAAATGCGAGTTCGGCTTGAAGAAGTAGCATTCCTTGGGCACGTGGTATCAAGTCATGGAATATCCGCTGACCCGCAAAGATCAAGCTATTCAAAGTCGGAACAACCTAAATCGATGGCCAAGCACGTAGCTTTCTCGGTTTAAATTTGGTTATTATCGGAGATTCGTGGAAGGATTTTCTCGAATCGCTACTCCATCGACTCAAATTGACTCGAAAAGATACAAAGTTCTATTGGAGCGAAGAATGTGAGAAGAGTTTTCAAGAACTCAAGAAGAGACTTATTTCAAAGACTGCTCGACAATACCATTTGGCTCGGAGGATTTGTCATCTACAAAGGATGCTTCGAGCAAAAGGGTTGGGATGTGTTCTTATGCAACATGGAAAAGTTATAGCCTATGCCTCGCGACAACTCAAAGAATATGAGAGGAATTATCCTACTCATGATCCGGAGTTAGCAAATTGTTGTCTTCTTGCACTTAAAATTTGGAGGCATTACTTGTATGGGGAGAAAGTGGAGATCTTTACGGATCATAAAAGCCTCAAATATTTCTTCACTCAAAAGGAACTCAACATGCGACAACGACGTTGGCTTGAACTGCTGAAAGATTATGATCATACCATCCAATACCATCCCGAAAAGCGAACGTGGTAGTGATGCATTGAGTAGAAGATCGTGTTTGCAAGCACGAAAAGCGTTATTGTCAACACAAAGGCCCATTTTGTGTGACTTGCAAAGGATGGAGATAGAGTTAAAGACTCTGGGACGCATGTGATGATAGCAAATATACGAGTAGAACCGACTTTAATCGATAAAGTTAAAGTCCGCTTGCTACGCACTGAGCTCGATGCGTCGTATGAGAAAAAGAAAGTGCAAGAGGGTGCTATCGCCGGAAGCAAGAATCGATGAAGAAGGAATACTTCGAGTCAACTCCGCACTTTGTGTTCCTAACGACCGATTTAAAGTATAATATCATGATGGAGGCGCACAACACACCATTTGCAATCCATCTCGGGAGTACCAAAATGTATCATGATATTCGGCCATACATTTTGGTGGAGCAATATGAAGAGGAGATAAGCGTTGTTTATCTCAAGGTGTCTAACTTGTCAACGAGTTAAAAAGCGGAGCATCAAGTACCAAAAGGTCCATCAGCAACCACTTGAAATTCCGTAATGGAAGTGGGAGCACATTACCATGGATTTCATTCACGGCCTTCCTAAGGTTTCTCAAGGCATTGATGCGATTTGGGTCATTGTTGATAGATCGACCAAGTCCGCTCATTTCTTACCGATACGAGAAACTTATACACTTGAACGCCTTGCTCATATGTACATAAACGAGATTGTAAGATCGCATGGTGGTATGCCTAGATCCATAGTTTCGATCGAGACCCAAGATTCACTTCAAGATTTTGGGTTAGTTTGCAAAAAGCTATGGGCACGGACTTACGATTTAGCTTCGGCATATCATCCTCGATTTTGACGGACAATGGAGAGGACTATTCAAACTCTTGAAGATCTATTAAGACTCGTGTTCTTGATTTCAAGGGAGTTGGGACAAGTTTTTACCATTGGTGGAGTTTTCCTACAACAACAGCTTATCAAGCAAGTATCGGCATGGCTCCATTCAAGCGTTGTATGGAAGAAAGTGTCGCTCTCCAAAGATCTTTGGGATGAGGTGGGTGAAGCAACGTTGTTGGGACCGGAGTTGGTACGTATGACTACGGAAAAGATTCAAACGATCCGACAACGATAAAAAACTCACAAAATCGATAAAAGAGTTATCTTGATCTTCATCGAAAGGAGATTGGAATTCAATATAGAGATCATGTGTTGTTAAAAGTTGCTCCATGGAAAGGAGTTACAAGATTTGGAAAGAGAGGAAAACTTAATCCTCGATTCATCTATCCATTTTAATCCTCGATCGAGTAGGAATCGTGGCCTATAGACTCGCTTTCTGCCGCCAAATATGTCTCGTGTTCATAACGCTTTTCACATATCCATGTTACGTAAATATGTGAAAGACCCGAACCATATTATTGAGTTAGAACCCACGAAAATAGCGGAAGATTTGACGTATGAAGAGGTTCCTGTTCAAATTTTGATAAGAAGGAACATATTCTACGCTCCAAGGTTATACCTCAAGTCAAAGTTTTGTGGAGGAACCACGATGTTGAGGAAATGACTTGGGAGTTAGAATCAAATGAAATCAAGGTATCCTTACCTCTTCGACATACCGTACGCACTCTAATTTCGAGGGCTTAAATTTCATAAGTAAGGGAGGTCAGGTTGTAAGACCCTCAGCTTTTATAAATAAAGATGAATTTTCTATAAATATTATTTTTGAATATTATGGAATAATTTGATATAATGTTATAGTTGTGGGTAATATTTATAAATTTTGCAAAGTATACAAGTGGTTATATTATATTCGATTGGTCTGGGAATATTCTGTTTAGCAGGGAATATTCGTACAACTACTCAATCATCAGGACCTCACAATGTAATTATTGTCGGATTGAGAAAAGACAAAAATATTTTATTGAAATAACTATGGAAGTTTTACCGCTGATCTTTGTTGAACTACTCTGTAGTAGTAAAAGCACAAAGTATATGTGGTGGGTCGCATAAGTAGCACACCAGTATTGATTATCGATGCTTATGTGAGAAGTCACTTAGTTTGATTCCATTATTATTTATTAATAATATGAATTATTATAGCGATAATGACGCTTTGTTTTATTCAGATTATTAACGTAATAAAAATGTAAACATCTTTTATATAAAATGTAATACTTTATTAAAGTTATTTTATAAATAAAATATATTATATTTTATTATGCATAGTGTTTTGCATAGTGTTTTTATAGTGTTTGCATAGTAAAAAATGTTTTTATATAAATAGAATATATTATATTTTATTTAAAAGATTTTTCTTTTTATACGGACCGTCGATTAAAGTAAATCAATCCTGATAGTTCATGGATTAATTACTTATGCATTCCATTTTCCTATAAATAAAGCTCATTCCTTCATTATTTTCTTACTTAATTCATTGAAACTCTAGAGAGAAAATTATAGAGAGGCTTATAGAGAGAAAGTTATAGAAAGAAGAAGAGTATTCTCCTTTACTTCATTACTTCTATATTCAGTTCTTTTTACTTGTAGGGGGTGTTATTCTTTCTTCTTGAAGAGAACTTCATTATTCCATTCACTATTATTCTGCTGAATAACTTTTGTAAAAGTGGCATACCCTATACATAACTCAGATACGCCATACCCTATACTTGGTGAAATCCTTATGTTATTCCATTGCTTATTTATTCTCATTGGAATAACTTTATACGCCATTTACCTATACTTGGTGACATTCTTTTATTATTCGCTGAACATCCTCGTCTGTGTTTTACACCTAGACCGGTTCCGCTTTTTATTATTCCGCTGGAACATCCTGCGTCAGTGTGTTTTACACCCACCGGTTCCGCCTTTTATCATTCTCGCTGGAATATCCTATCTCGTGTTTTACACCGATCCGGTTCCATCTTTATTATTCTGTTGGAACATCCCGCTTGTGTGAATTTCACCCGACTTCGTTCCGTTATTATTATTCTGTTGAATAACTCCGCCTTGGCGCGGCAGTCCGCATGCATGGTGATTTCTTTTGTTATTCCATTCTTTATTATACCCAAATGGTTAAAACTTTGACTTCTATACTCCATGAAATTAGTAGAATATCCTCGATATTTGCGTTTCATCCAAAGATCTTTTCACGGAAATATTCTTCCGATCATTCTTGAATTTTACTCTACAAAGCAAAGATCATGTTGACAATTTGACGTTAATAATTCCCGATAAAATAATTCTTGAACTTGTTTTATTGAATTCTTATATCATTGTCATCATCCTCATGTTTATATATTTTTTTTTTAAAGTCATCTGTGGCACTGTAGAGCATGGATGGACTTGGTATGATTATGACTGTGGATTATTCTACGTAATCATGGACCGTAATGTTACAAATGATGTGATTAAAAATCCTCAAGCCAATAGTAGTGCATTGATGGACGATTGTTGGCATGATCATGACCATTAATGAATACACAACTATTCTTGGCCGTAGTGCGTGAATAATTGTGGATCGTGATACTTAAGAATATCCTCGGCCGTAGTGCAAAAGTGATTCGATGATGTGGATTATTTATTAAAGTCGAGTCTCAAATATAACAATGATGAAAAACCTTTTAAAATCATAAAAGATAGTAGATTTTATTTTCTACTCGACTTTTTAATGGATTGCATATTCATTGCAGCTTAAACCGGTTGTTTATTGTATTTTATCGCTTTAACATTGTTGAAGACTATTGATAATTTATTTTGCATTATCTTAGTCATAATATTTCTTCGGGCTAGTTGAGCTCACCCTTTCTTTCACCGTTTCTCTTGAGAAATGAGAATATAGCCGGGACGAGTCTGGGAAACGAGTGATGGTCCCGAAGATAGCATTAGTAGTCCTCACTATTCGTGAAATAGTGTGATAATAATTGTAATGAGGACTTTTGTTTGAGTTTGTATAATATCTAGTAGATTTATATTGTATTTAAACTCACGCTTTATGTCGATTGTACACCTACGCAGTTATGTTAATAAGTTGTATTTAAATTACAGATCATATAAGTGGTGACCCAAGATGGGTGATGTATACCTAATTTTTGGGGCGCCACAGATATATTAAAAATCAGTGTCCTAGATTTCAAAGGAAGTTGGGATAAGTACTTGCCATTGGTGAAATTCTCATACAACAATAGTTATTAAACAAATATAGGCATGGTTCCATTCAAGCATTATATGGACAAAATGTCGTTCTCCAATATGTTGGGATGAGGTGGGTGAAGCAACATTGTTAGGACTTGAAGTTAATACGCATTATGACTAATGATTCGACAAAACGATACAAACCAACACAAGATCGACAAAAGAGTTATGCGAATCTTCATCGAATGGACGTGGAATTTAGTGTAGGGATCATGTATTGTTGCGAAGTTGCTCCATGGAAGGGAGTTACAAGATTTGGGAAGAGAGAAAGCTCAATCCACGATTTATCGGTCCATTTCAAATTCTTGACCGAGTAGGAAATGTAGCCTATAGACTTGCATTACCTCCGAGTATGTCTCGTGTTCATAATGTGTTTCACATATCCGTATTTCAGAATATGTGAAAGACCCGAACCACGTTATTGAGTTAGAACCGGACGAGATAGCCAAAGACTTAACGTATGAGGAGGTACCTATCAAGATTTTGGATAGGAAGGAGCATGTCCTACGCCAAGAAAGGTTATACCACAAGTTAAAGTTTTGTGGAGGAATCATGCTATAGAGGAAATGACACGGAATTGGAAACGAAAATGAAAGCGAGGTATCCTCACCTTTTCAAAACACTGTGTACGTCACGTCCAATTTCGAGGACGAAATTTCATAAGGAGGGAGGTTGTAAGACCTCAAATTTTTAAATAAAAAGGAATTTCCTTTATTTTGAAATAGTAAGGGTTGATTTGATTAATGTGGATAGTTAAGGGTTAAATACGCAAAATATTTCAAAATAAGCAAGTGGTTATAAAATATTCATTGTTGTTTGGGAATATTCGTTTGGTCGTGGAATATTCGTATCGTCTTGGGAATATTCGATGCGACGGCTAACGACCATGTGTGGGCCCCATAACTGAAAAGCGATTGGATGAAGAAAACGACAAATATAAGTTGTTTTTAAATAATCTGGCGTAGTTGTTTTGCTTAATATCTTGTTGGAATACCCGGTGGTTAAAACACACTAATAAGCGTTGTTGAATAAGAAGACACCAGTATTGCACCAATTATTGATTCTTACGTAAGAAGGCACTACTCAATAATGGTTACAGTAATTACCGCTCAAAGATTTTATTGAGTTAATAATTGTCGCGTTGATATTTTATATTCTTTGTTGTTTCAATAATTGTCATTACACAAAGATCTTTCATTATCGAAGCAATAATTCATATTATCCTAATAATATTATTAGATAACATTATTGGCAATGTCTAGAAAGTTCTGCATAAGGAGAGGTTTGGTCATCTAATCAAAGGCGTCAAGAAGAAGAAATTCTTATTGGAAAGCCCCTCTTCCTGTGAACCCGCCTGTCAATATTGTGATTCGTAATATTATTTGTGAATAATTAATTATTGATTTATATGATGAGGAAAATATTGATTTTATGTGGATATAGATGGAGAAAATTTTTAAAATGACAATTGTTGAAAATTAATATTTTATCTTTTTCTGATAAAATAATTCATTTAAATATATTATTTTAATAATATATTAACGGTGATATTTTTACAATGAATGTGGGATATATGAGTATATGAGGAGGAAGAGTATTTTTGTGACATTAAATGTTTAACACATGTTTTGTGTGTTGGTGGACACAATTATCGATCGAAATTTGATTATAAATTACCGTAAAATCGCCTGCTTGTGGATTTCTCGATTTTTTGTTTGGAATTTGGAAAACTTTCTTCTGCAAAGTTGTAGAGAATTGAATTTCCTATAAAAACTCATGAGATTCGAATTTTCTGATGAAAGGGCTATTTATTATGAATTATTGAAGTTCAAGTCTCAAAATAATTGATTTTTGGGAGTTTAAATTATTTTTGTTAAGAAAAACGTTTTTGTATTTTTTTTGGACATCATTAACATGTGTGGCTGGTGTTTTGACCAAAAGGTGGGCTAAGGAAAATTTGTATAATTATATTAATATTATATTAAATTTTCTACGCTTTGGTGTTCTAAGCATTTTCCTATAAATAGGTGCTTAGGTTAGAATTGAAAATCACACCGTAAACTCCAAGTTTTCTCTCTATTTCTCTCTCGATATTTTCAGCGTATTCTTGTGAGTATTTTGAGTATACTTTGAGTATTGCTAGACGGTGTAAGTTCCTTCAAAGACTATACCCTTATATGATTCTAGCTGTAAGTCTCGATCTTTCGAGGTAAGGGATATTATTTTTTTTGTAATGATATTATTTCTTCAATATCATTATCTTTGAAATGTTGATCCAAGTTTTTATCAAATTTAGAACTTTTTCATGTCGGGTTACTATTCACGAAGTTACTATTCACGAAGTTACTATTCACGAGTACTATTTATGAAGCGTGAAGATGTTTTTGTGGAATTTCTATCTTTTGGTGTCGAGTTACTATTCACGATATCTGACTATTCACGATACTGACACTATTCACGTGATACTTGCACTATTCAATCGAAAATAAAATTTCTTCTTTTTGTCCAAAACATCTATTCGGATACTAACTCGATTGTATCCATGTTTGATCATTCTTGAATTTTACACCACTATGATTATTTTTGAGGTATTTTTGAAGCGTGGATAAAACCAAGTACGAATCCTTAATCCTTAATCCTTGTCATTTTGTTTCAATCGGATTCGCTTTTTTAAAAATATTTTTCATCATCCTCGGTCTTAAATGATGATATTATTGAATATCTTTGGCCAGTAGTGCAAAGATGAATGATTTCTGAAAAATATCTTTGGCTCAGAAGTGCAAAGATGAACAGTGTTGAGATGAACATGACCGATTGATTAATATCTTTGGCAGTAGTGCAAAGATGAACAGTGTTTAAATGAACATGACCAATCGATGAATATCTTTGGCGCCTCAGTAGTAAAAGATGAATATTTGATTCCGTATGTATATTGATTGATGTTACAGGATATAAAATATTGATGATGGACCTTAAATTCATAGATTATTATGTAGATTTCATTCTCTACGTAACTCTTCTATGAATTATTATTTCATGCGAATATTGATCTCGAAACTTGTTGTTTTATTGTATTCTATCGATTTTTCCTCATTGAAGACTAACGATAATTTGTTGTATATTATCTTAGTCATAATATTCTTTACCGGGCTAGTTGAGCTCACCCTTTTCCTTGTTGTTCCATTTTTCTTCTCGTGAGGCGAGAATGTAATGCGAGTACTAGTCGGGGTATGGAATGATGATTCTAGAGAGAGTTGTTTAGTAGTCCTCACCATTTTTGTAAAATAATGAATCAATAATGTGATGAGGATTTATTTGAGTATAGATATTGTCTAAGATAATATTTGTATTCAAACTCACAGTTTTACTGTTGTAATAATAAAGTTGTAGTTGTTTCTGTACCATGTATTTGGCGACTCAGAATGGGTGTTGTGTATACCTATTTTGGGGGCGTCACAGATGCCGTCCAAAGCATGTTATAATTATGGAAGAGAAGGTCACCTAGCCCAATTTTATCGTTCACCGAAGACAAGTTCAGCTAGGATGGAGGCACCAAAGACCGTCCCAGAAAAGTCAAAGCCGGTAGTGCAAGGGAGAGCGTTTGTCGTGACCTTCCAGAAAATAAGGAACCCGAACGAGGTCATCACGGGTAAGCTTATCATAAACTCTAGCGAAGTCTATACCTTATTTGATACCGGTTCTACCCATTCTTTTATTTCTCCTACTTGCGTTCAACGTTTAAATTTGACTTCGGAGAAATTAGACTTTTACTTATCTGTTGAAACTTCGTTGGGAGAAACCTTCATTACATCCACTGTTTATAAGTCTTTTTTAGTTCAAATCGGCACCCGCACGTTACCTGTCGATATTATTTCTTTGAAAATACTAGCATTTGATGTGATTTTAGGGATTGATTGGTTAACTACTCATTATGCAAAAATTGATTGTTTTCGTAAGGTTGTTAGTTTTCATATTCCTAACCAACCTATTATGCAAATTTAAGCAACCAAACCATTAAAATCAATCACTGTCATCTCAAGCCATAAAGCTATTCGTTTAATGAAAAACGGATGTCAAGCTTTCTTAGCTCATGTCACGGATCTAAACAAAAATACTCCAGTTTTGAATGATATTTCTATTATTAATAAATTTCCTGACTTATTCCCTGAAGAACTTCCTGGCCTACCCCAGAGCGTGAAATTGAATTTTGTATCGACCTTGAACCCGGTACAAAACCCATTTCCAAAGCCCCATATTGAATGGCTCCTATTGAACTTCAGGAGTTAAAGACCTAACTGCAGGAATTGTTAGACATTGGCTTTATTCGTCCTAGTACTTCTCCTTGGAGTGCTCCTGTTCTATTCGTGAAGAAGAAATATGGGAGTATGCAACTTTGTATTAATTATCGGGAGTTGAATCATGTCACCATCAAAAATAGGTACCCATTGCCACGTATTGATGACCTGTTTGACCAGTTCCAAGGCACCAAATTCTTTTCAAAGATTGATCTTCATTCTGGATATCACCAATTGAAGAATAAAACCGATGACATTCCAAAGACGGCTTTCGTAACTCCTGCACGGCATTATGAATTCCTAGTCATGTCTTTTGGATTGACTAATGCTCCTGCTGCCTTCATAGATATGATGAACCGAGTATTCAAGGAATATTTGGATCACTTTGTGGCCGTCTTTATTGATGACATCCTTATTTATTCCAAAAGTCGTGAAGATCATGAGCAACACTTGAGGCTGATACTCCAAAAGCTTTGTGAAAACAAGCTTTTTGCCAAGTTGAAGAAATACGAGTTTTGGCTTGAGAAAGTAGCATTCCTTGGGTACGTAGTATCAAGTCATGGAATATCTGTTGACCCAGCAAAGATTGAAGCTATTCAAAGCTGGGAGCAACCTAAATCAGTGACCGAAGTACGTAGTTTTCTCGGCTTAGCTGGTTATTATCGGAGATTCGTAGAAGGGTTTTCTCCATTAACTCAGTTGACTCGGAAAGATACAAAGTTCGATTGGAGCGAAGAATGTGAGAAGAGTTTATAGAACTCAAGAAGAGACTCATTTCAGCAACAGTTGACTCGCTACTCCATTAACTCAGCTGACTCAGAAAGATACAAAGTTCGATTGGAGCGAAGAATGTGAGAAGAGTTTATAGAACTCAAGAAGAGACTCATTTCAGCACCTGTTCTGACAATACCATCTGGCTCGGAGGGATTTGTCATCTACAGTGATGCTTCGGACAAAGGGTTGGGATGTGTTCTCATGCAACTTGAGAAAGTCATAGCCTATGACTCACGACATCTCGAAGAATATGAGAGGAATTAGCCCACTCATAATCTAGAGTTGGCAGCAGTCATTTTTGCACTAAAGATTTGGAGGCATTACTTGTATGGGGAGAAAGTGGAAATCTTTACGGATCATAAAAGCCTCAAATATTTCTTCACTCAAAAGGAACTCAACATGCGACAACGATGTTGTCTTGAACTGTTGAAAGATTATGATCATACCATTAAATACCATCCTGGAAAAATGAACGTGGTAGCTGACGCATTGAGTAGAAAATCATATACGGGTACGGGTGCGATATTGTCAACACAATGGCCCATTTTGTGTGACTTGCAAAGGATGGAGATAGAGTTAAAGACTCTAGGGACCCATGTGATGATGGCGAATATACGAGTAGAATCGACTTTAATTGATAAAGTTAAAGCTGCTCAAGCTACAGACCTGGAGCTAATGCGTATGAGAAAGAAAGTGCAAGAAGATGTTATGCCGGAAGCAAGAATTGATGAAGAAGGAATACTTCGAGTCAACTCCAGACTTTGTGTTCCTAACGACCCTGATTTAAAGTATAAAATCATGATGGAGGTGCACAACACACCATTTGCAATCTATCTTGGGAGTACCAAAATGTATCGTGATCTTCGTCATACATTTTGGTGGAGCAATATGAAGAGAGAGATAGCACTGTTTATCTCAAGGTGTCTAACTTGTCAACGAGTCAAGGCGGAGCATCAAGTACCAAAAGGTCTGTTGTGACCATTTGAAATTTCAGAATAGAAGTGGGAGCACATTACCATGGATTTTGTCACTGGTTTTCCCAAAGTTTCTCAAGGCATAGATGCAATTTGGGTCATTGTTGATAGATTGACCAAGTATGCTCATTTCTTATACACTTGAACGTCTTGCTCGTATGTACATAAACGAGATTATAAGACTGTATGGTATGCCAGTATCCATAGTTTCTGATCGAGACCCAAGATTCACTTCACGATTTTGGGTTAGTTTGCAAAAAGTTATGGGCACGGACTTATGATTTAGTTCGGCATATCATCCTCAGACGGACGGACAATCAGAGAGGACTATTCAAACTCTGGAAGATTTATTAAGACTCTGTGTCCTTGAGTTCAAGGGAAGTTGGGATAAGTTCTTACCATTGGTGGAGTTTTCCTACAACAATATTTATCAAGAAAGTATTGGCATGGCTCCATTTGAGGCGTTGTATGGAAGAAAGTGTCGTTCTCCAGTATGCTTGGACGAGGTGGGGGAAGCAACGTTGTTGGGATCGGAGTTGGTGCGTATAACTATGGAAAAGATTCAAACGATTCGACAACGTATAAAAATCTCACAAGATCGACAAAAGAGTTATGCTGATCATCATCGAAAGGACGTGGAATTCAATATTGGAGATCATGGAAAGGAGTTACGAGATTTGGAAAGAGAGGAAAGCTCAATCCTCAATTCATTGGCCAATTTTTAATCCTCGATCGAGTAGGAACTGTGGCCTATAGACTCGCTTTACCGCTAAGTATGGCTCGTGTTCATAACATTTTTCACATATCCATGTTACGTAAATATGTGGAAGACCCGAACCACATTATTGAGTTAGAACCGAAACTTAATAAAGCGTAAGATTTAACGTATGAAGAGGTTCCTGCTCAAATCTTGATAAGAAGGAACATATTCTACGCCTAAGGTTATACCTCATGTCACAAGTTTTGTGGAGAAACCACGATGTTGAGGAAATGACCCGGGAGTTAGAATCAAATGAAATCAAGGTATCCTTACCTCTTCGATATACCAGTGTGTATACCACTCTAATTTCGAGGGCGAAATTTCATAAGAAGGGGAGGTTGTAAGACCCCAATTTTTAGGAATAAAAATAAATTTTCTATAAATATCATTTTTGAATATTATGGAGTGAATTTGATATAATGTTATAGTTGTGGGTAATATTTATAAATTTTGCAAAGTATGCAAGTTGTTATATAATATTCGATTGGTCGAGGAATATTCGTTTTAACAGAGAATATTCGTACAACGGCACAATCATTGGTGGACCCCACAACAGAATTATTGTCGGATCGAGAAAATGACAAAAATATTTAATGAAAATAAATGGCGGAAGTTTTACCGTTAATTGTTGAAACGCCCGGTGTTAAAAGTACAGTAATGCGCGTGGTTGCATAGTAGCACACGATATTGATTATTGATGCTTACGTGAGA
Organism: Panax quinquefolius; assembly: GCA_020205615.1. Lineage (NCBI taxonomy): Eukaryota > Viridiplantae > Streptophyta > Magnoliopsida > Apiales > Araliaceae > Panax > Panax quinquefolius. The sequence continues at coordinate 99,168,928 of CM035159.1, forward strand.
AGTCACTCAGTTTTGTTCAATTATTGCTATGGTAATTGTTGCATAGTATCTCACATTATTTGATTCAATTATTGTCGATATTTTATATATTATTAAATCAATAATTGAGATAACAAAGTTATTTATATTATTATTTGCAATATTAACGATGTCTAGAAGTTCTGTCAAAGAGAGGTTTGGTCACCTAATTGCGCGTCAATAGGGAGAAATCCTTATTGGAAAGCCCCCTCTTTCCTGGGAACGACCTGGTCGATTAATATTGTGAATTATAATAAAGGTAATAAATGTTAAAATTATTAAGGTAATTTTTATGAAGTTTTGCTTATTTTATGGGCCCCTATTTGCCCATTTTTAAAATAATCGGTAGAAAGTTATTCAGTATATTTATAATGGGACCACTTGTGATTATGAGATGTTGGTGGGAGGGGGATACGTGGGACCCACGTTGGAAAAAAAAATGGGGGGGGGGGAATCTTGAAAATTTTTCACGGGAGAAGAAGTTTTTCAAACCAACATGTGGTTATATATTTATATTTATATTATATTTTGTTTTATTAGTTTAATTTATTGAATTCTTGTAAAATGAATGTTGCATATGATGTCCGTAAGTTGATGAATTATTTCGTCCGTGAGAAAAATCCTTACATACTGCCTTTCCATTCTCCTATAAATAGAAGCTCATTCCTTCATTATTTCTTTTAATTCACTTTGAAACTCTGTGAGAGAAAATTATAGAGAGAAAGAAGAAGAGAAGTCTCACTACCTCTCTTTTTCTATATCCAGTTTCTTTTAAGGTAAGGGGTGTTATTTCTTCAGATTCATGAAGAGAACTTCATTATTCCATTCTTTATTATTCTCATTGAATAACCTCAGATAACGTGGACTACCCTATACTTGGTGAAATTCTTCTCATTATTCCATTCTTTATCATTATATTGAATAACTCATATACATGCAATCTGCATACATGGTGAAATTCTTCGTTATTCTATTCTTTATTATTCTATCTAATATCCTCTGCCTGCGCGTTTACGCATGACCGTTCCGTTATTTATTATTCTGCTGGAATATCCTGCTTGCATGCATTTCGCGCACGACCGTTCCATTATTTATTATTCGCTGAATATCCTATCCGTAAGGCTTACGCACGTGACCTAGTTTCGTTATTTATTATTCATTGCTGAATAACTCCGTCTGCGTAGGTCTATCGCATGCCCGGTGATTTCATTTGTTATTCCATTCTCTATTATACTCAGTTGGTTAAAGTTTTGACTTCTATACTCCATGAAATAAGTGGACTATCATTGATATTTGCGCTTCATCCAGTATCTTTTCATGGAAATATTCTTCTGAGCATTCTTGAATTTTACTCTACAAAGAAGTATCATGTTGACAATTTGGACATTATTAGTTCCTGGATAAATTAATTATTGAACTTGTTTTATTAAATTCTTATATCATTGTCATCATCCTCATGTTTATATTATGTTGAAAGTCATATGTGGCCTGTAGTGCATAGATGGACTTGGTATGATTATGACTAGGGATTAATCGGTATAATCATGACCGTAGTATTACAAATGATGTGGTAAAAGTCCTCATTATCCCGTAGTGCATTGATGGACAGTTGTTGGCATGATCATGACCATTGATGAATACACGAATATCCTTGGCCCATAGTGCATTGATAATTTATGGTTGTGATACTAATGAATATCCTTGGTCGTAGTGCAGGGATGATGTGGATTATTTATTAAGCTGAGTCCCAGCGATAAAAGTGATGAAAAATCTTTTAAATCATAAAAGATAGTAGATTTTATTCTCTACTTGACTCTTTTAATGGATTGCTTGTTCACTATGCTTATACTTGATGTTTGTTATATTGTATCGCTTTAACACTGTTGAAGGCTGACGATAATTTATTCTCGCATTATCTTAGTCATAATATTTTTATCGGGCTAGTTGAGCTCACCCTTTTACTTTCATTGTTCTCTTCAGAAATGAGAACGTAGCGAGGACTAGTCGGGGAATGGAGTGACGGTCCAGATGATAGCATTAGTAGTCCTCACTATTCTATGAAATAGTGTGATAATAAATGTATTGAGGACTTATTTTGAGTTTGAATACTGTCTAGAAGACAATATTTGTATTAAAACTCACAGCTCATTTTGTATATTTAAGATTGTATTTGTATTCTGTACCATGTATTTGGCCACTCAGAATAGGTGATGTATACCTATTTTGGGGGCGTCACACTTGGTGCCAGACGAGGCCTTATAATTCCGACGGATTTCTCTCGAAAATAAACTATATCTGATGAAATTATGTTCGATGTATTATTTCGTCGAAAATAATTTATTTTTGACTGACTACAGTCCGTCGAACCTAATTCCGTCAGAATTAGCCAGTTTTCTTGTAGTGTCATACGTACGATACTATTCATGCATACGATACTATTCATAAATACGGAACTATTCACAAAGTACTATTCACTCGGGTACTATTCATCCGAGGTACTATTCATGACAAAAATTGATTTCTTTTATGTCCAAACAATTTTTGATAAAATATTATTCTTGAATTTTACCCCACAAAATAGTATCATGTTGACAATTCGGATATTATTGAATTCTTGATAAATTAAATTATAAATCTTTAAAATTTATCCTTGCTTTTATTTAATTGAATTGTTATATCATTGTCATCATCCACACACTTATATTGTGATAAAAGTCATCTTTAGCTTACATGCATAGATAAACTGTTGATTGGTATGATTATGACCAGGAATCATTAATTCGGTATAATCATGACCCGTTATGTGAGACCCCAAATTTTATGAATAAAGATTTAAATTTCTCGAAATATTATTTTGAATATTATGGTGTGGATTTGATATAATGTTATAGTTGTGGGTAATATTTATAAATTTTGCAAAGTACACAAATTGTTATATAATATTCGATTGGTCGGGGAATATTCGTTTTAGCAGGGAATATTCGTACAACGGTACAATCATTGGTGGACCCCGCAACGGAATTATTGTCGAATTGAGAAAACGATAAAAATATTTTTATAAAAATAACTACGAAGTTTTACTGTTAATCATTGAAACACCTTTGTTAAAAGTACAAGAATACGTGTGGTTGCATAAGAGCACACCTGTATTGATTATTGATGCTTACGTGAGAAGTCACTCGCTTTTGTTCAATTATTGCTACAATAATTGTTGCGTAATATCTCACGTTATTTGATTCAATTATTATTGATATTTTATATATTATTAAATCAATAATTGAGATAATAAAGTTATTAATATTATTATTTGCAATATTAACGATGTCTAAGTTCGCCAAGGAGAGGTTTGGTCACCTAATCATTGCTACTAATAAGGAGAAATCCTTATTGAAAGCCCTTCTTTCCTTGGGAACGACCTAGTCGATTAATATTGTGAATTATAATAAAGGTTATAAGTTTTGTTTTATTATGATTATAAATGTAATAAAACATAAAACTTTTATATAAAACATAAAACTTTTTATAAAGTTTTGTTTTATTTGATTATAAATAGAATATATTGTATTTTATTATGCATAGTATTTGCATAGTGCTTGCATAGTGTTTGCGATAGTAAAATCTTTTTTTATAAAATGTAATACTTTTATAAAGTTATTCGCTTTATTAGACTATAAATAGAATATATAATATTCTATTATGCATAGATTTGCATAAAGGCTCAGATAGTGTTTGCATAGTAAAATCTTTTTATATAAAAATGTAATACTTTTATAAAGTTACTCGTTTTATTAGATTATAAATAGAATATATTATATTTTATTTAAAAGATTTTATTTTATTAGAATATTTTATTAATACTGCATAGTAATTTAATATGGACCGTTCGTTTAAAAGTAAATCAATCTGGACTGTTCATGAATTAGTTACTATTCAGTCCATTCTCCTATAAATAGAAGCTCATTCCTTCATTATTTCTTATGAATTCACTGAAACTCTAGAGAGAGAAACTATAGTGAAAAAGAAGAAAAATATTCTGCTACTTCACTACTCTTATATCCAGTTTCTTCTAAGGTAAGGGATATTATTTGTTGTTGTAAAATCCCAAATTTTAAGAATAAAGATTTAAATTTCTCGATTTTTGTTGAATATTATGGTGTGGATTTAATATAATGTTATAGTTTTGGGTAATATTTATAAATTTTGCAAAGTATGCAAGTTGTTATATTATTCGATTGGTCGGGGAATATTCTTTGTGTCGGGGAATATTCATACGACTCAAGACAATCATTGGTGGACCCCACAAATGTAATTATGGTCTGATTGAAAAATGACAAAATATTTTTATGAAAATAATGCGGCGGAAGGTTTTACTGCTAATACCGCTTGAACTATTCTAGTAGTAAAGTAATAAAGAATACGCGGTTGCATAAGAAGCACACCCTGTATTGATTATTGATGCTTATATGAGAAGTCACCCGCTTTTGTTCAATTATTGCTACATCAGTTGCTGCATAGTATCTCACGTTATTTGATTCAATTATTGTTGATTGTTATATATATATATATTATATATAAGTTTTGTTTTATTAGTATTATTAATGTAATAAAATAGAAAAACTTTTTATATAAAAAGAATACTTTTATAAAGTTATTCGCTTTATTAAGCTAATAGTAAAATCTTTTTATATAAATAAGATTACTTTTATAAAGTTATCTGCTTTATTGTATAATAATTAGATTATATTATATTTTATTATGCATAGTATTTGTAGTAGTGCCCGCATAGTATTTGCATAATAAAATCTTTTTAAAAGTTATTCGCTTTATTAGATTATAAATAGAATATATTATATTTTATTGTAAACCAATTTGACCGTCTGCTTAAAGTAAATCGATCCGGACCGCTCATGGATTGGTTACTATTCACCCATTCTTCTATAAATAGAAGCTCATTCCTTCATTATTTCTTACTTAATTCAATTGAAACTCTAGAGAGAGAAACTCAGAGAGAGAATTATTCTTCATAATCTTGAAATTTATTTCTTTAGCATTTAAGAAAGCTTTGAGCATAGTGCAAGTTTCTTCAAGTATATCCCCGCCTCACCGCTTACTGAGTACTCTTCTTTATAAGGTAGGGGTATTATTTTTTCATGAAGAGAACTTCATTGTTATTCCATTCTTTATTATTCTGTTGGAATATCCTCGCTTCAAGCGTGTTATGCCTCGACCGGTTCCGTTATTTATTATTCTCGTTGAATAACTCGCCTATGCGGTACCGCATGCATGATGATTTCTTTTGTTATTCCATTCTTTATTATACTCAGTTGGTTAAAGTTTTTACTTCTATACTCCATGAAATTAGTGGAATATCCTTGATATTTGCGCTTTATCCAGTATCTTTTCGTAGAAATATTCTTCTGAGCATTCTTGAATTTTATTCTACAAAGAAGTATCATGTCGACAATTTGGACGTTATTAGTTCCTGGATAATTTAATTATTGAACTTGTTTTATTGAATTCTTATATCATTTTCATCATCCTCATGTTTATATTTTGTTGAAAGTCATCTGTGGCCTGTAGTGCATAGATGGACTTGGTATGATTATGACCAGGGATATGACCAGGGACTTGGCCTATAATCATGACCGTAATGTTACAAATGATGTGGAAAAAGTCCTCATTGGCCCGTAGTGCATTGATAGACAGTTTTTGGTATGATTATGGTTATGGATTCTTTTCGGCCAAGGGAGCAAAGATGAATTATTTTATGGCATGATCAGGACCATTGATGAATACACGAATATCCTTGGCCTGTAGTGTATGGATAATTTGTGGTCGTGATACTAATGAATATCCTTGGCCATAGTGCAGGGATGATGTGGATTATTTATTAAGCTGAGTCTCAGTGATAAAAGTGATGAAAAACCTTTTTAAATCATAAAAGATAGTAGATTTTATTCTCTACTTGACTATTTTAATGGATCGCTTGTTCCGCTGCAGTTAAACTTGATGTTTGTTATATTTTATCAGTTTAACACTGTTGAAGGCTAATGATAATTTATTCTGCATTATCTTAGTCATAATATTTCTTACTGGACTAGTTGAGCTCAACCTTTTATTTCATTATTCTTTTTAGGAAATCAGAATATAGCTGGGACTAGTCGGGGAATGGATTGACGGTCCATATTGTGGCTATAGTAGTCCTCACTATTCTGTGAAATAATGTGATAATCATTGTAATAAGATTGAATTTGAGTTTGGATATTTTCTAGGAGACAATATTTGTATTAAAACTCACAGCTTATGTTTTGTCGTATTCTACACAACAGTTGTATAATTAAGTTGTAGTTGTATTCTGTACCATGTATCTGGCGACCCAAGATGGGTGATGTATACCTATTTTGGGATCGTCACATGTTTGTTGTGGAAGTTTAATGAAATTGATGGTAGATCCTTGAGTATAAGAAGAATTAAGATGTATTATGTTGGTTTATGTCAGCTAATGCTTGATAAATCAAGAAATCATGAAAGTTTATAAAGGAAAGATGAAAGCTAGAAAAATTATTTTTTGGGAAAACAGAACCTGAAATTTGAACAAGCATAACTCCTAGCCTATTTCGAATTTTTGAGTGTGTTCAAGTGGAGTTAGATTTATGAGCCCCCTAACACCTCCAATTGAAATCACTGAAAAATATGTTGTAAATTTTCCGGTGGATAGTTTCTACCAAAACATGACAAAGCTGAAAAAACTTAAAACCCTATTGCCCAAATTTTTTCATGGGATGTTTGGGCCACTTAGTCATTGAAATAAAATCAGGACTTTTGGCACATGAAAATATATGATATAAGGAAGCTATGGTCCAAAGATGAGATTATTCCGACTTAAATCGAAGGAGTTATGGCCATTTTAATTTTAGGGGTTTTTCGATGAAAACAACTATAACTCGAGTTCTATAACTTTGATAGTCACGAAATTGAAAGTGGAAGTTCACTTTGATATTTATAAGATTGTGCCAAGATTTCAAAATTTTTAGAGTTAAGTAAGATATAGCTAATTTTGCTAAGTTACGAACTAAAAAGAGATTTTGAAAAATACTTAATAAAAAGGAAAAATTCTAGAAAAAATATTTTTGTATTCGGAATATATGTATATATGTGTGTCCAGAAAATAAAAAAAATAAAATATTTGTGAGCAAGGAAATCGTACCTTGCTAGGGTTAGGGTTTTGTGTTAGCTGAGGAGGAAAGAAATCCACGAAGAGCACGAAATTGATTGATGGATTGAAGAGGGGAGAAGAATAGGTGAGAGATTACTCCAATGAAACGTGACAGAACTCTTAGAATCCGAAAATCTTGTTAGGGTAGTAGAGATTCCAAGAGCCTTCTTGAGTGTTTCGCGTTGAGAGAATATCCAAGTCCTTCAATCTTCCAAGTGTCCAAGTCCAAAGTTCAAAGAGAGGTCTCCCTCCTTCATAGAATAGAAGGGGTATTTATAGGGTTTACTGAAATACCCTTAGTCAACAGATTAATGCCCAACCTGCCATTCTAGCCACTAATCTAATCCCTCAATCAATTTCCAAAATGAGTTGCCTCTACGTGTCTTCTGTCTCGGGACATGTGGAGGATTCTCTCAGGTCTTTCTTCTTTATTTCTGACTCTTTTGTCTTTTCATTTAATCATAATACAAACCCTAATTTGTGCATTTAATTCAATTAGGTCAAGTGAACCCTAATTCGCACTTAGGCCCACAATGTTTAATAAGGGTTTTCTGAAGAAAATATGATTTAAGGAATTATGAAAAAGTGATTTTTGGGTTACCTGGAAACGCCATAAGGAGTTACAACTAAAGACGTGATAAAATAGATCAAGTAAGATGAAGTTAGGGTAAAATGGTCATTTTAACCATAAGATTATTAAAAAATGAAATCTAAGTTGGGTTTAGACCTATAAGAAAGAATACATAAGATACAAGGTGCTTAGCTTATCCAATCGTACATTAATGACTATGTAAGGATATGAGATTCAAATGAGATCCTCAGATATTAATAAAACTTTATAAATGAAAGTAAAAGCAAAGTGTATGATATATATGAATTGTGTATAGGTTCTTAGTATATGATAGGTATACGTTTATTAAGGCAAGTATATAGATTTCTACTGTTATATACCTTAAGTTATGGAAATCAGAGTTTGGCTAAAGGTTAATTAGCTAATGAAATCAATATTATGAATTAAGATATATAAAAGCTAATATAAACTAAAACTAGTTTTACATTGAGTATATGAATTTAGTTTGTTACATTGATGTGTGTATGTGCACATACTTAATTTGTCTAGGATTTTAGAAAGCGCAGGTAGCTATATATAAGCTATAAACATCTTGTAAGGCAAAGTCTTTTAGTTCTTATGTGCTATATGATCTTGATATTAATTGTTTGTAATCTGTACTACAATAAGTATGTTGAATTTCATATGATGCGCTATAAATTGTGAAAGTTAATTTATGACTAAGTTGATTGAGTTATGGAACTCAATCATTATAAAATATGTGTAATGCAACATGTATGATATGTATAGCAAAATAATTATGATGTATGAACTGAGCATGGAATTATGTGCTATGTGATGTATAAAAATAGCTGGATTTACTGAGCTGTATAGCTCAACTTGCAAAAATAAACTTTGCAGGTTAATGATACAAAACAATACTATCTGCCATCTAGCAATAAAGTTTAGAAGTTGTCCAAGGAATAAATTTTCTTGAGCTAGAAATCATTTTGAACCACAATAATGGTTTTCAATGTATGTAGTTGACAATTATGTGAAATTCTAGAATATTCTATAAATAAAGAAAGTTTGTTTTGAATTGAGAATGAGTAGTGGTGTTTACTAAATAATGATTATACTATATACAAAATGGGATATGTTTAAAGAGATGAATTATAATATCTTAATCTGATAAAATAAATCATAAAATAGATATGATTTTGAAATAAAGGAATCTTAAAGGTTGCGATTCAGGGAAACGAAAGAAAAAGAGATAGGAAATTTAAAATTATCCGTAATTTTATCTATTATATTATTGATAACCAGAATAAGATAGTCGTTAATGCACAATATTGGGATTGAGTTAGTCTTGATTTTGGAAGAAGTTGGTCCCGATTTTGGAGTGTTACAGAATCATATAATAGTGACTTGTAGTGATAAAATTAAAGTGGAATGACACAATTTTAATACTACCACTAGCGCTGGATGTGACAGTCAATATATACTGAGTTAGTGGATCTATTTATCAATTGACATCTTTCTCTTCCATTCAATCGACATCTTCCTTTTCCTCGCCTATAAAAATTATTCTCATTTTTTTTCATCGACTCATCTTCCTCTAAATTCTTTCTCAGTTTCGTTGCAATCTCCACCTTCCCTGTGGATCAGAACCCTAATCTCCTCTTTCAAAACACTAGATTCCTTACCCTCTCCTTCACCGAAGTATCTTCCTCCAGTCTTCTGTTCGTGATCGAAACCCATCAAAGAAGAGGGAGTTCATGTAATACCAGTGAATTTTATAAATAATATTAGTAATAAAAATAAAGATATTTAAAATTAATTGAGTGCATGTATATTTATATGTGTCTTGAATCTTAATAATTCATTTGAATTGAATTGAGTATGAGATAATAGTGATGTTAATGTTAAGCTTGGTTATAATTAATTAAGCTTAAGTGATAAGCCATGTGTGGCATAATTAATTTCTTAATTTTATTAATTAAGACACGATTTAATAATGTATTGGATTATGGGTTAGATCCAAGCCCAAATTAGGGGAATATATTACAAGTATTAGGAGTTTGGCCCAAGTAATTAATTTGGTAGAGTAATGTTTAAGCCCAATATGTATAAGTAAAGGTGCCTAGCCCAATTCAAAATATTATTGGACTAACCCAATTTACATGAATCATATGATTATGTATGTATATGTACATATATAAGATGTGTGTGTATATATATATATATGTATGTATGGTGAATATATATATATATATATATATATATATTTGTGTGTGTGTGTGTGTATAGGAAGCAAATATGCTAGCACATTGTATAAAAAGTAAAATAAAATTATAACATGGGTGCAATTGTGTGACGCCCCCAAAATAGGTATACATCACCCATCTTGAGTCGCCAAATACATGGTACAAAATTTAAATACAACTTAATAATACAACTATCGTGTAAAATACGACAAAACATAAACTGAGAGTTTTAATAAGAATATTGTCATCTGTATAATATCCACATTCAAAGGAGTCCTCATTACATTTATCATGTCACACTATTTAACATGATAAGTAGAGGACTACTAATGCTATCATCCGACCGTCACCCGCTCCCGACTCATCACAAATATATTCTCATTTCTTGAAGAGAATAAAGAAAGAAAGGTGAGCTCAACTAGCCTAAGAAGAAATATTATGACTAAGATAATGCGTAATAAATTATCATTAGCCTTCAACAATGTTAAACCGATAAAATACAATGTAGACATCAAGTTTAACTCATAATGAATAAGCAATCCATTAGAAGAGTCAAGTAGAGCATGATATCTACTATCTTCTACGATTTAAAATGTTTTCATCAATTTTTATCGCTGAGACTCGGCTTAATAAATAAATCATATCATCAAATCTTCCCTGCACTATGGGTCAAGGATATTCATTAAATCATCAATGGTCATGACTATACCGAATAATCCCTGGTCATAATCATACCATAAACTGTCCATCAATGCACTATAGGCCACTGAGGACTTTCACCACATCATTCGTCACATTACGGTCATGATTATACTGAATAATCCCTGGTTATAATCATACCAAGTCCATCTATGCACGTAAGCCAAAGATGACTTTCATCACAATATAATCATAAGGATGATGACAATGACATAATAATTCAATAAAAAACAAGTTCAAGGATAAATTTTAAAGATTTATAATTTAATTTATCCGTAAATCAATAACGCCCAAATTGTCAACATGATATCGCTTTGTGGAGTAAAATTCAAGAATAATATTCATGTACCAAAATAATTTGGACAGTAAAAGAAATATATTTTTTGGTGAATAGTACCCGTGAATAAGACTTGAATAAGTACCTGTGAATAATAATCTTCATACTAAAAAAGTGTCCCAATACCGAGAGTGAATGATACTAGAGTGAATAGTAATCGGTGAATAGTAATCCGTGAATAAGAATCTCCGTGAATAGTACTCCAAACAAAAAAATACCCCGAAATACCCGAGTGAATAATACCAGAGTGAATAGTAACTCGTAAAAAAATACCAAAGAAAATGATATTCCATGACGAGTACAAAAGAAATGATATCTCGTACGAGTATATAATAGAATATACGAAATCGCAAATGGATTTTCACCTCCATGCCAGAATCCACGTAGATGCATCACTTCCACAATTTAATAAAGAATGAATACGAAGGATCATTCACCACGCATGCGGTAATCCACATAGACATGTTATTCCAATGTAATAATAAAGAATGAAATAATGTAAGAATTCACCATGCATGTGATAGATCGCATGCATGACTTATTCCCAATGTAATAATAAAGAATGGAACTAGGTCATGCGTAATCCGCATTGCATGTGATATTCCAATGTAATAATAAAGAATGGAACCAGTCACGCGAATTCGCATGTATAAGGTATTCCAACGTAATAATAAAGAATGGAATAACAACAGAATTCACCGTATGCGATAGACCACATGCATGTGTTATTCCAATGTAATAATAAAGAATGGAATAACGTAAGAATTTCACCACGATGCGGTATCTTAGATGTATGTGTTATTCCAACATAATAATAAAGAATGGAATAACAACCCTTACGAGTATTGAAAGGAAATAACTTTCTTCATGAATAACGAAAAATAATACCCTTACCTGTAAGAAAGCGGATAATCGAATAAGTGAGGTAGCATTTTCTCTTCTTCTTTCTCTCTATAATAATCGCTCTATAGCTTTAGTGAATTGGTAAGAAATGAAGGAAGAATCAACTTCTATTTATAGGAAAATATTGTTTCGATAATTGCACGTTTTGGGGCTCGAAATATTACAGTATAATACCTTCCTCTATTTCTTCATTTTTAATTTAGTCATGCAAGTATTATCAAACTTTCACCACCTCCCCTAATAGTAAATCATGTGAATCAATAGTAAATCATGTGACTCAATAGTTCTAAACATGTGAAAAAATTAATTATAGTATAGTACCTTCATCTATACCTCCATTTCTAATTTAGTCATGTAAGTATTATCAATCTTGCACCAACTCCCCTAATAGTAAATCATGTGAATCAATAGTACACACACGTGAACACATAGTTATAAGCATGTGAATTAATAGCAATTAATTGCTCATTTATCTGGTTAATTACCCGATTGGTCAATATAACCTCCAGACATCAATTATTATCGAAATAAATGTCGATTTTCACTAACACTAATAATTTCAACACAATGGAACTATCAATTTCATCTTTAATCAATAAGAACTTATTCATCATTAATATTATAATTCACAATATTTAACAACCAGATCATTCCTGTGAAAGAGGGGCTTTCGATAAGGATTTCTCCTTATCGGCCGCAATTAGTTAGGTGACCAAACCTCTTCTCGATGTAACTTCTGACATTGTCAATATTGCAAATAATAATATGAATAACTTTGTCGTCTCAATTATTGATTTAATAATAAAACATATTATGTAGATGATACTGTGACAATAATTGAATCAATAATATGAGAGATATGATGCAACAATTACTGTAGCAATAATTGAGTATAACTGAGTGACTTCTTACGTAAGCATCAATAATAAATACCGTGTGCTACTATGCAACCACACATATAACTGTACTTTTACTACCGGGTAGTTCAACAGTTTTAACAGTAACACTCGTCGTTATTTCTATAAAAAGATAATTCTATCATTTTCTAACTACGACAATACTTCCATTGTGGGGTCCACCAATGATTGTGCCGTCGCACGGATATTCCCCCACAAAAAGAATATTCCCCGACCAAACGAATATTTTATAACAACTTGCATACATTGCAAAAAATTTCACATATCACCCTTAACTTTAACCTTTTATCAATTTAACCATTTACGAAATAAAATAATAATTATAAAAAAATTGAATACTTTCATTTCATAAAATTCGGGGTCTCACAATCTCCTCTCCTTATGAAATTTCGCCCTCAAAATTTACGTACCTCGTAGTTCGAAGAGATGATAATACCTTGCTTTCTTTTCGGATTGTACCTTTCCGGTTATTTCCTCTCTATCATGATTTTCCCATTTCTCATCTCTTGTATTTCAGATATAATTCTAGAATATAGTTTCAAAATAAGGGTTAATTGACATGCAACATATTATCTCTATATTCTGACCGACCAATTAAATAACAAATAAACTTAGGTAGGTCATACTAGCGAAGGAATTACCCGTCTCTCCCCTCCTAGTTCTAGCCTCACACCTCAGCCACGGATCATATCCCTAAGCTTTGATACCAACTGTGACGCCTCCAAAATAGGTATACATCACCCATCTTGAGTCGCCAAATATATGGTACAAAATTCAAATATAACTTAATAATACAACTGTCGTGTAAAATACGACAAAACATAAACTGAGAGTATTAATAAGAATATTGTCATCTAGACAATATCCACACTCAAAGGAGTCTTCATTACATTTATTGTCACACTATTTAACAGATCAGCGAGGACTACTAATGCTATCATCCGGACCATCACTCCGCTCCTCGACTCGTCCCCAAATTTATATTCTCATTTCAAGAAGAGAATAAAGAAAGAAAGGGTGAGCTCAACTAGCCCAATAAGAAATATTATGACTAAGATAATGCGTAATAAATTATCATTAGCCTTCAACAATGTTAAACCGATAAAATACAATAGACATCAAGTTTAACTCAAGCAGTAGTAATAATCAATCCATTGAAGAGTCAAGTAGAGCATGATATCTACTATCTTTTATGATTTAAAATGTTTTTATCAATTTTATCTACGTGAGACTCAAATTTTAATAAATAAACCATATCATCGAATCTTCCTCGCATTACGGGCCAAGGATATTCATTAAATCATCAATGGTCATGACTATACCGAATAATCCCTGGTCATAATCATACCAAAAACTGTCCATCAATGCACTACAGGCCACTGAGGACTTTCACCACATCATTCGTCACATTACGGTTATGATTATACCGAATAATCCTTGGTCATAATCATACCAAGTTCATCTATGCACGTAAGCTAAAGATGACTTTCATCACAATATAAGCATGAGGATGATGACAATGACATAATAATTCAATAAAACAAGTTCAAGGATAAATTTTAAAGATTTATAATTTAATTTATCCAGAAATCAATAATGTCCAAATTGTCAACATGATACTACTTTGTGGAGAAAAATTCAAGAATAATATTCATGTACCAAAAATAATTTGGACAGAAAAGAAATATATTTTTCAGGTGAATAGTACTCCCTGAATAGTACTTCGGGAATAAAACCCCATGAATAGTACCCCGACACAAAAAGTATCCCGAATACCCGAGTGAATGATACTAGAGTGAATAGTAATTGGGTGAATAGTAACCCATGAATAGTAACTCGTGAATAGTATTTCGACACAAAAAGTACCCTGAATACTCGAGTGAATAATACCAGAGTGAATAGTAACCGGGTGAATAGTAACTCGTAAAAAAATACCAAAGAAAATGATATTCTATGACGAGTACAAAATAAATGATATCTCAGACGAGTATAATAGAATATACAAAACTGCAAATGGATTTTCACCCGCCATGCGGTAATCCACGTAGACAGATCATTTCTATAATTTAATAAAGAATGAATACAAAGGATCATTCATCATGCATGCGGTAATCCACATAGATGTCAATTAATTGCTCATTTATCCGATTAATTACTCGATTTATCAATATAACCCCCAGACATCAATTATCATCGGAATAGATGTCGATTTTCACTAACACTAATAATCCCAACACAATGGAACTATCAAATTCATCTTTAATCAATACGAACTTATTCATCATTAATATTATAATTCATAATATTTAACAACTAGGTCGTTCCCTGGAAAGAGGGGGCTTTCCGATAAGGATTTCTCCTTATTGGCGCGCAATTAGATGACCAAACCTCTCCTCGACAAAACTTTTTACATCAGAATATTGTAATTTAATAATATGAATAACTTTGTCGTCTCAATTATTGATTTAATAATATATAAAATATTATGCAGATGATACTGTGACAATAATCGAATCAATAATATGAGAGATATGATGCATCAATTATCAGAGTAATAATTGAGTATAATTGAAAGTGGCTTTTACATAAGCATCAATAATCAATATCGTAAGTTACTACGCAACCACGCCAGACATCGCACTTTTACTACCGGGTAGTTCAACAGCTTTTAATTCTGAACACTTTCACCGTTATTAAAAAGATAATTCTATCATTTTCTTACTACGACAATATACTTCCGCTGTAGGGTCCACTAATGATTATACTGTCGCATTTAATATTCCCCGTTAAAACGAATATTCCCCACCAATCGAATATTATATAACCACTTGCTTACTTTTGCAAAATTTGTAAATATTACCCACAACTATAACATTATATCAAATCCACACCATAATATTCAAAAAAATATTTCGAAATTTAAATCTTTATTCATAAAATTTGGGGTCTCATAGGTTATTCCAATGTAATAATATAAAATGGAATAATGTAAGAATTTCACCATGTATGCGGTATTGATGTATAAAGTTATTCCAACATAATAATAAAGAATGGAATAACAGAAGCTTTCTTCATGAATACGAAAGAAATAATACCCTTACCTTAGAAAGAAGAAATCGGATAATCGGAGTAGAGAGGTAGCGAGACTTTCTTCTTCTTTCTCTCTATAATTTCTCTCTATAATAATTGCTCTATAGCTTTAGTGAATTGGTAAGAAATGAAGGAAGAATGAGCTTCTATTTATAGGAAAATATATTTTCAAGAATTGCACGTATTGGGACTCAAAATATTATAGTATAATACCTTCCTCTTTTTCTTCATTTTTAATTTAGTCATGCAAGTATTATCAAACTTGCACCACCTCCCCTAATAGTAAATCATGTGAATCAATAGTAAATCATGTGACTCAATAGTTATAAACATGTGAAAAAATTAATTATAGTATAATACCTTCATCTATACCTCCATTTCTAATTTAGTCATGCAAGTATTATCAATATTGTACCAACTCCCCTAATAGTAAATCATGTGAATCAATAGTACACACATGTGAACACATAGTTATAAGCATGTGAATTAATAGCAATTAATTGCTCATTTATCCGGTTAATTACCCGATTGGTCAATATAACCTCCAAACATCAATTATTATCGAAATAAATATCGATTTTCACTAACACTAATAATTCCAACACAATGAAACTATCAATTTCATCTTTAATCAACAAGAACTTATTCATCATTAATATTATAATTCACAATATTTAACAACCAGATCATTCCCAGGAAAAAGGGGGCTTTCCGATAAGGATTTCTCCTTATTAAAGCCGCAATTGTGTGACCAAACCTCTCCTCGATGTAACTTCTAGATATCAATAATATTGTAAATAATAATATGAATAACTTTGTCGCCTCAATTATTGATTTAAAATATAACATATTATGTAGATGATACCGTGACAATAATCAAGCAATAATACGAGAGATATGATGCAAAGAATTATCAGAGCAATAATTGAGTATAATTGAGTGACTTCACGTAAGTATCATTAATCAATCAATACCGTGCTACTATGTAACCATGCCAGTGATTAATGTACTTTTACTATCGGGTAGTTCAACAGCTTTTAATTCAACAATACTTGCCGTTATTTTTATAAAAGATAATTTCGCCTTTTCTAACTACGACAATACTTCCATTATGGGGTCCACTAATGATTGTGCTGTCGCATACTGATATTCCTCGACAAAAAGAATATTCCCCACCAAACGAATATTTTATAACAACTTGCATACTTTGCAAAAAATTTCACATATCACCCTTAACTTTAACCTTTTATCAATTTAACCATTTACGAAATAAAATAATAATTATAAGAAAATTGAATACTTTCATTTCATAAAATTCGGTGTCTCACAAATAGGCCTGCATGGTCGGCTATACCCCCTCTCCTTTGTAAAATTCTATTTTTTTTGCTTCTCTTTTTGCTAGCAAGTTAAGTCCATGTGGGCAAATGATGGAGAAGTACTAGGGTTGGTAAGGGTTGGTGAAATTTTTCACCAATTCCACTTTTACCCTTGTGTAATAACCTAGGTATTGGATAATAATTCACCTATAAAAAGGAAGCCCCAAATTTGTTGGTAGAAGTTGGCCACAATTTGTTTGTTAAGTGTTAGAAGATAAGAGAGCTAAAGAGAATTGAGAGTAAATAAAGAAACCTATGAGAGCCCTTGCATTTTGGTGAAGCTCAAGAAGGAAGGATCAAGGTGGAGAGCTACTTGAAGTTCATATATAGGCAAGAGAAAGAAAGCAACTAAGAGGTAGGTTTACCACTTTGCTTTATTTTTGTCACAATAGGTTAGTATATGTTATTCTAGGTAGAGATGCATGCTTGATTGTAGGAGTTATTTGTGGTTTGGAATCATGAAGGATCCGAAGGTATACGAATGAGTATTGATAGGGGAATATGTGATATATATGTCTTGGTATGTGATTTAGGTTTTAAATGAAATAAGAAAAGCATGTGAGCATGAAACCTAGCTTAGGATACTTGAAAATATGAGTTTATTGTTAAATAAACTAAAATGTGTAAGTTATGTGTATAATCTAAAAATGTTATGTTTAACATCTATGAAATACGACCATAACCCAAGTGAAACGCCTGAATCGGACGTAAAACGAACTTGTAGCGCGGAACTTTTAGTAGGACATACTAAAACAAGAACCCTAGCTTGGAAAATCGATAAATTTGCTTAACTAAATATTTTGAAAAGTTATTTAAGAAATCAAATTATTAAGATATGTAAGTCTATAAGAAAATTGGAGTGGTTTGAACTTATTTGGATGTTTAAAGGAAAAGTTATATAAGATTGAATCAAAAGAGGTAGGAAATCAAAACATTGAATAACCTTGTCAAGAAGTTCTGCCAGGAATACGCGCCTCGCGCCGCCTCTAAACAAAATCCGGCGTGCCCGCTGCTAGACCAAAGATATCAAACTCATTGGACCAATACATGCTCTGCTGTCAGGTAAGCTTGAACTGACAAGGCCGTCCCTATCCGGGTCAAACCGGGTCGGGTCAAACCGGGTCAAAATACAAAAAATTTCTAAAATAAATAATAAAAATATTATTAAACAATTAAAGTAATTGTGAATTAAGTAAATTTCAATTATCCTAATATTAATGATTTCTTTAAGAAATTCCTAAACTATAATTAAACAATTAAAACTAAAGGTGATTTTAATTGAGGAACAAATAAACAATTAAGATAATATTTATTTTAATCGTGGATTAATAAAACTTAAACCATTTTAATAATAACATGGTTTAATAAATAGTAAGCAATTACAATAATAAAGGAGACTATTTCTAATTGTAAAATTAACGATGTATAAACAATTAAGATGACATTAAGTAATATTTTAATTGTGGATAATTAAAGTAATATTAAAAGTTAATAATTACTTTAACTGTGGAATGATAATGATGAATAATTAAATACTAGGAAGATTATTTAATTGTGGTCAAGTGGGACATAAAAGATTAGAGTGATATAAAAAGACAACTCTAGTTATAACCTAAGGTAATAACAAATTTATTATGGATTTATAAAGCGTGTAGAGTAATTAAGGAAATTAATGAATGGATAATTAAATAAATGGAGCAAGAATACCTTATGAATACAATAAGGTGTTAAACCTTAAATGAACAATTAAGATAATAAAAGATTATCTCATGAAACAAATATGAAGATAAAGAGAGTGATGAATAATGCAACAAGTAATTAAACAAATTATTTTGTGAAGTCTTAGTCACCTAAGGCTAGTAATTAAATAATTAAGGTAAGATTGTTGCCTCTGACATCATCGATGGGTTTGGCGTGTCTCATAATTGGGTTCAGAGAATCATCTTTTGGGAACTACCTTATTGGTCTACAAATTTGATTCGTCATAATCTAGATGTGATGCATATTGAGAAGAATGTGTTCGACAATGTGTTTAACACCGTGATGGGTGTTGCGGGCAAGACGAAAGATAATGATAAGGCACGGTTGGAGATGAAAGATATTTGTAAGCGTTATTGATTAGAACTTTATGAATCTACTAATGGTAAGATGGTCAAACCGCATACAAGGTACACATTGTCCAGAAAGCAGGTTGAAGATGTGTGCACATGGATAAAGTCTCTAAAACTACCAGATGGATATGCGTCAAACATTGCAAGGTGTGTTACAGGTGGGAAATTGCAAGGGATGAAGAGTCATGACTGCCATGTGTTCATGGAGAGACTCATGCCTATAGCATTTCGGGACTTGCTTGATAAACCAATATGGGATGCTTTGACTGATCTTAGTCATTTCTTCAGAGACATATGTTCAAAAATGTTAAATGAAAAGGACATGTCTATACTTGAGAAGAACATCATTGAGATCACGTGTAAGCTTGAAAAAATATTCCCTCATGGTTTTTTCGACTCTATGGAGCATTTGCAAATCCATCTATCCTATGAAGCTCGTATTGGTGGCCCAATTCAGTATAGATGGATGTACCCTTTCGAGAGGGTCATGGGAAACCTTAAGAGGAAGGTGAAGAATAGAGCTTATGTCGAGGGGTCGATATATGAGGCATACAGTTTCGATGAGATATCTACGTTTGTCTCAGACTATTTTCCCAACGAAGTCTTGACAAAGGCCAATCGAGTCCCGAGACATGATGATGGGGGCAATGTTGAACTAAATGGTCAGCTTTCTGTATTTGGTTTACCGGGTCGCGCTTATGGAAAAAGGAAAGCGTATATTCCTTTCAGAGCAAGAATTACATGCTGCGCATACTTACATTCTTCTCAATTGAGAAGAGATTGATGAATTTGTGAGGTATACATGTAAAATTCATATGTATTAGACCTATATCTTAACCTGAAATCTCATATTAATATATGTTAATGTTTATAAAATTGTATAGAACATACGATGACAAGTTAAAAGCAAATCATCCCGGCATCACTGATAAAGATATTAAAGTTAGTCGTGATAAAAAATTTGCTATTTGGCTAAAGGACAAAGTAAGTTACATTAATTAAGAATGACATATATCGTATTAATTTATGAATGTATTTAATTCAATTAAATTTTTGTAGGCTCTTAACGAGGGAACGATTCCTCCAAATATACAAGTCCTAGCTATGGGTCCAGACTGGGACCAAGTCATTCGCAATGGTTACAAAATAAATGGATGTGAATTTTATACAAAGACACATGCTCACGATAAAAGAACAACTAATACTGGAGTGTGTGTTTAAGGAGATTGTTACAATGAGCTTGGTCGTGCCTTTTATGGGGAGTTAGAGGAAATCATAGAGTTGTCGTACAAGGGCACGTATGGGGGTCATATTATCAGAAAAAGGGATACGTGTTGACAGACATGGAATCGTCGATATTGACCTCCATAGGTCGGCTTACTCAAATGAACCGTTTGTGTTACCAACTCAAACAGTACAAGTATACTACACTCCTAGTCCTGTTAGGAAAAGGGTTAGACCGCCTACAGATTGGCAAGTTGTAATTTATACTCTCCGCCATAATGTGTCCAAGTAATAGGACGGGGATTTCTACCAAGAGGAGATGATTCATGACCTCCTATAATAAATATAGAGGACAACAATGATGTAATCCAAATGGAGGGTGGAGATGAACCCGATGAATTGAATCCCGAGACGCTTATCGTGCTCGATGACAAAGATAATCGAGGAAGAAAGTTATCGACCCGACAATCATACGTAATCCGAAGAAGAAGATGGTTATGAATCTCCGATACTTGTACAAAATAATTCTGACTCAGACAACGATTTTCATTAAAATGTATCTTTAGTTTTAATTGTATTACAATGAATTACATATAGGAATGTTCTCTATATCCTTAACATGTTCATGTACCTTTCATTTATAGTTGTCGTAGTTAACTATTTTCCAGTCATGTTCATGTACCTTTCATTAATTGTCATTATTGTCTTTTTCTATAAAATGTATGTTTAGTTTTAATTGTATTACATACAATTACATATCCTGATGTTCTCTATATCCTCGACATGTTTATGTACCTTTCATTTATAACTCATACTAACATCCTAAATTTTTTTTATTTATAGATGTCTTCCGAACTCCGCAAAGACGAAAAGCGCGGGTCGGGTTGGGGCCCTAATCATGTGTCAAGGCCCTCGCTAATCCGGATGATCGCATTCTTATACGTATCCGTCCTCCTCCGTAAAAGCACGTAAGTTAAACATCGTGTATATATAAGGGTTTAATATTTCCATTGTTATAAATATATTTTAATGTAAATTATCAGATATTGTAGTGATTTTCAAGATAGTAAAATTGTGAAGTGCATTTCACAATTATGTTATGTAATCGCCTACGCCAAGGATTACATGGGCGAGCACACCTCTCGCCCATAAGGATGCAGCTTGACTCAATTCGTATATTTTTTATCACTCGATAGATAATACATAGTTAATCAAATAATATTGTTTAGTAATGTCGATTATGGTAATATAACAGCTTTTAATATTATTATTGTTGTTTTATTTGCGTAAGCGGTATAGATGGGACGACGCTTACAAACATCGCTTATTCGTACACTATTCGCGTAAGGCGCTACCGTCCAAGTAAAGATAATCTGAACAAGGAACGATAAAAAGCCCTGCACAATGCTGAGATTGACCATCCAGGACAGGGTGAGAAGTATATGCATGAGCATAGCCCCAGTGATGCGCATGTTTCTATATAGGTGCAGATGTGTGACCAGTGGAGAGTTGAGAGCTGGGTCAAGAGGCGCAAAACTGCCGTCTCGAAAAGATCCTTAAGTGTATCAGATGGCGAGAAGGCAAAAGGCACGTATCGGGGTGACAATATATCACAGCTGCAGCACATTGCTTCCAGGGTACGTATGTTATGTTTGCAGTCATCTTTTGTAGCTAAAATATCATATGTTTACATAATAATATGAGAAAATGAACTGTAGGAGTCTCAGTCTCAAGGTCAACCTATCAATTGGTTGGATGTGTATGTGGGCACCCGCGATGGTCTCCGCTCGAGGTCGCTGGAGATAAGCGTTAATAAGTTCACTTTATCCTAATATGTTGTTTATAAATTGTGACGACCTTTTTTAGTATTTTTTTTATTTTTTATTATTTAATTATTCACCTTCTGACAGGACACTTATAAGGGCTTAATAAACGAGCGCTATCCTGAAGGCACCCCGCATCCGTCGATTGATGAAGAATTGTGGGAGAGAGCATCCATCGTGAAGAAAAATTATGTCAAAGGCCAAGGACAAAAACGGCGCCCGACCATCAATCACACGCATGTATTTATCACCCAACACCTACACAATCATCAAAGTTATCCAAATTCATCATACTCCTCGCGATCAGTGAGAGCGATCTATCACGATCGTGATCTTCTTCGTATAATGGGCGGGCATCTGCAGTTTCTGAGTCCTGATGAGTTGGCCGGAAGCAAGGCGGCAATGGCGGGAGCAAAGAACAATGTTAAGAATGACGACCGTATATATATATATATATCGTTTATTGTTTAACTACATTGTCTTATATGGTTATAGTCTCTGAGTCACTGTCTTACTTATATGTTTCACTACATTATCTATTGTTTAGCTTTCTCTAAGTCATAGCAGTATCAACACATGTAACATATATGTTTTATTACTTTGTTAATTACAGATCCTAATTTGATGATCCACGTGAAGAGCGCTAGACTTATTTTTTAGATTTTAAAGCCTTGTACTTTTTAGATTCATTCTTTGGACAATTGTATTGGTTTATATGGATGTTTACGATATCGATTGTATTGTGTTGGATGAATGTTTACAATTGTATTGTGTTGATGAATGTTTATTCATGGATGATCAATGTTTATCATATAGTAGTTATATCATGGATGGATGTTAATATGGATGCTTGTATATACCGGCCGTGTTGGGATTGAAAGAAGGTACAAAGCGTGTTATTTTGGGAAATCAATAAAACAGTAATTTTTTTAAAAAAATCAACAATCGCACAAGTCCGCTAACACTATACCAAATGATCGCTACCTTTCTTGAAACTAGCGGCGCAATCTGCCATATTATTAATGGCATCATCGACATCGTATGTCACGTCACACCTGACAAATGACTCAGCATGAGTCAGATTAGCGACGAAAACGGTCGCTGATTGTGGTCGCTAATAATTTTGTCATATTATCGGTCGCCATCATTCATCCAATGACCAGATTACTCATGATTAATATCAAGAACTACATGCGGTCATTGATACCCATCTGCATGACAGTATGCAAATCACGATCGATGATAAGCGATCATTGATAAGCCTTTTTGTTGTAGTGAGTGTGCTAGACCAATTAAGATTTATATTATGGTTAATAGAGATTAACCGTTATGATAACAATATGTTATTCGAAGGATAATGAGTCAAGGTCGTATATAGTCAACGACTTAGGCAAGTACCTAAACTTGTACTCTTATTGATTGTACGAGTAAATAATTGCTAGAATGATTCTTGTGCTATATAAATTCATGAAGACTATTATTCATATTCTGAAACTTGAATTAAATCACAATTATATTCATTGAACTCTATTGCAAGCATTGCACTTACGAATTGTTCTTAAATGTATTGAAAAAAGTGTTTACGCCATTTGATTCGGCTAGATTGATATCATGTGTTAATTAAATAACTATCCAAATTAATTGTTTTGGTGTAGACTCTTATATTCTGCTGAGATGAACAACCCTAAAAAAGGGGAAATTATATATTGTCGGGAAACCGACACACGCGTGAACAACATGTTTGAGTGTTATGCTTAACATAGGGTACGTTGGGCTGATCACCTACTGTACTTGTTTTATTGGGTTATCAGTGAAATACTGTTAAGTCTAGTAGAGTTCTTGGGCCATAGTGATTACTCAGTGCTAAATATTCTTTAAATCGAAGATGTTGGAAACTTTGAATTCTTTTAACCATCTTTCAGTCCATAGTGACTTTCTATTTGATTCAAAGGACATATTTAAAACAATTGATATTTTTCTTTGTACACAACACTCTTACTTAATTCTTGAGTTATCCTTTATCATTATACCCTTGAGATTATTATCTTTATATTTATGTTTGTTCACACTTATTGTTATATTACTTGTCGGGTAAATTTTTTGCTCATTCTTGTTTCCCTTAAACATTTTAGTTAAGGCAGAACAGTGTGAAACATCGGGCAAGGATAAGGAAAAAGGCAAGGCTACGGAGTAACTTTGTTATCTTATGTTAGAAGTTAAATATTATTATGTTGTATTAAGACATATTTATTGCTATGTATTAAGTTGTGTAACGTGTTGATAATGGTTGCGAGATTTGGGACGAGAATATTTATATTATATCAATGTAAATTATTTTATTATTCTGTTGTATGTATTATTAGTTTGTTGTATAAGTTAGATCGTGGAACACCAGATTCGAGGTACATATATCTGAATTTGGAGACATCATAGTACAAAGTAACAACTAGGCTCCAAGAGGGTAAGCGCCCTCTCTACACCGTCGTTTTCAACTTCATTAATCGACTCTCTCGTTACTTTATATTTTCGCCACCGTTGGCGACAATCGACACACTAACCTACTAATTCTTCTTATCAATTCTTACATAGGTAATTCGAAATCTAATTTTATAATTTGCTTTTTCTTTGAATGCCCAACAATTTAGATTTTTTTTTTTTTTGTTGAAAATGTATATGAAATTGATTAATTTTGGTTTAGGGCAAGCTATTAGGGCTACTTATATAGCACTTCATTGCCATCAGTTCTGCAGAGCTAAAAACAAAAACTATCCACCCTTTCTTTTCTTACTTTATATTTTTCTGCTACCTGATTGATTAGTGTAATACTTTTTGATTGCTGCTTTATTGCAATTTGGATGTGTTTATATTTTGGGGGTAATATATGCAAGTACACTAGTAAAAATATCACTCTCCTATAAGTATGCTTCAACAACAACTGAAAAAAATAACCAATATGATGAGTAGTCCATCTCTTCCAGTATGATGCAGTCATTTTGTAACTAATCAATGTTAGTTAGACACACCTTCAATATTGTGGGATTCTTTCTGTTTTTCCTCCATGGGAACATAGAGACCTATTGGGAAATGAAAAATGATATATATTACGAATGTTTACGTCGATTTTATAATTGTCAGTTACGTGAATAAGTTTTAGTAGTAATTTTTTTAAAGAGAGGTGTAATAAGTAGGACCATCTTATAATTCATATCAATTTCATGTATTGATACTTTATAATTGTAATTCGGCATAAATTTATCACAATACATAACATACTCTTTAAAAATAAAACTTTTTATGATCATTAGGCATTTTCAGAATTTTCCAATGTCTGACTTTTATAAAGAGATTTAACCGCATCAACAACAACAAATATATTATGTACACATCTAAAGGACACATTTAAATCAACAACAACACTTTCTCATTTTTTATTGCTATTTTACCTTACACTTTTTCTCTCCTCTTTTACTACTACTGTTATAATGTGTCTTTACATATACATTTTGGATATGCACATAAATATATTCACAGCAGAATGTGCACTTAATATTTTTGTAGAATCTACACAAAGTTGTTAACTTCATTATTGTTTTTTTTTTTTTTTTTTTTAACTTCTTAATTGTTAAATTTATTGAAATTATAAATTTGATAGCAGCTAATCCGATTGGACTATTTTTAGCATTAGAAATAGTTTAATCACTAAAGTGACAAGTCAATCACGTTTTCTTGCTGCAAAAATTCACCAGTAGCATACCATCTCATTGGATTGATATAATTTTTTTACCACGTGTACATTCTCATAATGGTGGTGTTTTTACAAATTTTCTAATATTTCACTTTATATTTTAGATCGAAATGAGTATTTAAAATATTATGGCCATCAACCCTAGCTACCCAAGCTTAACACAAATATTAAGACACAACTAAAGTTTATCCTTTCATTTGCAAACATAGTCAAAACACCCAATATACATCAATAGAATCTAATATCAAATAAATAACAAACTAATAAATCTTGATCATAAAACAAAACAAATAAATTAAACCTCTTGGGTATTCATTTATTGAAACAGCTGTATTAGGATGTAAGTATATACTACCAGCTTAAACCATGTCAATTGCTTCATCCTCATTCTATTTGAATCCAAGAATCATTATTTGGAGCCACAAATTGTAACAAAAATTTACTCCATCGTTTGACAATTTCACATACAAAAAGTTATCTTGTAATATGTTAAAGACATGTTCATATACGGTAAATATCACTTTTCTCCTAAGAATTAATGGTACTGATAGCATCTTACACAATAAGAAAATAATCAAACCGACAATTTAAGAAATGGTACACAAGTATCTGCTACATTCACATAAGTATATCATCTAATGATGTAAATCATATAATCAAAAATACCCATTTGATAAACCAACAACGCAAACAGTTATTGATTAATCATGAGATTGCCTGCAATCATGCACTGCAGTCCGTAGAAAAGAATTGTGCTGGATGATAATCCCATTCCCTTGATGCTTAATGGAAATAATCACTATTCAGTTCTTGTTTTCAACTAGGAACGGTTTGAATGTTAACACCAGTCCAATTGCTTCAATTACATTCAAAATGAAGAAAACCATCCGGGTACCTACATTTGAATGAGAATACAGATATGAATGATTGATCATTCAATGATGGAAGTGCATAAGCAATAAAATTGTTTCTTTATCATTAACTAGCGTAGTTGGTTTAAGTTTACTCTAATACCTAGCTAACGAGCAAGGGCACAAATAACCTCATAGGTTGAATCTTTAACATAGTAACCCATACAGATTGAAACACTTCCTAAGTTTTAAGTGTGTTGTGCCTGAATAATTTTTTGTGCGGGCGTGCCAGAGATCGCTTAACTCAATCTAAGAAGTGTTTATCTAACTAGTAAATTTATATTCAGTTAACTCTCGTCCTTTAAATGATCGACCAACTACTTAGCCGAACTGGTCAAGCAATTGTAGAGAAGAAGGAACTGCTTCTCTATGGGTCTTTTTGCCTTTGATAAATGACTTTAATGTTAGACAACTGGTTACTTTCTTTTTGGTTAACTGATTCTAGTTAGCCTGATAATTTATAGCTAGGGTTAATTATGTTATAAATTGGAAGTTATACTGTTATCATAGTTGTCACGACGTCACGGTGAGGCACGACGGTAACTAACCGCCAGGACGCCTAGGCGATAAGACGTCAGGACGCTTAGGGGATAAGACACTGGTCATGGTCCGTATGATGACAAGTCATTCATAGTGTGCAATTTATACATTATTTATTTTACATCAAAAGCACATTGAACAAAAATTATTATTTAATTTTCTCATGCTTTTTTCTCATGTCGTGCACTAAAAAAAAATGCATTAAACCAATATAAAATATACATTTAATTTTAGGAAAAAAATATTATTTATATATTATGATTTATGTGGTCAAAATTATAACTTTTAAGAGTTATTGTATATGCAATAAATCTAAGTTGCAACTAATAATCATGGAGAAAGAGAGGGTTACTTTTTAAAATAATAAAATTATTATTTTATTACTTTTTTATGGGAGATTTTTTTTTTATTTTGTTAAAAACAATAATCATGTTTGGTGTAGAACAAATACGTGGAACACAACTATTTTGTTTTGTTAAGGGGCAATGAATCACTTAAGTACATTAAAATCTTTAGTGGATGACGGGCTTGACCGTGTGTGATCGTGGGTCATCCCACTCTGCCGAACTGAAGAGCCATGGGTTGTAACACATCTTCACTATCTCTCATGCATGTCCCCACTTTCTCCTTTATTTTTTGGCTTAGCTGAAATTTACTTTAACCCAATTTCGAAAATTGAGATTTGGGTGTAAACAAAGTGCTCTTTTGATTTTGTTTTCTTTAGTCTACTTAGAGTGGACTTTTTGTATACTTTTAATATTTGGTTCCATTTTACTTTTTATTGATTGATAAGTTAATACTTTAGTTTCTTAGAACAGTAGCAGAATGAAGATAGTTTTAAGAGCATATACTATGCGCAAACAGTTGCAGCAAAAGGACAAACAAGAATTCGAAAGACAAACAAGTCCTTCAGGAATCAAAATTTAAAGACAAATACTTGAGGAATAAACTTGGCATAACCCAGAAAGCAATTTACTTGAACAATAAAAAAAATTAATAGAAAGCCATACCTGGCAGGAAGTCAGCATCCTGGCGACGCTGTGCCCAGGAAAGGCTGCATAATGAAATTATTCAAAGTAAAGAACAGGATATAAAGAATTCAAAAGCATACCACTCTGTATTATAACCATTACAAGTACTTTCAACCACTGTTGTGGATTATAACTATGATATGTGACTGAAGTTAATCAACAACATTTATTTAAGGGCATGTAGTTGGTATTTGATTTGATTTGATTTTTTGGTTATATGCCGAGAAAATGAAATGCTCGTGAAGGGTGAGATCTATCTTTATGGTATCTGTTAAATTTTGCAGGATCGCCTGTGTAATTAAGCTACAGTTAGGTGCTTTTCTGTTTGTTCCATTTATTTAGTTGCACCATCACAAGATTATGTATCCCATTCCGGTATTTTTTCAAAGTAAGAAAGAAGAATAGGAACTTAGAAGAGTGCCAATATGATAATCGGGTATCATTAGTGGCAAAGTTATGGGGAACATGATTCCAAGCTGCCGAAGGACTGTCCAAGAAGACAATGTTTATGCTTGAAATAGTAATCTTCTTTGGTTATATAGTTTCAGAAAGGCCTTAAGCTCGACCAGACAAATGCTGAGACCATATGAAGGTGGCCACTAGTCATATCCATTGTTTTCATCTATGCAAACTTTAAAGTTTAAACTCACTAAGACCAAGAGGACTAATGTTCACATTTGACATTTTCTAATTTATTAAAAGATATTTGATGTTCACTATTATTACCCCTACCAAGGTTGGTGACTATCCTCCGCCACAAAATGAATTCTACAGCAATCTTTAGTGAGAACAATCTTTAGTGAGACATCAAGACTTCCTTCATTTTGTATATTTTACTACCAAAAAAACTTTGCTTCATTTTGTATATTTGCAGCATAGTCCACTTCAAGTTTCTTACAACTGGCATCTCTACTACTGGAATCATTGTGAGTCCTTCGACAATTTCTGGTTTTTTCTCGCAAGGAAATTATTTTATATTAACCTATAAAATATGTGTTTTGTGGATAAGCACATAAAGCAATGAATTCTTAGAGGAGTCCTTTCTGAACTGCAGAGGTCATAGTTTCTTCTACAAGTTTTCATTTATTTTTCCTTTCTTTATATTTCTAATTCACTTAACCTTTCTGATTGGTGTGTTCAATCTATTTTTATAACACCAACCACCGGAAGGTCTGTACTCAGAGTCAGTTGCTTGGAAGTTACAATATCAAATTTTCAGTTTATATTCCACAAGAAGTTAAGAACTACACTTTAAATTACTCTCTTTTAAAAAAACTGTTTAAATTACTTTAAACAACCATGTAGTACTCTTTTTAAAATTGTAACTTAATTTCATTATAACTAACTGAGAGATAGTCCAAAAATTTGCACATTTTCTTATGGAACTTATTCAAACTAGTCCACCTGTAGCATGACATTATTTAGAATGGAAAAAGAGCGCCTTCCACATCTTCATATTCATTTAGTTTCTTATTTTTTTTAATTATATTTTCTTTATAGTTATCCATCCATTCATTTACTTTACTGGTGTAATTGATAACCTAAAGCTAAATTTATAGTATGATCGGCACTATATATGGCTTTACTTGAAAAAGGAAGAAAGATGAGCATATGATAACAAAAGAACCCTCACAGTGCTCCTCCACCAGCTGGACCGATTGCTTTAAAAAGTGACATTCCAGTCATAGCAATACCATTAGCAGCACCCCTTTGGTGTTGGTCCTGTTGTTATCATACAAGACATGAAATGTGAAAAAGATTATATTTGACACACCAAATCAGGAAAAAGCAAGTAGGAAAAGAAACTAAGTAATTCCAATAAGAAAAGAAAACTACCACAGCCTTGTTCTGCAGTATGAACATGCCAGTTAGAATGGACACCTGATGAGGGTGACACCAAAAAAAAAAAGATTTTGAGATAATGAAAAAATTTATTTGTAGATCACAATTTTTACGAATAAATTTACAGAATTTATTTGAAGATCAAATGCCGATCAGAAGATTGTGCACAATGCTTATGAGCACAATCTATCCAAGCCTGTGTTATCAAGATACCTGGCATATGCTATATACGTTATTAACATCTTCATGCATTTCTAGTTCACATATATGGATATCAATTTTTTTATAGACACTCGTATTATAACAAAATGAAGTACAAGGCAATAAGGAAAAACCATAACTCCAGAACAGAAAGTACTGCTTGGAGGACTTTCAAATTCTCAATAATGCAAAATGTTGGCTGTTCAACTTGTCACCATCACAATGACTTGCATCAGAGAGAGAGATTGGAACTGAATATGGGGTTTTAGTCCTAATATTTAAATAATGAATATTTTTCGTTTGTAATCTTGTCATTACTAAAAAAGTACTCCCTCTGTCTAACTTTACTTGTCATAATTTGAAAGTACACGCTTATTAAGAAATTTTTTTGATCTCCAAATTACCCATCGTAATTACTTTATTGTCATCTTTTTTGTGTTATTTAATCTCTCAACTTTTTCTTGGAATAATAAAATAGAGGAGAGAGAGGAGAAAAAGGGGCATGGTTGTGATTTCAATGTCAAAGTTAATAGCGCTTATTTATCCAATGTATGTCATGTTGTTTTCAATGAATTTCTTTTAAAGTTAAATGGGGATATTATTGGAAAAGTAATGTCAAAAATAGCATTAAATTAAAAAGAAAAAAGGACAAATAGATTTGGACAAATCAAAAAGGAAATTAGGACAAGTAGAGTAATAAAATAAAAAATATTTCTTGACATCAATTTCTATAAAAGCCAACCCCATATACAATTCTGATGCTGCATATATCGGGGCATGCTTTTGATAGGTTATCCACTTATGCTCTCTTTGACAGACTGAGCTTTTGGTGCAATCAGTGGTTTACGAATACCAAGTTAGTACTCTTCGATATGAGGAGGGAACAATGGTTATATATGATTATTTCTTTTCCGAGTTCTCAAATATATATGTGCACAAAGCACAAAGATGGTCAGATTATAAGTTGATTATAAGCCTGTGTTTTCAGATCAATCCTGATAACTTAGTAGTAAAGGCCTCTCCGTTTACTATGCAAGATCACATGTTCGAGTGCAAGAAATCATAATTCAACTGGCGCTTCAGAAGATTAAAAAAGTAAATTTCCCCTAGGTTCCCCCTAGTTACCCTTCTGGCCCCTTCCTCAGGCTCCGCCCTAGGCCCCTACATTGTAATAGTTTAAGTTCTCAAAAACAATAAAAAAAAATAAGCATGCCTTTTTCAATAAATTTAACTCATGCTAAAAAAAGTTAAGATGACAATACGGCAGTAGCTTACTGAAGTCATAAATAAACTTACAGATAAAACATTCTTCGCTATAGAAGCGCAGTTTAGCAACAATGAAAGGGAGACTCCGGATAGTATAGCTATGAAGGTATAACTTGTCAAAAGAGGGATAGATGCAACCTATACATAAGAAAGTTGTGCACCACATTAAAAGAGAGCAATTTATGGATATGCAAACGGTAAAGTCAGTTTACAAGGTTCGATTTCTTACTCCGGCAATACGAGCTATAGTCATAAAATTGACACGCTTCTCCAAAAGTGGATACAGGAAAATTTGAAAGATTAAAAGGCCAACACCTGAACATTCATGAGCATTTGGTTAGAAACCGAAGGTCTTCCACACATGTTCAGTAACATGCAGGAGAACAAATTTAAAGTATGTGCTTAACATGAAAGACAAGATATCACAGATGAAAGACAAGATGTCACAGGAATTAAACACGTTGTATCTTCCTTAGTTGTACAAGATACATCAGACCTATATATATGCACATAAGGGAGAATCACCTAAGGCTATAAATTAGGGATTAATACAATTACTTATGCTAACATTAAGGGATGTTATGCTAACATTAAGGGATACATCAACTAAAAGATTTACAACAGTCAAATCAGGAAAGTATGGAATGTAACAGCTGGTGCGTGTAGTGCGGCGCACCTAGCGCTGGTTGACAACTGTGGCAGCGCGGTCCGCGCCATAGCGCACTATTAACGTGTTGAGCTTGGGACGGTCTGTGCCATTGGTATGTTTTCACCCCCCCCCTCAAGCGCAACGGTATGGAATGGAGGTTAAGCTTGGAACATAAAAACAGAAACCGGGGACGTGATAAGCCTTTTTGTAAAAATGTCCGCTAGTTGAGACGCAAAATGATCAAAGTTGATTGAGAGGTGGCCTTTTGCAACTAGTTCCCAAACAAAATGATAATCGATTTTGATGTGACGAGTGCGTGCATGAAACACGGGATTACGTACGTGCTATGTGCAGCGTTGAAACGTGGTCACAGTAAAGGTGTGGGGATCCTATAAGTGAAATACCGAGTTCGCGGAACAAAAATGTAAACCACCGGATTTTAGAGGCAGTGGTAGCGAGAGCCCGATATTCACCCGATTAAGATTAGACCGAGAAAGCGGTAGCTTGTTTCTTGGCGGTCGAGAGAGAATATTTTGGCCAAAAAACATAGACTCCAAAGATAAAGCGTTTATCATCCTGGATCACCAAATCGAATCAAAGAAAAATACCCGGAGTCGATCATTGGATTTGTGAAAAGAGAGACCATATATGTGTTATTGTACCTTGCGGATATCTAAAAATCCGCTTAACGACTTGAAGATGTGAGGTTCGGGAGAATGCAATCGACACACTTGGTTCACGATATAAGCAATATGTCAGGCGTGACAAAGTGAGATACTGAAGACCACCCACCATACTACGATACATAGTAACATCCTGCAAAGGGTCACCATCATGACTAGATAATCGAGTATGTGCTGGGAGGGGAGTAGGGGACGGCTTGCATGAGTCCATCTTGAATTTCCGGGCAAGTCGGGCATATCGAGCTTAGGAAAGAGTGAGAGAACCAACCGTCTGAGTGACTTCAATCTTTGAGAAGAAACTCAGTCACCCAAGCGACGACTCTCAAATGTAGCACATAAAACATCAATGAACTTGTTGATGTGGTCTAGAGAATTACCGGTCACAATGATGTCATCAACATAAACGAGCAAAAGAAGCATTATTGTGCCAGACTGCTTGATGAATAAGGATGGGTCAGAGCGGCTGTTGGCAAAGCCATGAGATAGAAGAAAAGCCTGAAGTCGTTGAAACCATGGACGCGATGATTGTTTGACCATAGAGGACACGGTGTAGTTTACATACATGATTGGGATGGAGTGGATCAATAAAGCCAGGAGGCTGAGTCATATACACAGCCTCATGAAGAACCCCATTTAGAAACGCATTGCAAACATCAAGTTGTTGTAGGGGCCAGTCATAATTCAGAGCAAGAATTAGTACTGTGCGGATAGTGGAGGGATCAACAACTGGACTAAATATCTCCTCATAGTCAATGCCCTCTTGTTGTGTGAAGCCTTGCGCCACAAGTCGGGCTTTGTGACGCTCAATAGAACCATCAGCCCGTCCCTTGACCCTATATATATATCCATCGACAACCAACCACATTTGGAGAAGACGAAGATGGAACTAAGGTCCAAGTTTGATTCTTATAGAGTGCAACAATTTCGTCTTGCATAGCTTGTAGCCAATGAGGATGTTTGGAGGCTTGGCGAAAAGTAGCAGGTTCATGAAATGGTGACTCAACAGAATTAGCTGATAGAGCTTCGTGCAGTGAGTATCGGGAGGTGGTGGCAATGAGGTCATTAATATTGCGAGTCTTATGCGGTGGAGTTGAATCATCATGGGGTAGGAGATAATGGCCCTGCAGGGGGTGAAGTGATAGGGGTGGGAAGTCGTGTGCCGCGAGGTAGGTGGAGTGCTATCGAATGAGGAAGAAGGGTAAGGAACTGGACTGGTGGAAAAGACAGTAGGGATGTGCGTCCTGTCAATGGAACGGTTGGTGTGGCAATAGAGTGTGGGACGTTGTCATGTGGTGGGGAGGGAAGGTTAGACGATGGTATGTCAGGAGGTGGTGTGGTGGGTAGAGCGAGGGTGAGTGGTGCGGGGCTAGAAGCAGAAGCGATAGGATACCGAGGTCCTCTCATGATAGGATTAGAAGGTAGGGACACGTTATTGCTAGATGGGAGTTTGGGCATGGAGGAGAAAGGGAAGGATGTTTCATCAAAACACACATGACGAGAGATGTACACACGATTAGTCGATGTGTCAAGACAATGGTAACCCTTGTGATTGTAGTCATAACCAAGAAAGGTACATTTGATCGATTTCGGCATAAGCTTGTGGTTATTGTACGGGACTAGGTATGGGAAACACGTGCAACCAAAGATCTTGAGTAAACTGTAATCCGATTTGCGGTTGACTAATTTTTCAAAGGGTGGCACGTATCTGAGTTGACGCATGGGTAAGCGGTTAATTAAAAATATAGCTGTGGAAAAGGCCTCAAGCCAAAAGGAGAAAGGTAAGTTAGCTTGAGTAAGTAAACACAAACCCATTTCCTCAACGTGTCTATGCTTACGTTCGACAACCCCATTTTGTTGTGGGGTGTGTGGACATGAAAGTTGATGGTGAATACCGTGCGTTTTGAGAAAACTTTGAAATGAGGAGTTTGTTCAAATTCAAAGACCCCCACCTGGGTTTGAATAATTTTAATTTTGGGTTGCCACTTTTGATTTTGCCAAAAATTCTCTATCATTGTTTTGAAGTTTGAAAAAATAGAGAGAACTTCGGATTTGAGAAATGTGGGCCCAAGTGCAAAATTAGGGTTCACATGACCTAATTGAATGAAGACGAAAAAGTCAAAAATAAATGTGTTAGACCCGAGAGAAGCCTCCATGTGTCTCGAGGAAGAAGACTTGTGGAGGTGGCTCGTTTTGGGAATTGATTGAGGGATTGGATTGGTGGCTAGAAAGACAGGGCAATATGGGCATTATTCTAATGACTAAAGGGTATTTCTGAAATTTTCCTGAAAACATGTGCCTAACATGTGACTATTTAATTCCAGGAAACTCTATAAATACCCCTTCCATTCTAGGAAGGAGGGGGACTCTTTTGGTGACTTAAGGCTTGAATTTTCCACCTAAAAGCACTAAAGAGTTTGGACTTCTCTTGACTCAACACTTGGACTCTTGAAGATCAAAGGACCCTTTTAGTGACTTAAAGGCTTGGAGATTCCACCTAAAAGCACTAAAGGGGTTTGAACATTCTCTCAACTCGAAGGACTCAAGAAGGCTCTTGGAATCCTCACTACCCCTAACACGGTTCCGGATTCTAGAATTCTTCCATGCGTCGTTGGAGTAATCGCCACCTGTCGTTTCTTCCCTCTTCAATCAACCAATCAATTTCGTGCTCTTCGTGGATTTCTCTCCTCCTCGTGAACACGAAACCTTAACTAGCAAGGTACGATTTCCTTGCCCACAAGAAACATAGGGAAAATCCAAGCATATCGACTGTAGTCATCCACAATAGATAAGAAATAACGAAAACCAGCATTAGAGGTAACCGGGGATGGACCCCAAATATCCAGATGTAATAATTCCAAAGGAGAAACTGAAATACGAGAACTGGAATTAAAAGACAATTTACATGATTTTCCCAATGGACAAATATGACAACGGAACTGAGACCTATTAGAACTAAGCAAAAGTTTTGAACTACGACAAAGATGTTGTAAAATATCGCTGGAGGGATGACCTAGTCTGGCATGCCAAATGTCGGATGTTGTCATTTCTCCAAGAGTAGCAAAATGAACACTGGATGGTGATGAAGAATGGAGATATATCTGGCCATCCATATTTAGTTCTAGAAAGGAGAGTTTTGTGTCTGGTTGTCCTTGATTCGATATCCATGTGCATCAAATTCAAAAAAAAACATTATTGTCATGAGAAAATTGACGAATAGATAATAGATTTTTGTGCATACTTGGTACGCAAAGAATATTAGAAAGAGAGAAAGATTTGTCTGATGATGTAAGCACGGAAGAACCATAATGAGAAATAGGAAGATGAGAACCATTGCCAACAATAACAGAAGTATTACCTTAATAAGGAAGAGAATGAGTGAGATTAGTTGCTGATGATGTCATGTGGTTTGTGGCACCAGAATCCCAGCACCAATTGGTTTCCCAAGTTGGTGTAGAGACATGCGCTTCTGCAGTGAATGGTGGACGAGGATTGCGTGCACAATGTTTTGCTATATGGCCTGACTGGTCACACATTTGACAGACGATGGAGTCTCGGGATTGAAACGCAGGAATAGGAAGAAGCGGAGGATAATTGTTTGGAATGAACCGTGGTGGTTGAGAACCAGGTTGGCGATTAAAGTTGGTAGGGCGATTTGAGTTGTTACGGTTGGACCCAATGAAGGTTGTTGGGAGACCGATTCTTTGTGACGCCCCAAAATAGGTATACATCACCTATTCCGAGTTGTCAATACATGGTACGTAAACAACTACAACTTTATTATTACAACAAGAAACTCATGTGAGTTTGAATACAAATATTATCTTCAGACAATATCTATACTCAAATAAATCCTCATCACATTTATTGATACATTATTTTACAAAATGGTGAGGACTACTAAACAATTCTTTCTAAAACCTTCATTCCATACCCCGACTAGCATTTTCATTATATTCTCGCCTCCCGAGAAGAAAAAATGGAACAAAAAGGAAAAGGGTGAGCTCAACTAGCCCAAGAAAGAATATTATGACTAAGATAATATACAACAAATTATCGTTAGTCTTCAACAGGGAAAAATCTAATAGAATACAATAGACAACAAATTTTAAATCAATATTCATAATGAAATAATAATTCATTAGAAGAGTTAAGTAGAGAATGCAAACTACTATCTTCTATGTATGAATTTAAAAGTTCATCGCTATCTTTTATCCCCCAGTAACATCAATCAATATATATCTGGAATCAAATATTCATCTTTACTCTGTGCCAAAGATATTCATCGATTGGTCATGTTCATCTAAACACATGTTCATCTTTGCACTACTACCAAAGATATTCTTCAGAATCATTCATCTTTGCACTACAAAGCCAAAGATATTCAATAATATCATCATTTAAGACCGAGGATGATGAAAATATTTTTAAAGAAACGAATCCAAAGTGAAACAAAATGACAAGGATTAAGGATTAAGGATTCGTACTTTGTTTTATCCATGTTCAAAAATACCTCAAAAATAATCATAGTGGTGTAAAATTCAAGAATGATCAAAACATGGATACAATCAAAGCTAGTATCCGAGAATAGATATTTTGGACAAAAAGAAGAAATTTCATTTTTATGAATAGTGCTTAAGTATCGTGAATAAAGTGTAGATATCGTGAATAGTCTTAGATATCGTGAATAAGTAACTCAGACACCAAAAGATAGAAATTCCACAAAAAAACATCTTCACGCTTCACGAAATAGTACTAAGTGAATAGTAACTCGTGAATAAGTAACTCATGAATAGTAACTCGTGAATAAGAACTCATGAATAGTAACCCCAACATGGAAAAGTTCCAAATTTGATAAAAGTTCCAACCAATATTTCAAAGATAATGATATTGAAGAAATAATATCATTTCGGAAGAAAATAACATCCCTTACCTCAAAAGATTAGTACTTCTAATTGGAATAATGTATATAGTCTTTGAAGGAACTTGCACCGCCTAACAATACTCAAAGTATACTCACAAGAATACGCTCAATATATCGAGAGAGAAATAGAGAGAAACTTCAGTTTACGGTGTGTTTTCAATTCTAACCCAAGCACCCTATTTATAGGAAAATGCTTAGAACACCAAAGTAGAAAATTGAATATAATATTAATATATTTTTCACATTTTCTTTAGCCCACCTTAGACAACTGATCTCAGCCATTTGAATCACATGTGAGGCCAACTTAGTTGCAAAAAACGTTTTCTCAAAATAATTAACTAAAACTCCCAAAAATTAATTATTTTAACTTCAATAATTCATAATAAATAGCCCTTTTATCGTAAAAATTCAAATCTCGCGTGTTTTTATAGGAAATTCAATTCTCTACAACTTTACGTAAGAAAGTTTTTCTGAATTCCAAACAAAAATTGACCAAAAATCCACAAACAGGCGATTTTACAAGCTATAATCAAATTTCTCATCAATAATTGTGTCCACCAACACACAAAACATGTGTTAAACATTTAATGCCACAAAATACTCTTCCTCCTCATATAATCATATATCCCACATTCATTGTAAAAATATCATCGTTAATATATTATTAAAATAATATATTTAAATGAATTATTTTATCGTAAAAGATAAAATATTAATTTTCAACAATTGTCACATTAAAATTTTCTCCATTTATATCCTCATAAAATCAATATTTTCCTCATCATATAAATCAATAATTAATTATTCATAAATAATATTACAGAATCACATTATTGACAACCGTGCGCCTTCCTAGATAGAGGGGCTTTCCAATAAGGATCTCTCCTTACTCGGGCGCATGATTAGATGACCAAACCTCTCCTTGTATGTAACTTTCTAGACATTGTCAATAATGTTATCTTATAATATTATTCGATAATATGAATTATTGCTCTCCGATAATGGAAAATACGATTGTAATGACAATTATCAAACAACAAAGAATATAAAATGTCAACGTAGCAATTATTGAATCAATAAAATAAAATATCGAATAAGAATTATCGTAACCATTATTGAGTAGTGCCTTTCAATAATTGGTGCAATACTGCAAATGTTATCTCTTGCTGCAAACGCCAGACATCGTGTTTTAACCAATCGGGTATTCCAACAAAGTGTTAATTCATAATAACTACGCCGTTATTTTTAAACAACTTATATTTGTCGCTTTCTTCATCCAACCGCTTTCAAGTTATGGGGCCCACATATGGGTTGCATAGTCACGCATTTAATATTCCCCGACAAGATCTAATATTCTCCCACAACAATGAATATTTTATAACCACTTGCTTATTTTGAAATATTTATATTTTACCCCTAACTATCCACATTAATCAAATCAACCCTTACTATTTTAAAATAATAAATAGAAAATTAAATTTCATTAATAATAAGTTGGGGTCTTACAACCTCCTCTCTTATGAAATTTCGTCCTCGAAATTGACGTACGTACTGTGTTTGAAAAGGTGAGGATACCTCGCTTTCATTTCCGCTTTCCAATTCCTGTCATTTCTATAAAGCATGATTCCTCACCGAAACATTCATGAGCATTTGGTTAGAAACCGAAGGTCTTCCACACATGTTCAAGAATATGCAGAGAACAAATTTAAAGTATGTGCTTAACATGAAAGACAAGATATCACAGATGAAAGACAAGATGTCACAGAATTAAACACGTTGTATCTTCCTTAGTTGACAAGATACATCGACCTATATATATACTTACATAAGGAGAATCACCTAAGGCTATAAATTAGGATTAATACAATTACTTATGCTAACATTAAGGGATGTTATGCTAACATTAAGGGATACATCAACTAAAAAGATTTACAACAACAAATCGTGAAAGTATGGAATGTAACAAATTGGTGCGTGCAGTCAAGGGCGCACCTAGCTACCGGTTTGACAATCTGTGTAGTGACGGCATCCGCCATAGCGCACTATTAACGTGTTGAGCTTGGGACGGTCTGTACCATTGGTATGTTTTCACCCCCCCCCTCAAGCGCAACGGTATGGAATGGAGGTTAAGCTTGGAACATAAAAATAGAAACCGGGGACGTGATAAGCCTTTTTGTAAAAATGTCCGCTAGTTGAGACGCAGAATGATCAAAGTTGATTGAGAGGTGGCCTTTTGCAACTAGTTCCCAAACAAAATGATAATCGATTTTGATGTGACGAGTGCGTGCATGAAACACGGGATTACGTACGTGCTATGTGCAGCGTTGAAACGTGGTCACAGTAAAGGTGTGGGGATCCTATAAGTGAAATACCGAGTTCGCGGAACAAAAATGTAAACCACCGGATTTTAGAGGCAGTGGTAGCGAGAGCCCGATATTCAGCTTCAGTACTAGACCGAGAAACAGTAGCTTGTTTCTTGGCAGTCCAGGAGAGAATATTTTGGCCAAAAAAACATAGACTCCAGTATTAAAGCGTTTATCATCCGGATCACCAGCCCAATCAGCATCGGAAAATACCCGAAGAGTCAGATCATTGGATTTGTGAAAAGAGAGACCATATATGTGTTATTGTACCTTGCAGATATCTAAAAATCCGTTTAACAGCTTGAAGATGTGAGGTTCGGGGAGAATGCAATTGACACACTTGGTTCACGATATAAGCAATGTCTGGGCGTGACAAAGTGAGATACTGAAGACCACCCACCATACTACGATACATAGTAACATCCTGCAAAGGGTCACCATCATGACTAGATAATCGAGTATGTGCTGGGAGGGGAGTAGGGGACGGCTTGCATGAGTCCATCTTGAATTTCCGAAGCAAGTCGAAAGCATATCAGGCTTGGGAAAGAGTGAGAGAACCAACTGTCTGAGTGACTTCAATGCTGAGGAAGAAACTCAGGTCACCCAAGCGACGACTCTCAAATGTAGCACATAAAACATCAATGAACTTGTTGATGTGGTCTAGAGAATTACCGGTCACAATGATGTCATCAACATAAACGAGCAAAAGAAGCATTATTGTGCCAGACTGCTTGATGAATAAGGATGGGTCAGAGCGGCTGTTGGCAAAGCCATGAGATAGAAGAAAAGCCTGAAGTCGTTGAAACCATGGACGCGATGATTGTTTGACCATAGAGGACACGGTGTAGTTTACATACATGATTGGGATGGAGTGGATCAATAAAGCCAGGAGGCTGAGTCATATACACAGCCTCATGAAGAACCCCATTTAGAAACGCATTGCAAACATCAAGTTGTTGTAGTAGGGCGGTCCATAATTCGTGAGCAAGAATTAGTCTTGTCATGGATAGTGGAGGGATGAACAACTGGACTAAATATCTCCTCATAGTCAATGCCCTCTTGTTGTGTGAAGCCTTGCGCCACAAGTCGGGCTTTGTGACGCTCAATAGAACCATCAGCCCGTCCCTTGACCCTATATATATATCCATCGACAACTAACCACATTTGGAGAAGACGAAGATGGAACTAAGGTCCAAGTTTGATTCTTATAGAGTGCAACAATTTCGTCTTGCATAGCTTGTAGCCAATGAGGATGTTTGGAGGCTTGGCGAAAAGTAGCAGGTTCATGAAATGGTGACTCAACAGAATTAGCTGATAGAGCTTCGTGCAGTGAGTATCGGGAGGTGGTGGCAATGAGGTCATTAATATTGCGAGTCTTATGCGGTGGAGTTGAATCATCATGGGGTAGGAGATAATGGCCCTGCAGGGGGTGAAGTGATAGGGGTGGGAAGTCGTGTGCCAGTAGTAGGTGGAGTGCTATCGAATGAGGAAGAAGGGTAAGGAACTGGACTGGTGGAAAAGACAGTAGGGATGTGCGGCCTGTCCAATGGAACGGCTGGTGTGGCAATAGAGTGTGGGACGTTGTCATGTGGTGGGGAGGGAAGGTTAGACGATGGTATGTCAGGAGGTGGTGTGGTGGGTAGAGCGAGGGTGAGTGGTGCGGGGCTAGAAGCAGAAGCGATAGGATACCGAGGTCCTCTCATGATAGGATTAGAAGGTAGGGACACGTTATTGCTAGATGGGAGTTTGGGCATGGAGGAGAAAGGGAAGGATGTTTCATCAAAATACACATGACGAGAGATGTACACACGATTAGTCGATGTGTCAAGACAATGGTAACCCTTGTGATTGTAGTCATAACCAAGAAAGGTACATTTGATCGATTTCGGCATAAACTTGTGGTTATTGTACGGGACTAGGTATGGGAAACACGTGCAACCAAAGATCTTGAGTAAACTGTAATCCGATTTGCGGTTGACTAATTTTTCAAAGGGTGGCACGTATCTGAGTTGACGCATGGGTAAGCGGTTAATTAAAAATATAGCTGTGGAAAAGGCCTCAAGCCAAAAGAAGAAAGGCAAGTTAGCTTGAGTAAGTAAACACAAACCCATTTCCTCAACGTGTCTATGCTTACGTTCGACAACCCCATTTTGTTGTGGGGTGTGTGGACATGAAAGTTGATGGTGAATACCGTGCGTTTTGAGAAAACTTTGAAATGAGGAGTTTGTTCGAAATTCAGCACCCCCATCGGTTTGAATAATTTTAATTTTTGGGTTGCAACTTTTTGATTTTGCCAAAAAATTCTCTATCATTGTTTTGAAGTTTGAAAAAATAGAGAGAACTTCGGATTTGAGAAATGTGGGCCCAAGTGCAAAATTAGGGTTCACATGACCTAATTGAATGAAGACGAAAAAGTCAAAAATAAATGTGTTAGACCCGAGAGAAGCCTCCATGTGTCTCGAGGAAGAAGACTTGTGGAGGTGGCTCGTTTTGGGAATTGATTGAGGGATTGGATTGGTGGCTAGAAAGACAGGGCAATATGGGCATTATTCTAATGACTAAAGGGTATTTCTGAAATTTTCCTGAAAACATGTGCCTAACATGTGACTATTTAATTCCAGGAAACTCTATAAATACCCCTTCCATTCTAGGAAGGAGGGGGACTCTTTTGGTGACTTAAGGCTTGAATTTTCCACCTAAAAGCACTAAAGAGTTTGGACTTCTCTTCAGACTCAACACTTGGACTCTTGAAAGATCAAAGGACCCTTTTAGTGACTTAAAGGCTTGGAGATTCCACCTAAAAGCACTAAAGGGGTTTGGACATTCTCTCAACTCGAAGGACTCAAGAAGGCTCTTGGAATCCCTGCTACCCTAACACGGTTCCCGGATTCTA
Organism: Panax quinquefolius; assembly: GCA_020205615.1. Classification (NCBI taxonomy): domain Eukaryota; kingdom Viridiplantae; phylum Streptophyta; class Magnoliopsida; order Apiales; family Araliaceae; genus Panax; species Panax quinquefolius. The sequence continues at coordinate 99,212,504 of CM035159.1, forward strand.
GGAATTCTGCCATGCGTCGTTGGAGTAATCGCCCACCTGTCGTTCTTCCCTCTTCAATCAACCAATCAATTTCGTGCTCTTCGTGGATTTCTCTCCTCCTCAGCCAACACGAAACCTTAACTAGCAAGGTACGATTTCCTTGCCCACAAGAAACATAGGGAAAATCCAAGCATATCGACTGTAGTCATCCACAATAGATAAGAAATAACGAAAACCAGCATTAGAGGTAACCGGGGATGGACCCCAAATATCCGGATGTAATAATTCCAAAGGAGAAACCTGAAATCTGAACCGGAATTAAAAGACAATTTACATGATTTTCCCAATGGACAAATATGACAACGGAACTGAGACCTATTAGAACTAAGCAAAAGTTTTGAACTACGACAAAGATGTTGTAAAATATCGCTGGAGGGATGACCTAGTCTGGCATGCCAAATGTCGGATGTTGTCATTTCTCCAAGAGTAGCAAAATGAACACTGGATGGTGATGAAGAATGGAGATAATACAGGCCATCTGTACTAGTTCTAGAAAGGAGAGTTTTGTGTCTGGTTGTCCTTGATTCGATATCCATGTGCATCAAATTCAAAAAAAACATTATTGTCATGAGAAAATTGACGAATAGATAATAGATTTTTGTGCATACTTGGTACGCAAAGAATATTAGAAAGAGAGAAAGATTTGTCTGATGATGTAAGCACGGAAGAACCATAATGAGAAATAGGAAGATGAGAACCATTGCCAACAATAACAGAAGTATTACCTTAATAAGGAAGAAAATGAGTGAGATTAGTTGCTGATGATGTCATGTGGTTTGTGGCACGAGAATCCAAAGACCAATTGGTTTCCCAGTTGGTGTAGAGACGCTCTTGCTTCTGCAGTGAATGGTGGACGAGGATTGCGTGCACAATGTTTTGCTATATGGCCTGACTGGTCACACATTTGACAGACGATGGAGTCTCGGGATTGAAATGCAGGAATAGGAAGAAGCGGAGGATAATTGTTTGGAATGAACCGTGGTGGTTGAGAACCAGGTTGGCGATTAAAGTTGGTAGGGCGATTTGAGTTGTTACGGTTGGACCCAATGAAGTTGTTGGGACAGTTGCTGTGACGCCCCCAAAATAGGTATACATCACCTATTCTGAGTTGTCAATACATGGTACAGAAAAAACTACAACTTTATTATTACAACAAGAAAACTGCATGAGTTTGAATACAAATATTATCTTCTGACAATATCTATACTCAAATAAATCCTCATCACATTTATTGATACATTATTTTACAAAAATGGTGAGGACTACTAAACAATTCTTTCTAAAACCTTCATTCCATACCCCACTGCGTACTTCGCTATATTTCTCGCCTCCCGAGAAGAAAAAAAATGAACAAAAAGGAAAAGGGTGAGCTCAACTAGCCCAAGAAAGAATATTATGACTAAGATAATATACAACAAATTATCGTTAGTCTTCAACAGGAAAAATCTAATAGAATACAATAGACAACAAATTTTAAATCAATATTCATATGAAAATAATAATTCATTAGAAGAGTTAAGTAGAGAATGCAAACTACTATCTTCTATGTATGAATTTAAAAGTTCATCGCTCATCTTTTATCCTCGAACATCAATCAATATATATCTGAATCAAATATTCATCTTTGCACTACAGCCAAAGATATTCATCATTGGTCATGTTCATCTAAACACATGTTCATCTTTGCACTACTACCAAAGATATTCTTCAAATCATTCATCTTTGCACTACAAAGCCAAAGATATTCAATAATATCATCATTTAAGACTAAGGATGATGAAAAATATTTTTAAAGAAACGAATCCAAAGAAACAAAATGACAAGGATTAAGGATTAAGGATTCGTGATTTTGTTTTATCCATGTTCAAAAATACCTCAAAAATAATCATAGTGGTGTAAAATTCAAGAATGATCAAAACATGGATACAATCAAAGCTAGTATCCGAATAGATATTTTGGACAAAAGAAGAAATTTCATTTTTCTATGAATAGTCATTGATATCGTGAATAAAGTGTCATATCGTGAATAAAGTCTCCGATCGTGAATAAGTAACTTCACACAAAAAAGATAGAAATTCCACAAAAAAAACATCTTCACGCTTCATGAATAGTACTCGTGAATAAGAACTCGTGAATAGTAACTCATGAATAGTAACTCGTGAATAGTAACTCATGAATAAGTAACCCCAAACATGGAAAAGTTCCAAATTTGATAAAAAGTTCCAACCAATATTTCAAAGATAATGATATTGAAGAAATAATATCATTTCGGAAGAAAATAACATCCTTACCTCAAAAGATTAGTACTTAATTGAATAATCTAGGGTATAGTCTTTGAAGGAACTTGCACCGCCTAACAATACTCAAAGTATACTCACAAGAATACGCTCAATATATCGATAGAGAAATAGAGAGAAACTTCAGTTTCTGGTGTGTTTTTCAATTCTAACCTAAGCACCCTATTTATAGGAAAATGCTTAGAACACCAAAGCAGAAAATTGAATATAATATTAATATATTTTCACATTTTCTTTAGCCCACCTTAGACAACTGATCTCAGCCCATTTGAATCACATGTGAGGCCAACTTAGTTGCAAAAAACGTTTTCTCAAAATAATTAACTAAAACTCCCAAAAATTAATTATTTTTTAACTTCAATAATTCATAATAAATAGCCCTTTTATCGAAAAATTCAAATCTCGCGTGTTTTTATAGGAAATTCAATTCTCTACAACTTTACGTAAGAAAGTTTTTCTGAATTCCAAACAAAAATTGACCAAAATCCACAAAACGGCGCGATTTTACAAGCTATAATCAAATTTCTATCAATAATTGTGTCCACCAACACACAAAACATGTGTTAAACATTTAATGCCACAAAAATACTCTTCCTCCTCATATACTCATATATCCCACATTCATTGTAAAATATCATCGTTAATATATTATTAAAATAATATATTTAAATGAATTATTTTATCGAAAAAAGATAAAATATTAATTTTCAACAATTGTCACATTAAAAATATTCCCCATTTATATCCTCATAAAATCAATATTTTCCTCATCATATAAATCAATAATTAATTATTCATAAATAATATTACGAGAATCACATTATTGACAACCAGGCGCCTTCAGATAGAGGGGCTTTCAATAAGGATCTCTCTTATCGGCGCAATAATTAGATGACCAAACCTCTCCTTAGATGTAACTTTCTAGACATTGTCAATAATGTTATCTTATAATATTATTCGGATAATATGAATTATTGCTCGATAATGGAAAATACGGTTGTAATGACAATTATTGAAACAACAATAATATAAAATGTCAACGTAGCAATTATTGAATCAATAAAATAAAATATCTTAAGCGATAATTACAGTAACCATTATTGAGTAGTGCCTTCAATAATTGGTGCAATACCGTGTCTTCTTGTGCAACAACAACGCCAGACATCGTGTTTTTTACCACAACGGGTATTCCAACAATGTTTAACTGTAATAACTACGCCGTTATTTTTTTAAACAACTTATATTTGTCGCTTTCTTCATCCAACCGCTTTCAAGTTATGGGGCCCACATTATTGGGCTGCCATTGCATTCATATTCGAATATTATTCCAAAGAGACGAATATTCTCCCAAACAAACAATGAATATTTTATAACCACTTGCTTATTTTGAAATATTTGCGTGATTTTACCCCTAACTATCCACATTAATCAAATCAACCCTTACTATTTTAAAATAATAAATAGAAAATTAAATTTCATTAATAATAAGTTGGGGTCTTACAACCTCCTCTCCTTATGAAATTTCGTCCCTCGAAATCGACGTGACGACTGGTGTGTTTCAAAAGGTGAGGATACCTCGCTTTCATTTCCGCTTTCCAATTCCTAGGTCATTTCCTCTATAGCATGATTCCTCCACAAAACTTTAACTTGTGGTATGAACTTTCTCATGGCGTAGGACATGCTCCTTCCTATCCAAGATCTTGACAGTACCTCCTCATACGTTAAGTCTTGGCTATCTTGTCCTGGTTCTAACTCTATAACGTGGTTCGGTCTTTCACATATTTACTGCAATACGATATGTGAAACACATTATGAACACGAGACATACTCGGAGGTAACGCGAGTCTATAGGCTACATTTCCTACTCGGTCAAGAATTTGAAATGGACCAATAAATCGTGGATTGAGCTTTCCTCTTTCCCAAATCTTGTAACTCCCTTCCATGGAGCAACTCGCAACAATACATGATCCCCACACTAAATTCCACGCCCTTTCGATGAAGATCCGCATAACTCTTTTGTCGATCTTGTGCCGCTTTATACGTTGTCAAATCATTTGGATCTTTTCCAGTAGTCATACGTATTACAACTCGGGTCCCAACATTGTTGCTTCACCCACCTCGTCCCAACATAATCGGAGAGCGACACTTTCGCCCATATAATGCTTCAAATGGATCCACACCTATACTTGCTCGATAATCGCTTGTTGTTGTAGGAGAATTCCACCAATGGTAAATACTTATCCCAACCGCCTTGAAGTCTAGGACACGAGTCTTAATAAATCTTCAAGAGTTTGAATAGTCCTTCGATTGTCCGTCTGCTTTGAGGATGGTATGCGAACTCAATCGTAAATCCGCGCTCATAGCTTTTTGCAAGCTAACCCAAAATCTTGAAGTGAATCTTGGGTCACGATCCAAACTATGGATACAGTACATGCCATGCAACCTCACAATCTCATTCACGTACATACTAGCAAGACGCTCAAGTGAATAAGTCTCCGTGTCGGCAAGAAATGAGCGGACTTGGTTAATCTATCAACAATAACCCAAATAGCATTGATGCCTCGAGAAACCGTAGGAAGACCCGTGAATGAAATCCATGGTAATGTGTTCCCACTTCCATTTCGAATCTCAAGTGGTTGCAACGGACCCTTAGGTACCAGATGCTCTACCTTTACACGCCGACAAGTTAAACACATTGAGATAAACTTTGCAATCTCTCTCTTCATATTGTTCCACCAAAATGTATGTCAAGATCACGATACATTTTAGTACTTCCGGATGGATTGCAAATGGTGTATTGTGTGCCTCCATCATAATCTTGTACTTCAAATCGAGTCGTTAGGAACACAAAGTCTAGAGTGGACTCAAGTATTCCTTCTTCATCAATTCTCGCTTTAGGAATAGCTCCTTCTTGTACTTTCTTCTTCATACGATCATTTCCGGTCGGTGGCTTGAAAGCAACCTTAACTTTTTCTATTAAAGTTGGCTCTACGCGTATACTTGACATCATCGCACTCATTCCCGCATATGATCTTCTACTCAATGCGTCACCTACCACGCGTTTAAACTTTTACCGGGATGGTATCAATAGTGTGGTCGTAGTCTTTCAATAGCTCGAGCCAACGTCATTCGCCGCATGTTGAGTTCTTTTTTGAGTGAAGAAATATTTAAGGCTTTTATGGTCCGAATATATCTCCACTTTCTCCCCATATAGATAGTGCCTCCATATCTTTAGCGAAAAAACGATCACCGCTAACTCTAGATCATGAGTAGGATAATTCCTCTCATACTCTTTTAAGTTGTCGCGAGGCATAGGCTATGACTTTCCCACGCTGCATGAGAACACATCCTAACCCTTTGCACGAAGCATCGCCAGAGATAACAAATCCATCCGAACCAGATGGTATTGTTAGAAACAGTCAGTCCGAAATAAGTCTCCTCTTAAGCTCTTGAAACTCTTCTCGCATTCTTCGCTCCAAAGGAATTTTGTATCCTTCCGAAGTTAGTCAAGGTTAATGGAGTAGCGATTCGAGAAAACCCTTCCACGAATCTCCGATAATAACCAATTAAGCCCAAAAACTACGTACTTGATCCACCGACTTGGTTGCTCCCAACTTTGTATTGCTTCAATCTTCACGGATCAACAGATACTCCATGTTTCGACACCACGTGCCCAAGGAATGCTACTTCCTCAAGCCGAACTCGCATTTCTTCAATTTGGCATATAGTTTGTTTTCACGGCCTTTGAGTACCAAATTCAAATGGTGCTCATGATCTTCACGACTTTTGGAATATATGAGGATGTCATCAATAAAAACAACAACGAATCGATCCAAATATTCCTTGAATACTCGGTTCATCATATCCATGAAAGCGGCGGGAGCATTAGTCAATCCGAAAGACATGACTAAGAATTCATAATGCCCGTCCGGAGTTCTAAAGGCGATCTTTGGAATATCCTCGCCTCTAATCTTGGTGATGATATCCGTAGCGAAGATCGATTTTTGAAAAGAATTGTGCACCTTGCAATCGGTCAAACAAGTCATCAATACGAGGTGAGGATACCTATTCTTGATGGTGACATGGTTCAATTCCCGATAGTCAATACAAAAAGTCGCATACTCCGCCTTTTCTTCTTTACGAATAAAACAGAGCACCCCAAGGAGATGTACTAGATTTAATGAAACCGATGTCCAACAATTCACAGTAGTTGGACCTTTAACTCCCAAGTTCAATAGAGCCATTCGATATGGGGTTTTAGAAATGGGCTTTGTACGGGTTCAAGATCAATAAAGAATTCAACTTCACGCTCGGGGTAGAACCGGAAGTTCTTCAGAAATACGTCGAAAGTCAATAACAACAGAATATTATTCAAATTTGACGTGTCTTTATTCAAATCCATAACATGGGCTAAGAAAGCTTGACATCCGTTTTTCAATAAACGAATAGCTTTATGATTAGATATGACGGTGATTGATTTTAATGGTTTAGTTGCTTGAATTAAATGCAACAGTTGGTTAGGAGTATGAAAACTAACAACCTTACGAAAACAATCAATTTTGGCATGATGAGTAATTAACCAATCAATCCCTAAAATCACATCAAAAGCAAGTATCTTTAAAGAGATAAGGTCAACGGTAAGGTAATGGTGCCAACTTGAATCAAACAAGATTTATAAACAAAGGGATGTGATGAAAGTTTCTCCTAACGGAGTTTTCACAGATAGGTCAAAGTCTAATTTCTCCGAGTCAAGTTTAAACATTGAGCACAAGCGGAGAGAGATAAATGAATGGGTAGCACCGGTATCAAGTAAGGTATAAACTTCGCAAGAATTTATAAATAGCTTACCGTGATCACCTCGTTTGGGTTCCTCGCATTATGACCAATCACAACAAACGCTCTTCCTGAATCGTTGACTTTGACTTTTCCGGGATGATAGATTTTTGAGTCACCGTCCCCATTGAACTAGGTTTCATTCATCTTGTATAATCTCGAAGCGATATGTCCTTCCTTTCCATAATTATAGCATACCTTGAATCACTGGGCGCTTTGGATGATATGTCCTCTCTTTCCGCATTTGTAACATATGACCGGTGGTCGTTCTCCTCCCTTAGAACCGATTCTTCGCCAAGATCGCCGTTCTTCACATGGTCATTGTTAAATCTCCTCTTTTAAAATCTCCTCCCCGACTTCGCTTTTCTATTTTTCATGGCCATGATTACCACCGTAGTGGTTACCATTCTTGTCCGTCTGCTTTCTTTCTCCGTTGGTTATCATTATTTTGTTGATCGCTATCTCCGTACGATCCTGGTTATGGTCCTCAAATGACCGTATTTCGTTATCTCGCTTTCTAATAATTGAGCCTCGCTTATAACATCTGAATAGAGAGAAAGTTTATGAGAAATGAGATACCGACGTATGCCGGGTTTCAAACCTCTAAGAAACATCTGCAGGCCATACGCTCCTCATTCTCCACCAAATGAGGTGCAAACCGGATAACTCGCAAACTTTGCCTCGTCATCGAGACACCGCCATGTTGTTTTGCTCTAACTCGATGAACTCCACTTCCTTCATATAGACGAACACTTTCGTGAAAGTATTTGTCATTAAATAGTTTCAAACGTCTCCCAAGACATCCGAGTCGCACCGGATGGGTACGCTTCACGATTCCCACCACCAGAGTCCACCTTCGCCACGGAACATAAAGGTGGCGAATGGAACCTTCTGTTCTCCGCATCCCAAGACATCGAATATCTTGGTAATTTGCTTGACCCATGTTTCCGCCATGATCGGATCCGGCTTTCCTTAAATTTCGTAGTCCCAACTCTTTGAATCGCTTGGGCAGTGACAACCCGTGAATTGTTATCATTTCTCCCTCAGATTTTGAACACGAAGTCTCCTCGTCGATTTTGCATGAACCGCAAAAAAGCTTCTAAACATCCCTCGCTTCATCATCCGTGTCAGCAGGTGTTGTTCACAGGAGGAACATTGCCACTGTTGCACGCTCTCCTCATTGGTGAGTACAGCGCCTCCACTGGCCTCATGTCCATTGTTAATATTCTCACGACATTCTCAAATACTCGTCCATAAAACAAGGGTTAATTAAGGAAATCAATATATCACATAATATCCTTATATATCTTGACCAACTAAAAAACTAAGATTAGGTAGGACACACTTTAGCGAAGGATTTACTCGCCTCTCTCCCTCCTAGTTCTATTCCCCATCTCCACCAGAGATCATATCCCTAAGCTCGATACCAACCGTGACGCCCCCAAAATAGGTATACATCACCCATTCCGAGTTGTCAATACATGGTACGTAAACAACTACAACTTTATTATTACAACAAGAAAAGCGTGAGTTTGAATACAAATATTATCTTCTGACAATATCTATACTCAAATAAATCCTCATCACATTTATTGATACATTATTTTACAAAAATGGTGAGGACTACTAAACAATTCTTTCTAAAACCTTCATTCCATACCCCGACCTCATACTCGCTTATATTCTCGCTCTCCGAGAAGAAAAATGGAACAAAAAGGAAAAGGGTGAGCTCAACTAGCTCAAGAAAGAATATTATGACTAAGATAATATACAACAAATTATCGTTAGTCTTCAACAGGAAAAATCTAATAGAATACAATAGACAACAAATTTTAAATCAATATTCGCAGTGGAAATAATAATTCATTAGAAGAGTTAAGTAGAGAATGCAAACTACTATCTTCTATGTATGAATTTAAAAGTTCATCGCTCTATCTTTTATCCTCAGAACATCAATCAATATATATCCGAATCAAATATTCATCTTTGCACTACAGGCCAAAAGATATTCATCACCGTAATCATGTTCATCTAAACACTGCTCATCTTTGCACTACTACCAAAGATATTCTTCAAATCATTCATCTTTGCACTACGTGCCAAAGATATTCAATAATATCATCATTTAAGACCGAGGATGATGAAAATATTTTTAAAGAAACGAATCCAAAGAAACAAAATGACAAGGATTAAGGATTAAGGATTCGTACTTTGTTTTATCCATGTTCAAAATACCTCAAAAATAATCATAGTGGTGTAAAATTCAAGAATGATCAAAACATGGATACAATCAAAGCTAGTATCCGAATAGATATTTTGGACAAAAAGAAGAAATTTCATTTTTCTATGAATAGTCTTGCAGATATCGTGAATAATGGTCAGATATCGTGAATAGTCTTGATATCGTGAATAATAACTCTCAACACCAAAAGATAGAAATTCCACAAAAAAACATCTTCACGCTTCATGAATAGTACTCAGTAAATAGTAACTCGTGAATAGTAACTCATGAATAGTAACTCGTGAATAGTAACTCATGAATAAGTAACCCCGACATGGAAAAGTTCCAAATTTGATAAAAAGTTCCAACCAATATTTCAAAGATAATGATATTGAAGAAATAATATCATTTGAGAAGAAAATAACATCCCTTACCTCGAAAGATTAAGTACTTCTAAATTGAATAATGGGTATAGTCTCAAGGGACTTGCACCATCTAACAATACTCAAAGTATACTCACAAGAATACGCTCGATATATCGAGAGAGAAATAGAGAGAAACTTCAGTTTAAATGTGTTTTTCAATTCTAACCTAAGCACCCTATTTATAGAAAATGCTTAGAACACCAAAGCGTAAAATTAAATATAATATTAATATATTTTCACATTTTCTTTAGCCCACCTTAGACAACTGATCTCAGCCCATTTGAATCACATGTGAGGCCAACTTAGTTGCAAAAAACGTTTTTCTCAAAATAATTAACTAAAACTCCCAAAAATTAATTATTTCTAACTTCAATAATTCATAATAAATAGCCCTTTTATCGAAAAATTCAAATCTCGCTGCGTTTTATAGGAAATTCAATTTTCTACAACTTTGCGAAGAAAGTTTTTCCAATTCCAAATGAAATTGATCAAATCCACAAATCACAAGCAGGCGATTTTACGTGATATAATCAAATTTCTGATTAATAATTGTGTCCACCAACACACAAAACATGTGTTAAACATTTAATACCACAAAATACTCTTCCTCCTCATATACTCATATATCCCACATTCATTGTAAAAATATCATCGTTAATATATTATTAAAATAATATATTTAAATAAATTATTTTATCGTAAAAAGATAAAATATTAATTTTCAACAATTGTCACATTAAAAATTTTCTCATTTATATCCTCATAAAATCAATATTTTCCTCATCATATAAATCAATAATTAATTATTCATAAATAATATTACGAGAATCACATTATTGACAACCAGGCGCTTCCTGGATAGAGGGCTTTCCAATAAGGATCTCTCTTCTTGGGCGCCGTAATTAGATGACCAAACCTCTCCTTATGTAACTTTCTAGACATTGTCAATAATGTTATCTTATAATATTATTCAGATAATATGAATTATTGTCTGATAATGGAAAATACGGTTGTAATGACAATTATCAAACAACATGAGAATATAAAATGTCAACGTAGCAATTATTGAATCAATAAAATAAAATAATTTGAGCAAGAATTACTTCAGAACCATTATTGAGTAGTGCCTTCAATAATTGGTGCAATACTGCAATGCTACTATCTGACAACGCATATTACGTGTTTTTAACCAATCGGGTATTCCAACAGTGTTAATTCAGAATAACTACGCTAGTTATTTTTAAACAACTTATATTTGTCGTTTTCTTCATCCAATCGCTTTTTACATGGGGCCCACATATGGGTCATTTCTTGGCCATCAGCATTTAATATTCCCCGACAAGCATTTAAATATTCTCCGACAACAATGAATATTTTATAACCACTTGCTTATTTTAAAATATTTATGTATTTTACCCCTAACTATCTACATTAATCAAATCAACCCTTACTATTTCAAAATAATAAATAGAGAAAATTAAATTTCATTAATAATAAATTGGGGTCTTACAGTTGCGGCTGGAACCATTATTGCGGTGAAATTGGGAACGTTGATGAAAATTTTTGGTGTGTTTATTTTGTGAGGCAGCGTAATTGATGTTGGTGGTTTGGCGCTGAGATTGAGATTCAACAACAATAGCTGTACTTGGAGAGATGGAAAGAGATGAAAAACGAGTTTGGAGTGTTTCTTCTTGTATGAGAAGGTCATGAAATTCATCAAATGAGACGTGAGGGTGGAGATGGAAAGATGTGATTAATTCCTTAAAATCACTACCAAGTCCATCAAGTATATGATCAATGAGATCACTTTCAGGAATTATACATCCAGCAGAAGCAAGTGAGTCAGATATGGTTTTTGCGCGGAGAAGAAAGTCAGATATAGAGGTGTTGGCGTCTTTCTTGAGGGTGTGAAGATTATTTTTCAAAGTTCGGATATGGGTTTTAGAGGAAGAGGCAAACCGGTTATGAAGGATGTCCCAAGCTCCGGGAGCAGTTTTGCAGGATACAAGTAGATTTTGAACAGGAGGAGAAACGGTGGCTCGGATCCAAGTAAGAACAAGACTTGTCGCACTTTTCCATTTGGTGTGTTCTGGGTTAATGGTTTTATCATCTAGTTTTTCTAATGGACAATTTTTGTCATGTACAACATGTTCAAGAGAGTGAGTGCACAGAACCGCAAGAAATTGAGAACTCCAATTTAGATAATTCTCTTTGGTTAGGATGGTGTTGGATAATAAGGATTGAGGATTAAACAGAACTGGAAGGGAAGTAATAGATGACGCAGATGCCGAGGGAGATAATGTAGCAGAAGAAGAAGAAAAGAAGGTTTCGACCATGGTGAAAGTACTGTTTAGGTGCAGTTACGCCAAAAGCTTTGATACCATGAAAGACAAGATATCAGAGATGAAAGACAAGATGTCACAGGAATTAAACACGTATTTCTGTTCTAGCTTCATTAGTTGTACAAGATACATCAGACCTATATATATGCACATAAGGGAGAATCACCTAAGGCTATAAATTAGGGATTAATACAATTACTTAAGCTAACATTAAGGGATGTTATGCTAACATTAAGGGATACATCAACTAAGAGTTTACAACAGTCAAATCAGGAAATAATGGAATGTAACAACTGTTAAGTGCGATGTGGCGCGCACCAAATACTTGGTTGACAGACTTTGCGGTGTGGTAGTCCAGCGCCATGGCGCTATTATTAACATGTTCTTTGGCGCGCTATTAACATGTTGAGCTTGGGACGGTCCGTGCCATTGGCATGCTTTCATAACACAACTATTTATCCAAATTTACTATGCCGTTTATCATTTTTCTTTTTCCTAAAATAAAATATTTTGTCATTGACATATTGAAAATGAAGACATACCTTTAAAGAGATGCAAAGCTAATATACGCAAAAAAACTATATTATTCTAGTATATTAAAGTATGTGCGTAACAAAGAACTATTTTATCCAAATCTACTATGCTATTTATTGTTTCTTTTCTGTAAACTAATTTTATGTTTATTTTTATTTTTGTTGACACGTGACATGAAGACAGTTTAAATGCCATAAGGCCTCTTGTAGCTTGCTCCAGATAAATATACTAGCTAAGGGAAAACAAGATGACAATTGAAACTTCTATAACCAAACTTGAGATAAGATAGCATTAACTAATTAATTAATTGAATAAGTGGAAGCCTAAACTCCCAACCAACTTGGATAATGTTCGGATATTTCACATGAATTTTACATTGGAAAAATTCAATAGTGTAGATGTGTTAATAAGTATGGTAAAATCTCAACCTAATAGGTTAACCTTTTAGGTAAAGAGGTGGTCCGACATGCTCATTGGGTCAGTCTACACATGCATGTGCGCTTCTAGTAACATGAATATGTGGAGCCAGTGAAAAGAAAAGCATAAGATGAAATCTTTAAATAATACTTTTGCACTCCCTAAATCTAAAAACATATAAAGGTCATTAAATGAAGTCGGTCCCATCTACCCAGAGTGCTACAATTGAAATTAGTGTTATTGTAGTTATTCTGATTAATGTTGCAGCTGTTGTTGGCACAAGGTGGCTGCTCTAACATTTTAAACAAACTTAAAATCTGAACAATTCTCTAGTGCACAAAGCAATGGAATTTAAGTTCAACATATGATACGAATCGCCCATAAGGGATTGTGACTAAACTAAATAAGGAAAAATATATAAACTATGGTCAGCAAAATAAGGAGACGTGGAAACATTTTCAGTGTCCATTTAATAACTTCACAAATACACAAATAAAAACTAAAAGGAAAAAAGAACTTTATGGACTTGCACTTTGTTACTATAATACGTTGTATCTAACATCTTTACATCAGCATTAGGATTCTATTGCAGTCAGATAAATGTTACTACATGCAAATATGCTATATAATGTTTGAACAAGTATTATTCACTCTGTACCTGTGACAGAAAGAACTTCACCAACATCCTTAGTCGTATAACTCAAGCCCCCTAACCTCCTAGGGCTCACCGCCCATAACGAGAATATCTGAGAAAAATACAAAGCAATAGTGTTAGTAATACGAAATCAAACATATATTTAATAAAAGCAACAACAATCAAGCCAAGGTACTTGTCAATGTCCTTTTAATTGACTATGAGCATGATTTAAGCTATACTAAGCTTTCAGGGTACCAACAGTGTGTTTTGTAGGCTGACAAGGAAAACCATGAACATTTGTTCTTCCGGTGCAATTTTGCCACATTGAGAATTGGACACTTGGGTTTACATTGATGTTAAAAAAAACACTAAGAGCTAGCTAACCAATTCCCATGACAAATTGACACCTAAATCCCAAATTATTAGGGAGTTCAAGATATAGGATCACTGCCCAAAAATTTATACAAGGAGCCACATAGCCCATATATATATTTGGAAAACAATTTGGCTAAAATTTTGAAGGTCAGCTAAAAACTAGTCGACAAAAAGTCTATCATTTTATGAAGTACAATCACCAGTAGATATAACTTCTAGTTACAACAACGTAAGAATATCTGTGAACCAAACATTAACAAGGGATCATATATTATAACATTACTGTAGTTAAAACCATTTCAGAAAACAATAGTTTCTTACCTCTGTGTAAGCATAATCATGAAGTGAGAAAACACAGTAAACTAAGACAGAAGACATCAAGGGCCAGTTCTTGAATAAGCTTCTTGTAGAATTTGATTCCGTTCTTTCGCGTGCATCTTCCTTCGCACTCTCCAATGTCTCTAATGAGTCTTCACCTGATATATTGTGTAATTCAAGCACGTGCAATGTTTCCTACCATTTCAAGGATTCAAAATCAGATATGAAGGTTGAATATAATATTTTCTACTTTTGTTTCATTGATTGGTAGCAATCATGATAGATTTATGATAAGAGAAAGAAAATCAACCATATAAACTTTTGAATGCCCTAGGATTCTGCATGCACACACAAAAACAATTAAGTTCTTAAGCTGATTACAACATTCCAAGGGGATAGTATAATATATCCTGACCAGAATTAAATTCTAAGAAACCCAAGAGCGTGCCAAGATGAATAATAAAATTTTCAGTCTGATAACAGTAAATATTGATAGATAATAAAAAGGAGGCCACAATCCTACGGAAATGCTTAGTCTCATTTTCAGGGAGGGCTATTGTCTCATTTTTCTCTTAGTAATGATCTTCGTGTATGGGAAATATAGAAGGATATCTGTTTCTTATATCAACAGATATTGACAAGTTATACTTCAATAAGGAGTATATTTTTCCGGTTGTACGACTTCCTGTCCTTTTCTGTAATCTATCCTTTCTAAAAAAATACTTAATAACTAAAACAAGTAAAAAGCACCTGAAAGAGAATTTAAAATAAATGATAGCAGAATAAATATACTAAAAACATACCGGAAGCCAAAAGCAAGCGACACTCACAACCAAAGCAAATAGTGATATAACAAGGCAGGGCAAGAAGTATGGGAACCTGGAATACGGTTCATAAGTTGGATTTGTCAGCACTATGAAAATAAAAATCCAGTAAAGTAAAGCAAGAGAAGAAAATTACCTCCCAAATATAGATTCTTGAGAAAATAAATCTGGAAAATTATCTGCAGGCTTAAAAATATTTCAAAAGAAACAAAAAAAAAACATGAACAAAAAGGTTACATGCATATATATATATATAAAAGAACTCTTACCTACACTGATAAAATCTGATTCAGAACAATACTCAATCCTTTGAGAAAGAAAGAGATTGTCTATGCACACAAGGAACTCAGAAAATTCTATAATTTCTTGGAGTAATGGCAAAAGATTTAATTGCAAGGCATGGAAATTTAACCCGAACAAAAACTAAGTTTATTAATTCTAATTAATAATACATTGATATTATATCACACAACGATGACATTGCGCTGATAAATACATCTTTCAAGATTTTCATGTGAATCTGATTCAGTGCAAATTATACCTGATAGACACATAATTAATACATTTTAATATTCTTATATTTATTATTTTATATGCTTATTTTATTTAACTAATACATTTTATTTTGTTTTGTAGAAAATAATATTTATTTCTCTTGGGGAGCAAATAAAGGATTTATATCCAACTTTTAAAGATGGAAAAGGACTCTTGGAGAATTATCATATAGAGATTAAAGTCAAAAAGGAAAGAAGAGGGAAAAAAAGAACAAAAATGTCCAAGTTCAATAAATCTAAATTAGGACACAAATTTATTTTACTCTATAAAAAGGTCTCTTGTTTTAGAGAGAAGAGTATTAGGTATCGTATTAGTTTAGGTTAGAAGTAGGAATATATTAAATTACTTCTTCATTATACGTTCGTTGGATGATCATGAATTAAAAGGAGTTTTCTTATTTATTTTTAATCTTCTTCCCTTCTATATTTTAGTTAGTTTATTTATTTTCATGTCTAGTTAATTTCTTTAATCTAGGATAAAGATGAAATTAAATAATTATTCATGATAATATTTTCCATCTCTTCTATTATTTATGTTTAATTAATTTCGCCTTCATATTTCGTTATTGAAATACCTTCGTTTTATAGTTCTTATGTGATTTTAAATTAATTAAGAGGTTTTGATAGATTATTGTTAAGATATGAGTTTTTCATAATCCATGTTTGCTCAAAGAAGTTTTGATGGGTTATAGTTAATTCTTAAATTTTCATAGTCTATGCTTGCCCACGTTAATTGTAAAATTACTAAATTAAAGGGACGGAAGATCAAAATCATAATTAAGTTATAAAAATATAAGACATTGAATTGACTTATTATGTTTATTATTTAATGGATTCGAATTCCTAGATTGTTTTCTCATTATTAGTTTTCATATTCTAGTTAATCAATTCTCAAATTTTATTTCTAATTCGCCTAAAATAGATATTAAGGATATATTAAAATTAATTTAGTCTATGTGGGTTCGACCTATACTTGCCATGGTTCTTCAATTCGACACTGTGCACTTGCAGTACATAATTTTAGCATATCAAATTTTTGGCGCCGCTGCTGGGGACTAGACTTAATTTTATATTCCTTAAATTTTATTTATTCGAATTAGTTTTTTTTATTTCTAATATTGTTTTATTTTTCAGGATTATCGACGCGGATCAACGACACAAAAAATCAAAATTATTGCTGTGCTTTTCCTGGTATTTTGTATCTTAAGTCAAAAAAAATATTAGCATAGTTTTTTTCTAGTTAGAAAACTAATTGCATTTACTCACGTAGAGCACATCCTATTTAGCTTCTTTTTTTTTGTCAAATATAAACTGTGGTGATTGCTGAAGGATTGAGGTACGTCAAAATTTATTCTTCTTTCGTAATTCACATAGTTTTAGGACACTTTATTTGTTTATAGTTTTTTTATTTGTTACATTTTCATCTTTAATCTAACATTAAGGGCAAAAACCTGTAACAAGATAAGGTAGGGATTTCATCACCCTTCTTTGGCCCACAAACAAACCAACCTGCATAACATTGCCCTAATAAAATTAAGGATTAATTACATATTTTAGTACATTTTTAGAAATAATTACAATAATGGTGTAGAGATAAAATAATTACAAAAGTAATACATTTTTCCATATTTATTTATAAAATTAATACATTTGGGTATCCTTTAATCGTGGCCCACGATTATCTCCCTTATCTCTTCCCGTTAATTATTATTTTCTTATTCAAACATAACAGACCCATTTTTGATCTCTGTTCCTGTTTTTTTCTCTTTTTTCTTCACCCTCTTTTTTCCTACTATAAACCAAAGTGGTGACGGTTAATTCATCTATTATTTTTCAGGAAGAATACTGTTGGTCAGTACGAGAGCCATGCGACATTCACTCTTCCAGGCTTGTACACAGTTGTTCATGGGATTGATGTTTTTGATCCCAAGTTCAATATTATTTTCCCTGGGTCAGATATGTGCATTTACTTTCCGTAATCAGAGGAGACGATTACAAATTTAGACTATATAGATAATATTTATTTGGCATATTTTGTTTTCAAGGGTTCTTATTTTATTTTGGGTTAATGCGGTGGTTTGCTGAGTGATCCACTACAGGAAAAATAGCTATTTGCAACCAAAGCTTTCAAATGATCGCCCATCCGGTCATGATAGATTAATAATGACCACCATCATCGTGATAAATCTTGATTCTAATCGCTAGTTTATATAAGCGACCGCATGCGGTCGCTGACATGCATTTTCCTCCCAAAAATTGGTGCGAAACGTTGGCATGTATGTTTTTTGCGACCAATATATATATCAGCGACCGCATGCGATCGCTGATCCATCCACGTCATTAAAAATTAGCGACCGCATGCGGTCGCTGATTCTCTTAAACGTAAACAGACTCAGGCATTCGCTCGATCAGAAGAAAAGAAAAAGAGGGAGAGCAGAAGAGGGAGAAGAGGGAGGGAGAAATTGTATCTGAAGTCGCCCGTCTCGACAACTCAGGTAGCAAACTTGTAATTATTATTAATTAAGTATTTATGCAAGAGATTTCATTAATTGGGTTTTGATTTTCAATTGTTTTTTTGCAAAAGTACTGAGTTTTGTTTTTCAATTGGGTTTTGATTTTCAATTGGGTTTTGATTTTTAATTGGGTTCCAATACAGTTCTATTTTTTTATTTTTTCTCTGTTTTCTCATTTGTTCCTTGGTGTGTTGGAGGCAAAAACCGTCGATGTTCGTCATTCTGTTCAATTGGGGTTCAAATATTGCAGTTATTTGTTTCGTCTGGGTTGGTGCAATTGGAGCTAACGATTATGCATATACAGTAGGATCTTAGAAAAACCACTCAAGAGTTTGAAATCAAGAGAGCTACTAATTTTCTACAAGTAATCACTACACCTTAATTAACTGCTAAATTCAGGGTTATGTTACTTCCTTGTCCCTAAAAGTTATTCATTTTTTCCATATTTAGGGCCTGGCTAAAAGTTATTCATGTTACTTCCACATTTATGTTATTTATCCACATTTATGTTACTTCCTTGTCCCTAAAAGTTATTCATTTTTCCACATTCAGGATTTGTTTCATCTGCGACCATATGCGGTCGCAGATAGGCAGTCGCTGATAAGCTTTTTTTGTTGTAGTGATCATTTAAAGCCTATAATTTTTTCGATGGAAAGGCTTGATAGGGTGAAAAACATCACAGGGCTGATAGAGTGCTATGGTAAAAATACAAAGCTGAGGGAACTGGTAAACCTTGTTCTGGTTTTTGGCTTCAATGATGTTAAGAATTCCATTTTTTTTTATCTCTTTTTCCTACTATAAACCAAACCTTTTTTCCTATTATATTTGTCCCAATGCTTACCTTGATTATTGGATTTAATCCAAAATCAGCAACTGATAGAAGAGATTGATAACCAAACCTTCATACTAAGGTTACCAATCTACCTCCACACTTGCAGTTTTTTCATAGTGCAGTTAGTAACCAAACTTTCATACCAAGGTAACCAATCCACCTCCACACCTTCAATTTTTTAATAGTGCAGTTGGTAACCAAACCTTCATACTAAGGTAACCAAACCTTCACACCAAGGTAACAAAACCTTCATACCAAGGTAACCAATCCACATCAACACCTACATTTTTTCATAGTGCAGTTGTTAGCCAAACATTCATTCCAAGGTAACCAATTCAGTGTTATTAGGTTACCAATTTATTTTGAATGTGACGCAGTTGGTAGCCAAACCTTCATGCAGTGGGTAGTCAAACCTTCATACCAAGGTAACCAATTTAGTTTTATTAAGTTACCAATTTATTTTGAATGTGATGCAGTTGGTAGCCAAACCATCATGTAGTTGGTTGCCTAACTTTCAGACCAAGGTAACCAATTCATACTGCAGGTGTGGAGGTAGATTGGTTACCTTGATATAAAGGTTTGGTTACCTTGGTATAAAAGTTTGGTTACCTTGGTACAAAAATTTGGTTATCAACGTTACATTGCACATCACCCTCTTATCTCTCTCTTTCCTATGCAGTATATAATTATTAAATTGGTTTAACAGTCCAACAAAATTGGTTTAGCAGTTGGGCAACCCAAACAAGTTAAGAGAGTACGTGTACAATTCCGGTCCGACTGTCAATTGCATAATAACCGATTATGGTTGTTTGGTTTTTGCTTTGGTAACAAATCAGATCGAAGTCTACCCCATCACTACCCACGACCTCAATCTTGACTTGCCACATCACCTTTCGTCGCCGTGATATACCTGTCTCCTTTCACCTCTGGTCACACTCTTCTCCATCTATTTCTCTTAACAATCAGTGGTATTTTTATTTAATACCCAAATGTATATTAAATTAATACCCAAATGTATTAATTTAAATTTGAATTATTATTTTGAATTTGAATTTATTTTTGTTGTTAGATCTCAGATATTTGAATTTAAATTATTAATTATGGCAGTTATTTCTCCTTAATTTTAGGTTTCCTTATTAATGTGAATTGCGTTATTTTTGTAATTATTTTGTGTATGTATTATTTTTGTAAATACTTTCTAATTATTGTATATTAGTGTTAAGGACCCTAAAATCAAGTAGACGTTGGCCCCTATGAATTTCGAGCTCAAATAGGACAAGAAACTCCAAGAGAAGTCTAAATTTTAAATTAATCAAATTACTGGCGTCTAGGCAAGTGGTTCAAAAGGCAAATGCCTAAAGAACGTGTGGTTATTCAATTAGCCGTTGTACCTACGGAGAGACTCCCTTCTTTTTTAAACTTACCTGGCTAGCGGTGTAATTAATTTTGAATTTTGGAGACCTTGCGGTGTAACTTGAAACGGTTAGGAGTTGTCTAGATTTTATTTATGTTAACCGTATAATTAGGAATTTTATTTTATTTATATTTTTTTGTGCGATTTTCGTGGTTAGTTGCATATTTGTTTTGTGATTGGTGGAAAGATGAACTCTTATTATAGTTAGAATAATAATTTTGCTTGGCCTCAAGAACCTTATTATGAAAATTTTAATACGCACCGAGTAAATTAATATTTTTCAACTTATGAATTGAAAATCCTTATCTAAGTTCATATCCATATCCATATTTGGATCCAGAACCTCATTATCCACAAGAAATATCAAATGAAGAAGATGAAAGACTTAGTGCATTAGAGAAAACTATGGAAGTTTTAATGAAAAATCAATTTAGCATTATATCTCGTCTAGATATTCAAATGAGTCGATTAGCCATCATAATAAATGAACAAGAGGTGGGTGAGTTTTTTAGTAACTCTGATGTTAATTTTGAAAATCTTGATGGTTATAAAAATGATGAGGAAATGAAAAATCTGTATTCAATTCTACACAATTTGAGTCAAGCCAATATGAGGAGTACTCTAAAAAGTATGAATCTATATTTAAAATTGATCATGCTGCATTTGATGAGTGTTGAAAAAGTCTATAAGCCTAAATTTCCACAACCTGACAGACTTATTCCAAAAAAACTACCTAGTGATTTTTTGGACCAGCCCATTAAAGTAGCCATGATACAAGAGTTGTCAATGACCTAAGAAATAATTGAAAATAGACTCTTAATTGAAAAAGAGCCAATTAATTTTTTCTTAAATCACATTGCCCAAAATTGGAATGAATCCGAATATTTAGATAAGGTCAATGAGTTGTTGAAATCCACTACAAATAAGTCAACTAAATTAGAAGACACATTTGAACCAATTCTTCCATCCTTTGAACATGTTAGTGAAAGTTTTCTTGAGGTAGACTTTAAACATAATTCTGATGAAAATTCTGACTATTTTAAATTTCCTAGACCTCCTGAAAATAATGAAAAGTTCACACTCACTTACCCATTTATATCATTCATTTTTAGTCACATACTTTTTAGGATATATGAAATTCGTAGGTCTGCACATTTGTTTTCCTTCTCACCACATTTTCTCGCAGAACAAATACCCCACATACAAGGTACAATTCTTTCACATCTTTGTTCTCTTTTCTTCATTTGCATACATTGAGAATAATGCATGATTTAGGTATGGGGGAGTTTGTTTGTATTGTTGTATTATATTTTTTGAAGAAAAATATAGTAAAAACTAAAAAAATAAAAATAATTTAAAATTTGTTTGACTTTTTATGAGTTGGATTAACTCTAATAAATATATGTGGAACAAAACTCATGAGTAAGATTAAAAGATTTAGAACTCTTTAATCTTTGATTGAATACAAAATCTTAGTTCGAAACATCATCTGAAATAAAATTGAATTCCTATGCATTTTTTGCACTACACATTTACACTAACTTTTAGTTGTTGATATAAACTATGATTCGAGCAATTTTAAGAAGAAAAAAATTTGAAACAAAAGAAGAAAGAAAAAAAGTTGAAAAAAGAAATAATTAACTGCTTCAATGTCCATTTAACGAAATAACCGGTTATCCAAGCTTTAGGAAGCATCGATATTCACACTGAAAAGTATGATGGATAAAAACAGTTTGACTAGTCTAGTTTTGTGGCCTTTGTTCCTCGAGTTAGTAAGCCTTTAGGGGTGTCTCTACACCTAGTGCCCTAAAGTCAATTAATTTGGGAGTCATTGGTCCAACGCTCGCTACATGGGTAACTCTGAAAAGCCTAAAAAAAATGAGGCATTGCACAAGTCAAGAAAAAAAATAAAAAAAGAAAAAAAACGAGTTTGCTTATTTTTATGGTAAAAATCCATACTAAGTCACATCATATACACATGCATGCATCACATGAAATTAATTTAATGAAGTATGGTCTCTAAAATAAAGATTGAGTATTTTTGATAAGGTGAAAATGTGATTTTAAATTTAATTTAGCTTATGTATAATGCCCGTGGATATTTAGAAGTTTTCTTTCAATTTCATAATTTGTTGAATCCAAATATATTTTTAAATTTTGTGGGTATATTCACTGCAAACCCTCACGAGACACAACTCGTCCATTTGGGGTAACCTTGGGATTTAAAGGTTTGTTGCACATGCTAAGTGCAATCGTATTTCTTACGAAAATGGGGTAGTATAATTTTTGTTTTACTCGAGGACGAACAAAAGCTAAGTATGGGGGTATTTGATAGACACGTAATTAATACATTTTAATATTCCTATATTTATTATTTTATATATTTATTTTATTTAACTAATACATTTTATTTTATTTTGTAGGAAATAATATTTATTTTCCTGGGGAGCAAATAAATGATTTATATCCAACTTTTAAATATGGAAAAAGACTCTTGGAGGATTACCATATAGAGATTGAAATCAAAAAGGAAAGAATAGGGAAAAAGGGAACAAAAGTATCCAAGTTCAATGAATCTAAATTAGGCCACATATTTATTTTCCCTATAAATAGGTCTCTTGTTTTAGAGAGAAGGAGTATTAGGTATTGTATTAGTTTAGGTTAGAAGTAAGAGTAGATTAAATTACTTCTTCATTGTACGTTCATTGGATGATCGTGAATTAAAGAGAGTTTTCTTATTTATTTTTAATCTCCTTCTCTTCTTTATTTTAGTTAGTTTATTTATTTTCATGTCTAGTTAATTTCTTTAATCTAGGATGAAGATGAAATTAAAATATAATTATTCATGATAATATTTTTCATCTCTTCTATTATTTATGTTTTTATGTTTAATTAATTTCGCTTTCATGTTTCGTTATTGAAATATCTTCGTTTTATAGTTCTTATGTGATTTTAAATTAATTAAGAGATTTTGATAGATTATTGTTAAGATATGATTTTTCATAATTCATCTTTGCTCAAAGAAGTTTTGATGGGTTACAGTAGATCCTTAATTTTTCATAGTCTATGCTTGCCCACATTAATTATAAAATTACTAAATTAAGGGAAAAGAAGATCAAAATCATAATTAAGTTATAAAAATAGAAGATATTGAATGAACATATTATGTTTATTATTTAATGGATTGGATTCCTGAATTGTTTTCTCATTATTAGTTTTCAGATTCTAGTTAATCAATTCTCAATCTTTATTTCTAATTCGCCTTAAATATATATTAAGGAAATATTAAAATTAATCTAGTTTCTGTATGTTCGACCTGTACTTGTCAGTTTTTCAATTCGATACTGTGCACTTACAGTACATAATTTTAACGGGATAAATACATTTTTGGTACCTGTACTGGGACCTGACTTACAAGTAATTGGTACCCGAAGTGAAAAAACTTACAAACTGGTTATTGTACTCAAAAATTGTTGTCGTCTGGTGCTTGTACTTTCAAATTTTGAAATAATCGTTAAAATTGACTAACGGAGTAGATGAAAAATTCTGACGTGGCTTCCTCATCTGACGTGGATGATAATATGTATATGGGAGCATAACACATCAGTTTTGAAGGGCTTCTCACGTGACCAACTGAGGAAGAAATAAGGGTTAGGGAGAACGATTGAGAGACAAAATACAGAGAGGGAGAAGCGATTCGAAGTCGACGCGAAGAGATTCAAGCCTTATGGTGGATTCGGCCATATATATCTCAAAATTTGTTCGACAACAAAAAGTAAGCACCCAAACACTTATTTTTTCTTTCGTGTTTCCCATTTTGAGTAAACACCCAAACCCTTATTTTGAGTGTTAAAGATTTCTTCTGTGCACTCGATTTTGAACCTAATCTTTGTTTATGCTTACTTTATGTGGTTAATGCCCACCTTGTTGGATGTTTGTGGTTGTTTTCCCCAAATTTTGTGCTCTTGTTTTGAATTAAGGATATATGTTGAATCTGCAAATAAGAACACCTCTTGTGCTCTTGTAGCTTTCTCCTTGGTCTTACTTCCACAATCCACTTGCGTATCACTGTTCTTGCTTACTGAATCTCTCATTGCTTACTCTATGTTATTTTTTTGTTTTATTTACAATGACAGATATGATTTCGTTAATTGTGCACTATGGTGGAGAGTTTGTCACTAAGCCCACAGAACATTATGTAGGAGGATTGAAAAAGATTGTCCCTAGTGATCCTAATTTCTTGTGCACTACACATATAAATGAACAAATGGCTCATATATTAGGGTACCATACTACTGCTAAGGTTTTCTTTAAATATGGTGAAGGGTTTAGATTAATTCATGATGATGATTCGATTAGGGATTTAATTAAAGCTTCTGCAAAAGATATGACTGTAGAAGTTTTTGTGGATCATAAACTTGACAAGGATCACCCTGATTATCTGAAGAACCTTGATCTACTGAGTAAGCTCGAAGAAAATGAAAACGAGGATAACAATGGGGTGAATGCTGAGGGGAACAATGCTGTGAATGGTGACTTCACTAGTGATGAAAGTTCTGAGGAATCTGATGTTGACTTAACTGGTGATGATGAACAATTAAGCAGTGATGAAGAGTACCAAAATGCAAGAACAAAATTTAAGGAGTATACTAAACAAATGAGAAAGGTTGGAGATCCTGATGATGCTGGTGGTATTGATCTACATGAGTTGCAAGAGGAGGGAGAAAAGGAGGCTGAAAATGAGTTGCAAAAGGAGGGAGAAAAGGAGGCTGAAAATGAGTTGCAAAAGGAGGGAGAAAAGGGGGCTGGAAATGAGACTAATGTACAGACAAGTACACAGGAAGATGTTCAACAACAACAGACTGCAAATTCGGATGATGATTGAGAAGATACAAACATCACTGATAAGGAGTGGTCACCTAGTGAATATGAAGATTCAGATCAGCTGAGGTCTATGGATGAAGAGAGTGAAGATGCTGAAGAAGTAGATCAACCAGATAGGCTCAGTAGGAAAAAGAATGTGGAAAAGGTAATGATAACATTTGACCCCCTGAGCAAGAGGAAAGATATTGACTTTTGTGTTGGAATGATGTTTAGTGGACCTCGTGAATTCAGAGAAGCTATCAGAGGATATTGTTTGGGAAAAGGAAAAGATGTCAGGTACATTAAAAATACTGAGAAAAAGTTTCAGCTTATGTGTAAAAACCCAAAATGTCATTGGAAGCTGTTTGTAAGCAGAATGGATGACTCATATGAGACACTGCAGGTTAAGACATACCAGAAAAAATATAATTGTAGTAGGGCTTTCAAAAATAGGAAGGGATCAGTCAAATTCGTGGCTGAGTTTTATGGCAACAGAATTAGAAAAAACCCTCAGTGGAAGTTAAAAGACATGCAAGATGAGATCAAGAGAAAGTTTCAGTTGGACATTACTATATGCAAATGTTCTAGGATTAGAAGCAGGGCTTTAAGCAATGTTTGGGATTTACTAGTGGAACACTATGAAAAAATTTGGGATTATGCCACTGAATTGATCAAGTCCAACAAGAACAATACAATTGATGTTCTTCCACACGTAGCAATCCCACCGATCACCCTTTACTTGCAGAGGTTCTATGTATGTCTTCATGCTTTGAAAAGGGGTTGGCTTGAGGGATGTAGACCCATAATTGGGCTAGATGGATGTTTCCTTAAGACTGCTGTTGGGGGATAATTGATCTCAGCCGTGGGTAGAGATGGGAATAATCAAATGTATCCTATTGCATGGGCTATTGTGGAGACTGAAAAACACTGATAGTTGGAGATGGTTTATAAAATTGTTGGTTGAAGACCTGGAGGGAGGTGATGGGTCTGGGTGGACAGTGGTTAGTGATCAACAAAAAGGGTTGAAAGTGGCTATCGACGAACTTCTTCCTTTTGCTGAACATAGGAATTGTTCAAGACACATATACGCAAATTTCAGAAAAAAGTTCTCATCCTTAGCATTAAGGAAGGCTTTTTGGGCAACATCAATGTCAACATATGAAGTCGAGTTCAAGAGAAACATGAAAGAGGTGAATAGACTCAACAAGGATGCACATGATAAACTTCTGGAACTAAATCCTAAGGTATGGAGTAAGTCTTTTTTTAAGACTGTATGCAAATCAGATGTGGTGGAGAATAATATATCAGAATGCTTTAACGCTTGGATTGTGAAAGCAAGATGGATGAATTGTATTGATATGTTAGAAGAAATAAGGAGCCAAGTTATGATTAGGCTCCACACTAAAAGGGATGCAATAAAGAAGTCAGGTGATAATATATGTCTTAGGATCAGAAAAAAGCTTGATAAAGCTATTGATGAGTCTGGTTATTGTTCAGCTACATGGGGTGGAGGGAATCAGTTTCAGGTTAAGATGAGAGGAGACACATATGTTAATAACATTGACCAGAAGACATGCACTTACAGAAAGTGGGATTTGACAGGGATTCCATGTGCTCATGCAATTTCAGCAATATATTTCAGGGAAGAAGAGCCTGAAACTTATCTCGCTCATTGATACAAGAAGGAAACATACCTAAAAGCATACACACACATGTTAGAGGTTATAAGCAATTTTTGGGGTGAAACAAGTTTTCAGAAGATGTTACCTCCTCCAATATGCAATAAAGTCAAGGGAAGACCTAAGAAAATGAAAAGGAAAGAAGGATGGGAGAATCCAAATAATCCTACAAGGATAACAAGGAAGGGAAGGAAAATGCATTGCTCAAAATGTAGACAGACAGGGCACAATAAGGGTAACTGTCTTGCCATCAGTGGCCAAACAGATGAACTTCAGTCAAGTAATGTAAGTAGTAGCAATAAGGGTAACTATCCTGCCATTATTTTTATGTAACAGTTTTGTTTACCTGAGTTAAATATTATTGTTTCTCTTTGTCAGGCAAGTAGACGGCAGTTCAAGAGGAAAAGTTGCACTGCATCAGTTTTTCCAAAAAAATAATTGTAGCAATGACATGGTGCAGTTTGGTAATTCAAACAAGGTATTGTTATATCAATCAATTTCAGTTATCTTGACACTTCTCAATCAATTCATTAAACTCTTAGTGACACTTCTCTTTCTTTACTTCTCAACCAAAGTTACAAGTTAAGAGGATAAAGACCCGCGCTAAAGTACCAGTAGGATATGGTGTTTATGTTAGTCCTGAGGGAGCTGTAATAGATAATATGAATGGACACAACTCTGGCTTAGTTTTTTTGAGTTACAACTTTTTTAAATTGCAAGTATTTATGTTACTTTTATTTGTCATTTTTCATATGTAACCATACTTGTGCTTGGTTATGTCAAATGCAGATGTCAACTCCAGGCGAAGTCATATATCAAGATGGATCAAGCAGAAATAACACACCTCCCGTTACAAGAATGTATAGAACCCAACTTACATCAAACAACAATACACCAACTTCAAGCACAATGGAAACACTTAATCAGTCAAGTCAGTTGGAGAACATGAGAGATTAAGTTGGAAGCCAGTAGGAACATGAGATATCAATGTTTAATTTTTAAGAACTTTGTTTAATATTTAAGACCTTTGTTTAATATTTAAGACCTTTGTTTAATATCAAGTTTGGACAGTGTGTTCATTGAAATGGTTGGATATTGTTAATGGTAGTTATTTAAGACCTTTGTTATTTTCATTGGATATTGTTAATGGGAGCTGTAATAGACCTTTTTTATCTTGGATATTGTTAATGGTAGTTATTTTCATTGAAATGGTTGGATACTCCCCACAAGTGTTTATCCCATTCATTCATAATTAATTAATGCAGGCAGCCCACATAAGATTGTTCACTACTGAAACAATCCTAGCATACTTGCCACCAGCCTCCTTAATTTGCAAAAAACTAGAAAGACAAGAAACAGAGCATGCCATTCATTCAATGAAACACCAAACAACACCATTGAAACACCACCAGAAA
Organism: Panax quinquefolius; assembly: GCA_020205615.1. NCBI lineage: Eukaryota > Viridiplantae > Streptophyta > Magnoliopsida > Apiales > Araliaceae > Panax > Panax quinquefolius. Next base: position 99,241,036 of record CM035159.1, read on the forward strand.
CAAAGCATGCCATTCATTCATTAATTAAAACAAAGCATCATTCATTCATTGAAACAACAACATCATTCATTCATTGAAACACCAAACAACACCAAACATCAAAATCCATTGAAACACCACCAGAAACAAACCTTCAAGCTAACTAATACACTAAAATAGAGCATCATTTATTCAAATTCTAACACCAACAACACCAGCCAACTAACATCCATGAGCAAATTAAAAGAGACCATAAAAAATTTTCCTTTTGTTGAGCTTTGACAGTAATCTTCTTTAGCTTTTTAACCTCCTTCTCCAATGTCTTCACTGAATCAAGTTCTGCCAACTCTTTCCAATCCTTGGTCTTCTCACTATTTTCATTCTTCAATTTAACCAACCTCTCTCTGCTCATCTTCAACTTTAATGTCAAATCTTCAATAACATCTTTTGCTCTTTCAGGAAATGGTGGATCGTACCATTTAAAGAAACCGCAGTAAGCTCTTCTGTCCTATTACACAGCAACACACCAGCCATTTTCAACCGCAATCATATGAAAAGAAATAAAAAAAAGACATCTTTCCAAAATCTTACCCGATAATTATTACACCCAATGAATCGCTTTCCTCGATGTTTTGTTCCATCTTTCTTTGCCTCCCACATTTGCACCATTGCTTCATAGTGACACCGACTTGGGGAGTCTGGTGTAATCCATTCATTTTTGTTGCATGAACTACAATCTTCTTCCCTGATTTCATTTACAATTCCACTCCAAGATGAGCTCATCCTTTTAATTAAACACTGAAAACCCGAAGAAGAAGAAGAAGGAAGAATGAGAGAAGAACCCTAATTTTTTTTCTCCCAAATTTTGAGCTCTTTGTTTTTGCATATCGATCTCTTCGGTTTTTGGTGAGTGAGAGAAGAAGGAAAAATGAGAGAAAGAACCCTAATTTTTTTCCCCCAAATTTTTGCACTTCGTTCGGTGATCAGCCTTTATAGATGGGAAATACACATCAATTAAACTTTGTTGCCCAGTCATCGCCATGTCATCCTTTGCATCTGACCTGTCAAATTTTCAAACGGAACATGGATGAAACCCTATTGTTTAATCTGATTGCAACAATTTTGAAAGACAATAACCAGGTTGTAAGTTTTTTTCACTCATGCACTAACTCAGAATGAAATTCCCAGACAAGCAATCTCAAAAAATATATTTATCCCTAATTTTAACACATCAATACTCGAAACCAGAAGGTTCGAACCATCCCAGCTCTAACCCCCTTATGCACAGGGTTGGGCTGGATCGTGATATTTTGACCATTGAATTAGACTTGCCCAGAACTACAGCATAACCGGTACACTATCGTATATTCTCCCTTTTCCTTATTTTAGCCTATTTTTACCCAAAAAAACTACAGTATAAGTGGTACAAATCTAAACTGGCCCCTAGGGTGAAGGGTAAAGTATAATTCTTATTCTTCTTCTTTTCGTTTAATTAATAATTGTGCATAAAGGATGATCCGGGTATATGGTTTATAAAATTTTAAAACTCTATTTTATCACGTTTTCGCTTACTTTGTGCAATTTGATTGTGTTCATGAATTTTACAAACTTAACACCTCCCTATAGCTGTTCTTTACTGTACAATCATGAAAGACAACTAGAATCAATGTGTGTTTTTTTTTTCTTTTTTTTTTTTTTTAATGTTCACAGACATATCCCATGCTTGAAAACCAAAAATGCCTTATTTGTGATATGTACTGTCCAGCATGCATCAAGAACCTTTGTTCCTTCCAATTGCTAGTCACATGATATGTAATCTTTAATATATCCCCATAACAATTTGCGAGGCTTGTTCTTCTGAGTGTATACTCTTTATCAGTGTAATCACGTTGTTACATGAGTTTATTAAATCCACATATTAATATTTATTAAGTGTTTCTCAATGTAAAGTAGACTATTGGAATGTGTTCCTAATATAATTCCAATGTTTTTCCTAATCAATAGCACTCACTTCTTCAGATAGAATATCAGCGATGAAATTTTTTACTGCACTAGTTCTTAAAACAGTAAAGAATTAAAAACCTGTGCAAGGAATCCTCCCAAAACAGGGCCAATTATCAATCCTGTGCCCCATGCTGCACTAAACTGAAAGAAATAAAAATAATAACTTTATTAATTCACTGGATTGGTAATGTGATATTAAAAAGTCGCAGTATATATGCATATACCACAAGCACTTACAGTTGATAGTCCTAAGGCCTGGTATTCTTCACGACAAAGTTCACATGCATATGCCTGATCAAGGAGGAAATATTAACAACAGTACTAAAAGTTAAAACGAAATAATTAATATAATGGAAACAGCAGTAGTCGAACATTTTCAGATCTCGGCATGAACATTACCTTGCAACTATTTCTGAGAAATTAAAAGACATGTAAGAAGAGATACCTTTATTGGTCCAAGCAAACCATTAAAGCTTCCAAGAAGAAACCTCGTACTGATGGCCATCCAAAAGTTTCTACTAAGACCAAAAAGAGTGTTGAAAACAACTCTGAAATGAACAATAATAAAAATTGTTACACGGAGAGGAAAGCCTATCGAAAGTAGCCAAAGGTAATTTCAAACTTCAGCCAAGAGCAGCCACAAACGTTGTCGAAATGCCTATGATGATAACTGGTTTGCGACCATATCGATCAGCCACTTTGCCCCAAAAGAGAGATGTTAGAGCCCTTCCAAGCATAAATGATGCCCCTTCATAAAATTAAGGGAGTTATGAGGACCGGAGTGAGTCGAAGTGACATGCAATTATTAACGGACATACATCATACCTTTATTGAACATGGAAAAAAAATAACTCACCCACATAACCAGCATAATAACTGATATCTTCTTCTTCTTTTGCAATATTAAAATCCCTTATCTGCAAGAGATAAAATTGGATTTACTGAGTTTTACCATAATCGATTGTGAAACAACCCTAGGGTCAAATCCCAAGTTCGAGGTTCATTCAAAATGTCATGACCGAGTGTGTTATTACTAGTAACTTAATTTCTTATATATTGACAAATTATTCTCATATCTTTTAATGTGGGACTGAATGTTACAGATTGTTAATGTTAATGCCGCGATTGAAAAAATGGAATGAATGAAAGAATAAAACTGTTTTAAGGTATTTCAACAGTGCAGACATGGGATTTTTACTCAACTTTAATGTCTCTTCCAATGCACGTGACAAACAAGAATTCATCTATCTATCTATCATCCTATTACGCAATAACGACTTATATAAGATTTATAGTTGAAAATGCTTTTTCAATTAATGTTTGTAGTTGCAACTAGGTATGATTAATACCAACTTCATTAGTAAATAAACAATTTAAGGCTCAAAGAATGAATGGAAAGCCCCAATTAAAAAAAACAAAAAAAAACAAAAAACAAAAACTAGTAGCAACTTAACAACTACTTAACTAACAAGATGAATAAACATTGTAATGAGTTTTCAATTCAAATTAAATCAATAATTATTTAAGTATAGAGTAGAATAATTGAATTTTTTTTAAGGTATAAGAATGTATAATATTTAGGGGCGGATCTAGCTTAGGGGCAGTGGGGGTCAATTGACCCCACTGAATTTTCAAGGTAAAAAAGAGAGTAAAATTTTAGGGTATTTAATAAAAATTTTAAATTTTAAATTTTAAATTGAAAAATATTATCTTCGTTCCAAAATTAGAAATACAATTTGACATTTTAAAGTCAATTATCGAAATCCTAAAATTCAAAATTGATATGAAATTATTTAGTTTTAATACAACAAATATAACATTTGTAAACTAACTATAAAACACTACTAATTATTATCTTTGTTGTTTTCAAAACTTGAAAGAACTTATATCAATTTAAGTTTTAGGATTTTGCGAATTGACTTTAAAAAGTTAAAATGTATATCTAATTTTGGAATGAAGATAGTATTAAATTCTTCAAAGTTCATATCCTATATTACCTTGGTCACTATAATACTCTTTGTCTCTCCCTTTCTCATCTAGCGGCTTGGTCTATTTCTTTCCACTAGTTTGACTTTAGAGAAAATTTGATATCTTGTATTTTTTTATTTATAATTTCATAAATTTAGCAATTGTTTTGAGATTTTTTGTAATTACTTATAGATTTTTGTAACTAATAAAAATGAGGTCTCAAAAAATGTTATTCAAAATTATATTTGGGCATTATTTTGTTTTTGTAATTTATTTTACTACTTTTATTTTTGCGGGAATTTGTTTATTTCAAGTTTGATGCCATTAACCTAAGAGGCTGGATCCGCCCCTGAATTAGTATCTTACCTTCTAATTCTAATGTGTCATGTAGCATACTTAGTATTCCAAGTTTTGATTATAAAATTTGAATTTTATATGATGGAATGGTGGAAAATTTGTTTTGTATTTGTAGTTTCTAATGTCAGATAGTGAAATGAGTCGTACATTGTGAAAAGAAGTTCTTTTTTCAAGAAATTAAATTTGAGCATAATTCAAGAGTGTGTATTGTACTAAAGTAAAATTACATCACTTGAAAAGTTATAGTCATTAGCACTTAGACTTCATAATATTACCAATAATCCATTTATCTATAAAAAAATTAAAAATTTAGTGGGGCTGAAGCCCACACTCGCCCAAGTTTGACTCCGCCCCGATTTCAAGTGCAAGTATTGTTGGTGGTGGTGGGTAGTGTAATATGATGACAATATTATCACATATATCGATTCCACCACCTCTCACATGTAATAAAAAGCAATTAGATGGAATAAATTTTTATTCTATTAAAATGGTTTATCCTCGAAACTAATCATCAAATAAACTATTTTTTATACCATTCCTTCCTCCATTCCATTCCATCAATCCAAATGTAGCATAAGAGATTTGTGTGATAGATCCTATATGTTAGAATTTGAGGATAAAATCAAGTGAGTTTCATTAATTATTAGAAATGAATCCACATATCAATGTGTTATACTCCATGAGTAGATTAAAATTATGTATTTGGAAGCTCAAATCAATGGGGTAATGAATAAGAAATTAATTACTCCCAAAGATCACCATTGGAAATGTTATTAAATACTTGTGGGAAGCTAAGTCCCACATCAGTTAAGAACTAAAAATAAATTGAGTATATATACAATTTTGTTAGCTTTTAGGTTCACAAGGAGCACCCCACTTTTGTGGAGAAGAGAGGACCTAGCCAAGGCTTGGTTTGAACCACGCGCGCTATCGCCAACTGGCTGGGTTGGGCCGAGTTTGAGCTCGAGGCTTAAGGCTCAAGCCTCGAGGGTCTGGGCCATTATATATTTTAGTTCCAATTTTATTTATTATCAAAATTGAATCATTTTAGGAAGCGTTATCTTCCTTCATTTTGAGAGAGTTCAAAGCATTTCTTTGGTTCGTTTGTGTGTGTTATTTGTAGTGCTGCTATAACACACGTTGTCATTGTATCCTAGAAGACAAGTGTCGCTATAACTCTAAGCACCAATAAAGTGGGCATAATTGTCTTAAGGATATAGTACATAGTACTAATCTTGACATATTCATTTCTTGCAATTTTGGTACGCATCAGATAAATTTACATATATATATATATATTTGCAATAAATATGGCTATCTATTCAATAACTATATAGTCGGTTCTTCTTCTACACCAATAATACGTAATGTGCATGTGAACTATGGAGAAAAACTAGAAAGGTTCAATGGTACATAATTCAAAAGATGACAACAAAAGATGTTTTATTTCACTACTCTTAACTTGACAAGATTTCTTTATGAAGATCCCCCTGTTCTCAACGAGAATGAAACAAATAGGCAAGTTATTGTTTTAATTGATGCATGGAAACATGCTGATTTCTTATGTCGAAACTACATCCTCAATGAATTGGATATCACATTATACAATGTGTATAGTTCTCTCAAGACAGCAAGAGAGCTATGAGATTCCTTGGATAAAAAGTATAAAACAGAAGATGTTCACGAAGAAGTTCATAGTTGGCAAGTTTTTGGACTATAAGATAGTGGATTTCAAGGCTGCCATCAACCAAGTCCAATTAAGAACTACAAGTAATCCTGCATGAAATACATGCAAAAGGTATGTCCTTGAGTGAATCCTTCCAAGTAGCAGCTATAATTGAAAATTTGTCACCAATGTGGAAAGATTTTAAGAATTATCTCAAGCATAAGCGCAAAGAGATGAAACTTGAAGACTTGGTCGTGAGATTAAAGATAGAAAAGGACAACCGTGCTTCTGAGAAGAAAGTAGGAAAGACATTTATGAAATTTAAAACCAACGTGGTGGAACAAGGTTAAAAGTTTAAAAAGAGAAAGAACTGAGGAAATGGTCCTAAACAAGGAACCAACAAAAAATTCCAAGCCAAGTGCTACATATATGACAAGCTCGGTCACAGTGAAAAGGATTGTCGTAAATGCAAAGACGAAAACAAGAAGTTCGCATAAGTTAATCTAACTGAAATGGACGGTCTTCTTGAAGAGGTTTCTGAAATGAACCTATCAGCAGTAGTTTCTGAAGTAAACATGGTTAGAAATCCCAATAAAATGATGGATAGATAATGGAGAAACCCGCTATGTGTGTTCTGACATGAAGATTTTCTCCACATATCAAGGAATTGAGAATGGACAACAATTGTACATGGCTAATTCTTCCACATCTAAGATTGTTGGACAAGGAAAGGTGGTGTTCTGAAGATGACATCTGACAAAAAACTCACCCTCAACAACGTGTTCCATGTGCTCGATATTCGGAAAAACTTAGTGTAAGGATCTCTTCTTAGTCAAAAGGGATTTAGATTGTTCTTTGTATTAGACAAGTTAGTCTTAACCAAAAATGGGATGTATGTAGGGAATGGAATATGAGCGATGAGCTCTTTAAAATGAATGTATTGACTATTGTACCTTCTAATATTAATAAAAATACATCTTCTGCTTATACGATTGAGTCATCTAATTTATGATACGATAGATTATGATATGTTAATTATAATACTAGACGTAGATTAATTAATACAGAATGTTTACCAAAATGTGAGATTAACCCCATTCATAAATGTGAAGTTTGCGTTGAGAAATTTTTTCAAAAATCTTCTTTTAAATCAATTGAAAGAAGTACAAAACATCTTGAATTAATACATACTAATATTTATGATTTAAAGTATATACAAACAAGAGGAGATAAGAAATATTTTCTTAATTTTATAGATGATTGTACAAGATATTGTTATGTTTACTTATTGAGAAGTAAAGATGAGGTCTTAGAAATGTTTACACGTTACAAGAATGAGGTTAAGAATCTGTTGGTGTATATATATATATATACATATATATATATATATATTGATTTTAATGATGACGATATATGTTGTATAAAGCTGATGTGTATAAGCAAGTTTTTGAGCTACAAGAACTGATTTAGTCATATATGATGCTGCTTATAATGAAGTTGAATTCATGAAGGCTCAACTTAGAAGTAAAGTCTGTTAGTGTGTCTTTGGGTTCTAGGAATTCTTGTACGTCTTTCTATCCCAAAGTTTTTAATTGTAATGCATTATTTAGTTGTTGAAAATCTCTGAAATTTGACTTGGATTAAAATTCTGAAATTATGAAAAAGTCAAACATCTAAATAAATTATGACTCTTTTATTCTGATTGGAATGAGTCTATTATGGAAACAAAATAAGTCATGCAAACTAATTGGGACTCTATCAATTGAATCATATCAAATTAAATCTGTTTCTAATATGTTTTCCTTCATTCAATTAAGCTTTTTCAAATTTCTTTATTTTGAAAATCAAAATATTTGAAAATTTGATTTGGAAGGTTATTTATTCATATACGTTGGACCATATCTTATCCCTGAAATCCTGTTTTATTCCAACAAAAATCTGGGCATTAATTATTGGTAACAATATTTTATATTCGTTGATCTCCTTATTATATATACACTTCCTTGTCGGCTAATTAAAATAACTCAACACTACATGCAATATATCTTCTAAGATTAAAGAGAGCTTTCAAAGAATATTTTCAACCACTATTTTGTTTCCTGTTCTTAATATCTTTTGGCTGGAAAATTATAGTATATTGTAATCATATTCCTTTTATTAAAATCTAAATTTAAGCCTTGTTTGGTTTAGTCGATCCAGTAGTAGAGATGATCTGTTCAAAGGAAGCTTGAAAGGTTGTAGAGGTGCAAAGGTTGCAGAGGTGTAAGGGGGCAGTACTGTCTAACTCATAGCAAAGTTTCTTTGAACATAGAGTACTTGTATTTTGAACAATTAATTTAATAAAAAGAGTCTCCAATACTAATTGGTATTGGACGTGGATTAAGCCACTAGATTAGAGGATATGAGTAGAATAAGGATAAAAGGAGTCTCCAACGATGAAATTTGAGTTTATTGCATTGAATAAAGCTAGACAAAAAGTTGAGTGACTTCGTCACTTTTTAGAAGATATTTCTATGTGGCCTAAACTTGTGCCTGCTGTTTATATCCATTTTGATAGTCAATCAGCAATTGGGAGGGCACAGAGTCACATGTAGAAGGTAAGTCTAGACATATCAAATTCGTCGTAGACACAATACTATAAAATAATTATTTTCTAATGATATATATTATGTCTATTGAGTACATAAAGTCAAAAAAAATATAGCGGATCCGTTGACTAAAGGTTTGACTGGAGAGAAAGTAAAAATAACATCGAGGAGAATGAGTTTAAAGCCTATAAATAAGGATCGTCATGATGGAAAACCAACCTGGTTGAGTGGAGATCCCAGGATCTAGGTTCAAAGGGACAACTAAATTTTAAATGATTCAACCAAATCATTATAAAGAAATTAATTTATTCTGCTCATTCCTATGGTACGAGATAGTGATACCTGCAACGATTTCAAGATAAGTTGTGCTTTTAATGATTCTTAAATCTTGATAACTAAGTGGGGTATGTTAGGATACTCTTTTTAAGAATCACTTATGTGAGTGTGAATTAGCCCAATTCTATGAGAATGATAAGATTATACTTCTCTAGAACACTCATAAATCCAGGAATGTTCGGGGTCGAAATGAAAAAATCATGAGAACTAAATAATGTCTGGAAAGATTTTGTGTAAATTTTTATTGTCTCGATTTACACAAACGGTGGACAGTTCAAGACATCACATTCACTGAACAACCAGTAAACCCGATAGTCTTTCACAAGGGAAGGTTCAAAGCAAGAAACCACATCTATCTATATAGATGATTTTCAATTCCGTATCTCTCTTGCAGTTTGCATAAATAAATGTGGGCAAGGAAAAAGTCGAATTGATTGATTGATAGAGGTTAAGAAACGGGACGATTTCAGATTGGTAGGAGGAGAGAAAACCTTGTTAGGTACTAATTGATTGATTGATGAGAGAGAAGAGGTCTCTAGAAGAACAAAGTCACAGTCGATTCCTCCAACGACACGTGGCAGAACTCTTAGAATTCGAGAACCTTGTTAGGGTAGCAAGAATTCAGAGAGCCTTCTTTAGTCTTTGGGTTGAGAGAGAATCTCGAGGTCTCCTAGTCTTCCAAAAGGTCCAAGTCCTGAGTCTCCCGAGAAGTCCCCTTCCAAAAAAATTAGGTATACGCCACCCATCTTGGGTCGCCACTTACATGGTACATAAATTCAAATACAACTTACTAATATAACTGCTGTACAATACGACATAAAACCCATCCGTGAGTTTGAATACAAATATTGTCTACTAGATATTATACAAACTCAAAAGGAGTCCTCATTACAACTATTATCACACTATTTCACGTAATAGTGAGGACTACTAATGCTATCCTCTCGACCATTACTTCGCTCCCGACTCGTCTCAAATATGTTCTCATTTCCTCAAGAGAATAAAGGAAAGAAAGGGGTGAGCTCAACTAGCCCAAGAAGAAATATTACGACTAAGATAATGCGTAATAAATTATCATTAGCCTTCAACAAAGGTTAAACCGATAAAATACAATAGACAACCAAATTAATCATAGCTTTAATAAGCAATCCATTAAAAGAGTCAAGTAGAGAATAAAGTCTACTATCTTTTAGGTTTTAAAAGGTTTTCATCAATTTTTATCACGAGACTCAAATTTTAATAAATAAACCACCACATCTAATCATCCCCGCATCTACTGGCCAAGGATTTTCATCAAATTATCAATGGTCATGACTATACCGAATCACCCCCGGTCATAATCATACCAAAACTATCCATCATCGCATTACAGCCACCGAGGACTTTTTGTCACATCATTTATATCAAGTCATGATTATACCGAATGATCCTCGGTCATAATCATACTAAGTTCATCTACGCACGTAAGCCAAAGATAACATAATATAACATGAGGATGATGACAATGACATAATAATTCAATAAAACAAGTTCAAGAATTATTTAATCCATGAATTATTAACGCCCAAATTGTCAACATAATACTCGCTTTCAGAGAGTAAAATTCAAGAATGATCGTAAGAATATTTCCATGAAAAGATATCGATGAAACGCAAATATCAAGGATATTCTACTAATTTCATGGAGTATAGAAGTCAAAGTTTTAACCAACCGGTATAATAAAGAATGGAATAACAAAAGAAATCACCACGCATGCAGATTGTGATGATAAAAGTTATTCCAATGTAATAATAATAATCTAACCAGTGTCGTGAAATTCACAATCGGCAGTGATGTTCCAATGTAATATAAAGATGGAACTGCATCCGGTAAAACACATGATAGATATTCCAATGTATCGATAAAGATTTTAACCAGTCCTGTAAAAAACACACATGCATGTGATGTTCCAATGTAATAAATAAAATTTAACCAGTCCCTAAAAAACACACGCATGTGATGTTCCAAATGTAATAATAGAAGAATGTCACCAAGTATAGGTAAAATCACAGATACAAAAGTTATTCCAATGTAATAATAAGCAATGGAATAACATAAGGATTTCACCAAGTATAGGGTATGCCATGATACAAAAAGTATGTATGTATAGTAGGTATGCCACTTTTACAAAAGTTATTCCAATGTAATAATAATGAATGGAATAATGTAAGTTCTCTTCAAGAAGAAAGAATAACACCCCTCACCGTAAAAAAGAACCTAATATAGAAGTAGTGAAGTAAAGTATATCACTCTTCTTCTTTCTATAATTTTCTCTCTATAGCTTCTCTCTATAATTTCTCTCTCTAGTTTCAATGAATTCGTAAGAAAATAAATGAAGGAAACGAGCTTCTATTTATAGAAAATGGAATGCATAAGAATTAATCCATGAACTATCCCGTATTGATTTACTTTAATCTGACGGTCCATATTTAAAGAAAAATCTTTTTAAATAAAATATAATATATTCTATTTATATAAAAACATTTTACTATGCAAACACTATGCAATACTATGCAAAACACTATGCAAAACACTATGCAACACTATGCATAATAAAATATAATATATTCTATTTATGTAATAACTTTAATAAAGTATTCTATTTTATATAAAGATGTTTCGCTTTTATTACGCTAATAATACTTAATAAAATAAAACGCCATTATCGCTATAATAATTCATATTATTAATCGACAATAATGGAATCAAACCGAGTGACTTCTCACATAAGATCAATAATCAATACCGCAGTGCTACTACGCAACCACACGACATCGTATTTTTTACTACCGAAAGTAGTTCAACAAGAATCACTTCAGAAAACTTCCGCCGTTATTTCAATAAAATATTTTTGTCGCTTTCAATCCGACAATAATTTCATTCAGGGTCCACCAATGATTGAGCCATTGTATTTAATATTCCCTCGCTAAACCGAATATTCCCCACCAATCGAATATAATATAACCACTGCATACTTTGCAAAATTTATAAATACTACCCACAACTATAATATTATCTCAAATTCACACCATAATATTAAAAATTATTTCACAAAATTTAAATCTTTATCGATAAAATCTGGGTCTCACAATCTCCTCCTTATGGAATTTCGCCAAATTAGGGTACGACTGATATGATAAAGAGATGAGGATACCTTGAATACCTTTATCGCTGAAAATATTAAATTCATCTTTGCAATCCTACCAAAGATATTCATTAACAATTCATCTTTGCACTACAAAGCCAAAGATATACAACTCAGAAAACCAATAATAATCGAGACTCAATATTAATAAATAAGATATCACAACCACTTAATTATCCATGCATGCACCAATCGCTAAGGATATTCGTGTTTTTTAATTACGGCCATGATTATACCGAATAATCCGTGGTCATAATCATACCAAGTCTATCAATGCACTACTACCAAAGACGACTTTTTACCACATCCATGAATTAATATTTCATCACGAGACTCACTTCAATAATTAATCCATATCATCGAATCATCCCCGCACTACGTGCCAAGGATATTCATTAAGATCACGACCACGAATTATCCATGCACTACTCCACCACAAATTATCCATGCACTACTACCAAAGATAATTGTATTCATTAAGATTCACGACCACAAATTATCCATGCACTACTACCAAAGATAATCGTGTATTCATTAAGATCACGACCACAAATTATCCATGCACTACTACCAAAGATAATTGTGTATTCATTAAGATATCACGACCACAAATTATCCATGCACTACTACTACCAAAGATAATCGTGTATTCATTAAGATCACGACCACAAATTATCCATGCATTACTACCAAAAGATAATTGTGTATTCATTAAGATATCACGACCACAAATTATCCATGCACTACTACCAAAGATAATCGTGGTATTCATTAAGATCACGACCACAAATTATCCATGCACTACTACCAAAGATAATTGTGTATTCATTAAGATCACGACCACAAATTATCCATGCACTACACCAAAGATAATATTCATTATATCACGACTTACCATACTACAAAAGATAATTGTGTATTCATTAGTATCACGACCACAAATTATCCATGCACACTACCAAAGATAATCGTATTATTCATTAAGATTATCACGACCAAATTATCCATGCACTACTACCAAAGATAATTGTGTATTCATTAAGATCACGACCACAAATTATCCATGCACTACTACCAAAGATAATTGTGTATTCATTAAGATCACGACCACAAATTATCCATGCACTACTACCAAAGATAATTGTGTATTCATTAAGATCACGACCACAAATTATCCATGCACTACTACCAAAGATAATTGTGTATTCATTAAGATTATCACGACCACAAATTATCCATGCACTACTACCAAAGATAATTGTGTATTCATTAAGATCACACCACAAATTATCCATGCACTACTACCAAAGATAATTGTGTATTCATTAAGATCACGACCACAAATTATCCACACTACGGCCAAAGATAATAATCAGGTATTCATTAAGATCACGCACCACAAATTATCCATGCACTACTACCAAAGATAATTGTGTATTCATTAAGATCATTACAAATTATCCATGCACTACTACCAAAGATAATTGTGTATTCATTAAGATATCACGACCACAAATTATCCATGCACTACTACCAAAGATAATTGTGTATTCATTAAGATCACGACCACAAATTATCCATGCACTATAATTGTGTATTCATTAGTATCACGACCACAAATTATCCATGCACTACTACCAAAGATAATTGTGTATTCAATTACTATTATGATTATACCGAATAATCCTCGGTCATAATCATACCAAGTCCATCTATGCACTACAAAAGCCACGTATTTACTTTCAACATAATATAAAAACGAGAGGATAATGATATAAAGAATCAATCAAATGAGATAAAGGATAAATATTAAACATTTATAATATAATTTATCCAGATTCAAGAATATCCCCATGTTATCAATCACTTAATAATCTCATAATCTAATATCATTAATATTATAACAATATTTTAATCACTTTTAAATTTATAAACAATTTATCTCAATTGTTTACGCTTTTACCATATAATGCATTTAATCATTCAAAAATGCCATACTCATAAGATATCATCACCAATTATCAAATCTCTCAAAAAAATATGCATATACTCTATATAGATTCTCTAGCCATAAAATCTTATTTTCAACTTTGTTACTTCACATAACATATTTAACTCATATGTTCAGAATTAAACTATTTTCATGAAAAATACCAAATCAGTCCCAAAAATATTTCTTTTCTGGGATTTAGCATAATATAGTCCCATAATGAAAATATATTTTTCTCGAATTTTTAAAATTCATTTACTATTTTTCAAAAATCAATTTCTAATTAATTCCTTAAGAAATTAGCTACCTCAAGTTTAACTCCAAAATTCCCAAATCTTGGCAGGACCTTACACATGTTAACGTGAGCTTCTAGTTTAAATTTCATGGTCATCTGAGTTTATAGAACTCCTAATATAGCGTTTTCGCCTAAAAACCTAAATATTGAAATAGTCATAACTTGCTCATTTTAAGTCGAAATGAGCTCATTTTTGGACAGGAGGTACTTTATACCATATACCTTCATGTCCCAAAAGGCCAGAATTTTTCTCATAAATTTAAGTGGCCGAAACAGTCCCTTAAAGTTTCTGGGCAGTAGCATTTTCGAAATTTACAGCTTTGGCCTCCTTTTTGCTAAAATCAGTCCACACAAAAATCTACAACACCTTTTCCAGTAATTCCACTTGGATTAGTTAGGTAACTCATAGATCTAACTCTAGGACTTGACCACATTCAAAAATTCAAAATATAATAGGAGATATGGTCAATTGAATTTCATGTTACGCTTTTCACCAAAATCTGATTTTCAACTCTTTGTGATTTCTAAGAAACTTTCATGTTTTCACATACTAACCAACATAACTCATCATAAAACTTACTAATACTTCATATACCCCATGATTTTCATTAGTCCAATGCTTTTATTATGACTTTCATCATAAACCACGTAAACTGCTCATTTTAGTCAAGAAATATTTGAGGGTTTAAGAAATGGGTTTTTGTACCGGGGTCAATACAAAATTCGATTTCACGCCTAGGTAGGCTAGGAAATCTTCAAGAATACGCCAAGAAATTTATTAATAATAGAAATATCATTCAAAATCATACTTCATCCAAGACTTGATAAGACGTCACATTGATACCAACTGTGACTTCTATCCCTTAACCTAGATAAAGACCTCACAATGATACCTATAAACTTGCCATCTTCATTCACGACGTCGCCACGTAAAGTCCGCTTCGCATTTCCACACAAGGAAGTCAACAACGAAAGGATCGGGCTCTTTACTTATGGCTTGATATAACAAAGATTAACTTTAGGATTTGGTTACTTTGAATTCAGATAACAAAGTTGGTTAGAATATGAAAGCTAACAACCTTACAAAAAGAATAATGAGTAGTTAATCAATCGATTCCTAAAAATTACATCAAAGGCAAGTATTTTCAAAGAGATAAGATCGACAGTAACGTGAAAGTGTTTATTTGAAACAACAAGATTAATAAATAAAGGAGGTAACGAAGGTTTCTCCAACGGTTTCAACCAATAAATCAAAGTCTAACTTCTCCTGAGTCAAATTTAAACGCTGAACGCAAGCAAGAGAGATAAAAAGAATGGGTAGAACCTAGATCTTATAAGGTATAGACTTCAAAGAATTTATAATTAACTAACCCGTGCTAACTTCGCTCGAAGTACTTGCTTTTTAAGAAGTCATGAAAAACGCCTTCCTAAAACCAACGACTTTGTTTTTATCCAGATCCACCTTTTGGTGCCACCGTCCCAAATTGGACTTCTCGACTTTGGTGCACAACAAAAATCGAGCTAAATGACCTTCTCTTCTTGAAATTTCCACTTCTATTATCTTTGCCATGATTACCAATCAAGTGGTTACCATTCTTAGCATGATAATTTCCCCACGATGGTTATCATTGTTCGATAATAATGGCCATTACACCAAAGATGATTATTATCGTGTTGTTGGTCGTTACCTTTTTGTTTGAATCGACTCAACACTCTCATGTGCTTTTATTGAGCCTTATTCAAAGATTTTCGTCTAAATCTCAAACACCGCCACAAAACAAGGGTTAATTAACATATCACATATTATCCCTATACTCGATCGACCAATTAAATACCAAATAAATTTAGTAGGTCATACTAGCTAAGGAATTCCCCTGCCTCTCCTCCTCCTAGTTCTATTCTCACATCTTAGCCAGGATCATATCCCTAAGCTCGATACCAACCGCGACGCCTCAAAATTAGGTATACGCCACCCATCTTGGGTCGCCACTTACATGGTACATAAATTCAAATACAACTTACTAATATAACTGTCTGTACAATAATACTACGACATAAACCGTGAGTTTGAATACAAATATTGTCTACTAGATATTATACAAACTCAAAAGGAGTCCTCATTACAACTATTATCACACTATTTCACGTAATAGTGAGGACTACTAATGCTATCCTCCTGACCATTACTTCGCTCCCCGACTCGTCTCAAATATGTTCTCATTTCCTCAAGAGAATAAAGGAAAGAAAGGTGAGCTCAACTAGCCCAAGAAGAAATATTACGACTAAGATAATGCGTAATAAATTATCATTAGCCTTCAACAAAGTTAAAACCGATAAAATACAATAGACAACCAGCTTAATCGCAGCTTGAATAAGCAATCCATTAAAAGAGTCAAGAGAATATAAAGTCTACTATCTTTTAGGTTTTAAAAGGTTTTCATCAATTTTTATCACCGAGACTCACTTTTTAATAAATAAACCACCACATCTAATCATCCCCGCATTACTACCAAGGATTTTCATCAAATTATCAATGGTCATGACTATACCGAATCACCCCGGTCATAATCATACCAAAACTATCCATCACCGCATTACAGCCACCGAGGACTTTTGTCACATCATTTATATCAAGTCATGATTATACCGAATGATCCTCGGTCATAATCATACTAAGTTCATCTACGCACGTAAGCCAAAAGATAACATAATATAACACGAGGATGATGACAATGACATAATAATTCAATAAAACAAGTTCAAGAATTATTTAATCCATGAATTATTAACGCCCAAATTGTCAACATAATACTCGCTTTTAGAGTAAAATTCAAGAATGATCGTAAGAATATTTCCATGAAAAGATATCGATGAAACGCAAATATCAAGGATATTCTACTAATTTCATGGAGTATAGAAGTCAAAGTTTTAACCAACCGGGTATAATAAAGAATGGAATAACAAAAGAAATCACCACGCACGCAGATTTCAGATGATGTGTTATTCCAATGTAATAATAATAATCTAACCAGTGTCGTGAAATTCACACCGACAGTGATGTTCCAATGTAATAATAAAGATGGAACTGCATCCTGTAAAACACACACGATAGATATTCCAATGTAATGATAAAGATTTTAACCAGTCCCTGTAAAACACATGCATGTGATGTTCCAATGTAATAATAAAAATCGGAACCAGTCCTGTAAAACACACGCATGTGATGTTCCAATGTAATAATAAAGAATGTCACCAAGTATAGGGTAAATCACAGATACAAAAGTTATTCCAATGTAATAATAAGCAATGGAATAACATAAGGATTTCACCAAGTATAGGTATGCCACAGATACAAAGTTATGTATAGTAGTATATGCACTTTTTTACAAAAGTTATTCCAATGTAATAATAATGAATGGAATAATGTAAGTTCTCTTCAAGAAGAAAGAATAACACCCTTACCGTAAAAGAACCTAATATAGTAGTAAAGAAGTAGCGTAATACTCTTCTTCTTTCTATAATTTTCTCTATATAGCTTCTCTCTATAATTTCTCTCTGTAGTTTCAATGAATTCGTAAGAAAATAATGAAGGAACGAGCTTCTATTTATAGAAAATGGAATGCATAAGAATTAATCCATGAACTATCCCGTATTGATTTACTTTAATCCGACGGTCCATATTTAAAGAAAAATCTTTTAAATAAAATATAATATATTCTATTTATATAAAAACATTTCTAACTATGCTGCAAACACTATGCAATACTATGCAAAACACTATGCAAAACACTACGCAACACTACGATAATAAAATATAATATATTTCTATTTATGTAATAACTTTAATAAAGTATTCTATTTTATATAAAAGATGTTTCGCTTTATTACGCTAATAATACGAATAAAATAAAACGCCATTATCGCTATAATAATTCATATTATTAATCGACAATAATGGAATCAAACCGAGTGACTTCTCACATAAAGCATCAATAATCAATACCGCAAAGCTACTACGCAACCACACGACATCGTATTTTTACTACCGAAAGTAGTTCAACAAGAACTACCAGAAAACTTCCGCCGTTATTTCAATAAAATATTTTTGTCGCTTTCTCAATCCGACAATAATTTCGCTAGGGGGTCCACCAATGATTGAGCCATTGCATTTAATATTCCCCGCTAAACCGAATATTCCCCACCAATCGAATATAATATAACCACTGTGATACTTTTGCAAAATTTATAAATACTACCCACAACTATAATATTATCTCAAATTCACACCATAATATTAAAAAATTATTTCACAAAATTTAAATCTTTATCGATAAAACTGGTGCCATATAGTGTGCAAATTCATTGCTTACCAATTATAACACGCCTATAACAAACTCGCTTTAAAAACTAGGGATAAAAAATTAAATCTTATTTTATTTTGTAAAATAAAATAAAATCTTTTTTATATACACTCAAATCGTACCTATTTATATATTTATAAAATAAAATTAGGAAGGAATTTGAAAAATATTTTCTAAAAGTTGAGAAATATAATTTATTTATTTATTTTAAATAGGAATAATTTAATTTTGTATAATAATAATAATATTATTATTAACAAGATCTTTTTTTTAATTGGTAATACCGCGTAATATTCATTCACGGTGATTGAAAGGAATTGATTCCACTAGATAAGTAAGTATAACAATTGATTTCACTGGGCAAGTTTTTTTTTTAGAGAAAGAAGACGGATGAAAAAAAACTGAAGAGAAAAGAGAAGTAATTGCATAACAGTGGAAGGTAAACAAATGATTACTACCTTTTCTAAACTGTGCATGTGGCCTTTGAGGTTTTCAACTTTGAAAAATATTATATATATATATATATAATGTATGCAGTGTTATATATATAATCACTATATATGCTATTGATGATGTATATATGTGGGCAAGGAAATCGTACCTTGCTAGGTTTAGGGTTTCGTGTTGGCTGAGGAGGAGAGAAATCCACAAAGAGCACGGAATTGATTGGTTGATTGAAGAGGGGAGAACGACAGGTGGGCGATTACTCCAACGACGCGTGACAGAACTCCTAGAATCCAACGACGCGTGGTAGAACTCCTAGAATCCGGGAACCGTGTTAGGGTAACAGGAATTCCAAGAGCCTTCTTGAGTCCTTCGAGTTGAGAGATTGTCCAAACCCCTTTAGTGCTTTTAGGTGGAATCTCCAAGCCTTTAAGTCACCAAAAGGGTCCCTTTTGATCTTCCAAGAGTCCAAGTCTTGAGTTTGAAGAGAAGTCCCCTTCCCAATGGAATGGAAGGGGTATTTATAGGGTCTTCTGGAAAGTAGTCATATGCGAGGCACATGCTTTCAGGAAAAATCCAGAAATGACCTTTAGTCATTAGAATAATGCCCATATTGCCCTGTCCTTCTAGCCACCAATCCAATCCCTCAATCAATTCCCAAATCGAATCGCCTCCACGAGTCTTCTGCCTCGAGACACATGGAGGCTTCTCCCGGGTCTAGCACATTTATTTCTAACTTTTTCGTCTTCATTCCATTAGGTTATGAGAATCCTAATTTGCACATTTAATGAGGCCGTGGAATCCTAATTGTGCATTTAATTCAATTAGGTCATGTGAACCCTAATTTTACACTTGGGCCCACATTTGCCTCCTGCGCGAGAGTCGCATTTTCAAATAGACGATCGTGCAAGAAAACTGCAAGCCTTTGAACGAGTTTGCGGGACTTCACTTTACAGGTCTTGAAGATAATGGTCCTAGAAGAGGAAACTCCTAGGGAGCCAAACCCTTAGAGTTAAACTCTAGGAAGGCAAGACCTAGCAAGACTCTTCCTGTATATATTGAAAACTCTTCCGAAATCTTTCAGTCTTCGCTTAATCTTCGCTTCTCAAAAACAAAATCAAGATAAATTAAATTATATATTTACAAATAAAATCTTATTTTATT
The DNA here is from genome assembly GCA_020205615.1 of Panax quinquefolius. Taxonomy (NCBI): domain Eukaryota; kingdom Viridiplantae; phylum Streptophyta; class Magnoliopsida; order Apiales; family Araliaceae; genus Panax; species Panax quinquefolius. The sequence continues at coordinate 99,261,372 of CM035159.1, forward strand.
TTTGAAAATCAAATCCTTTCAAAGATTTTAGAAATAAAATCAAAAAATTCCTATTTAAAAAAATAGGATATTAGTTTCAATAATAATAATAATAATAATATTATTTTTTTTTTAATTTTTTTTTGAAACATCTCAACTCTATATGTATGCATAGTTGTCAAAAGGAGCAAGTTTATAATGTGCTTCGGTAACTTTCCTAATGTATGTACGAACAACTACAAAACACCAAGCCAAGCCCACACCTTTTTCACATTTGCTGATGGTGGAACTATACTGGTGGTAAATAAAAGAATAATAAAAAAAAGGGTCATTTACATAAGTATACAACAAATAGAAAGTAATTACAAGAAAAGTGTATCAACTAAATAATTACAAAAAGAATGTAATTATTACAAAAATAGTACAATTCACATTAAATAAGGAAACCTAAAATCAAGGATAACTAATAATTCAAATTCAAATCTTGTCTCTAACAACAATTTCAAATCCATAATTCAAAATTCAAATCAAAATGAGGAAATTAAAAAAAATTATGAAGGAGTTATTGTACATCATCCTCCCCCCTCCTCCTGGCCATGGCCATTATATCGTCATCATGCCGTAATCATTATTGCCATTATATCGCCACCAATCCGTGAGTCGAGTTGCTTTCTCGAATTTTTTGACTATTTGGTTACCAACAAAAATTAAAATGTTTACCTTTATACTGAAGTTTGGCTACCAACAATGCATCGCATTTAAAATAAAAATGGTAATCAAATAAAATTGAATTAGTTACTTTATCGAAAAGTTTGGTAACCAATCTGTATGAAGTTTGGTTACCAACCGCATCACATTCAAAATAAATAGGTAATCAAATAAAATTGAATTGGTTACCTTATCGGAATATTTGGCTACCAACTACATGACCGTTTTGCTACTAACGTGTATTTGTTTGATTACTGGTGGAGTGGAGAATGAACTGTGGAAGTGGGCGACGGGGAGGAGGAAGCGGAGGAGGGGAGGAGAAAGGGGACGGATGGAAGGGGAGGCGGGGGGGGGGGCGGGAGGAGGGAGGAGGGTGGGGGGGAGGGGAGGAGGGAGGAGGGGAGGCGAGGAGGAGGGGAGGGAGGCGGGAGGAGGAGAGGAGGGTAGGCGGGAGGACGGGAGGAGGGGTGCGGGAGGAGGAGGTGGAGGCGGGAGGAGGGGAGGAGGGGAGGCGGGAGGAGGGGGAGGCGGAGGCGGAGGGGTGGGATAGGAGGAGGAGGAGGAGAAGGAGGCGGAGGTGGAGGGAGGGAGGATAAGAAGAAGGGAAACAGAAATGGAGTGGGAGAAAATCGTGGGAGAGATGGGGAGAAAATTGTGGGAGAGATGGTAATTGTGTGCATAATTAAAGGGATAAAATTGCACTTTTTTTTGTAATTAAATATTGCATATCATTCTTTTTGTAATTATTTTGTTTGTACTCTTTTTATGTAATTATTTTTAAAAATGTAATAGAATATGTAATTGTCCCTAAAAAAAATAGATATCTTACTACTTTCGGTTTAAAATGCAATATTTCAACACAACTGATTCAAAACACAATTATATATAGAATCCAATCTAGTTATATATATATTATGATATATATATATATATATATATATATATATATATATATATATATGAAAATAATCTTCCTAATAAAAAAATTTTATTTTGATACACCAAGTCTTTCCTTTTTATCAAATCAAATATTAATTTTATTTTCAAAATAAAATCAAATCTTAATTTTATTTTGGAAATTAAAATTTTCTTTGATTTGGGAATCAAATCAAATCTTTCTTAATTTGAAAAGAGATTTTTTTTTTTGCAAAAGAAATAACATAAAATCTCTTTTTATTATTATTTTTTTTAGACGGATCACTCACGCCAAAGACTTAAGTATTTTTTGAGTCGAAAATTGCATGAATTTAAGGGTCTTATATAATCACACAGAAATTGCTACATGCCTAGATCAAATCATGTATTGTCACTCTTTTTTTTTTCTTATTTTTTTGAAAATAAAATAAATCTTATTTTATTATTTTTTCAAAAAAATAAAATAAAATTTTATTTTATTTTTTTAGAAAATAAATAAAATATTTACTTATCTTATTTTTGGGAGGTAAGGATTTGATATTCATGACCACGTCTTGCATCCCCAAATTGCAGTAGAAAATTTGTTGTACCAAAATGCTACAGGTCTAAAAGATTTGTCCCTCATTAGCCAATAGCAAGACTTGTCCCTCATTAGCCAATAAAATGCTACAGGTGCTATAGCCCATAGACTTTTCCTACAGCAACTCCGCAAGACATGTCCCATGCACGTTAGTCAAATCTTTTTTTTTTTTTTTTTTTTTGCATCCAACAATGCTGGGTGCTGCTGCCTTATTTGGTGGTTATTAGCAGCTCACGCCGAACCCTCTGACTTACGCCGAACCCTTCTAATTATATATGCCATATAAAATTCCTCCCCTGCCGAACCCAGCTTTTTGACTCACACTATCACCTCAATCTAAATGGAATATTCTTTCACAAAGGGGTAATGTTACTCCTCTCTTTCGGCTCTCTCTCTAAATGAATCAACAAAGATTTCACCTTTCATCATGGAGATCTCCCATAATCCAGGCCACGCCTTTTTTTTTATATCTCCATCGGAGAAGGTGTCAAAATTAGATAATGTATTACTTTTTCTTGCAGGTGATAAAAGTTGACCATAACACTCATGGTGTTGACGCCCCAGAAGATGTTAAAAAGATAGAACATTTTATGCATGAGAGAAACTTGTCTTAGTTGTGGCAGATGCAAGAAGAGGTTGTTTAGCGAATTCTGGAAAAGAAGTAGGCCTCTTTCTTAAACTCTAATTCCTTCTGCTTTCTGATGAGGGCAGTAGTTGGATATTTATGCCTCAATTCTTGCAATCTTCTTCTTCTTCTCTCTCTCATTTTCACCTCGAGTGAAAAACAAAAGTGTTTGCGACCCTTTTATGGGTCGTTTTCCTTGATCAAACAATTCTGTATATTAGTGGATACAGTGGCAGAACCAGGGGGCCGGGGGGCAGCTGCCCCTGGTAGGGTGGCGGCGGCGGGGAGGGCAGAGGCACTGCAGCAAAAAGCAAGACGGGGAGCAGACTAGGGGCGGCGAGACGAGACCGGACGTAATGACAGAGCATCCGAGCAGAGTTCTTCTTCAGTTTTTTTTTTTAAACTATGATGAAACGACGTTGCTTCACTAAAAAAATTAAATTTTTTTTGTTTCTATTAGGTCCGGCTTAAGTTCTCAACCTCTTACGCCTTAGTCGGCAGACCCAAACAAGTAACAACCGCCTCACTTCATCTCTTCTTATTTCTTAACCCTCGCTTGCTTGTCGCCTCCATAGCCCACGCCAGGGCTGTGTGCTGTGTGGGTCGTGTCGCGATGAGTCGGTGGCACGCCTCCTGCAGATCCTGCTTGCTGGCTCACTTCTTTGCCGATCTGTTTGGACTTTGGTAAGTAAAAGAATAAAATTGATTTTATGTTAATTTAGGAATACTTGATTTTAATTGATTTTCTATTAATTTAATTGATTTTATGTTAATTTAGGATTTAGGAATAATTGATTTTAATTGATTTTCTCGCTAATTTAATTGATTTTCTCATTAATTTAGGAATAATTGATTTTATTTTTAATTATCTAGATTAGCTAGAATTTGTTTAATTTCATTTTCTTAAATAATTGATGAATGATTAAATTATTATGAAATGTTTAAATTAATGAAATTATTGATTAGCAATTGATGTTTTTATTTATACTAGATTATGGATAAATACTTGATTAATTTACGTAGAACTGTTGAGTCTTCTAATAATCAAATATCAAGTTCAAAAAAGTGGTGATTTTAATAATTCACGTGTGGAGTTCAATCCGAATGATATTGTTAGTGATCCGGTTTACGTAAATCAATTGAAGACTATTGTTAGTGATTCGGGGTTCTGAAGCAAGGGTTTTTTATTAATGTATTTTGCCCCCCTTGAATTATGTTCTGGTTCCGCCACTGAGTGGATACAATATGATTCAATGAGAAGCTGTAGTTCTTTGAAGTAGGATTGAAGTTTGAGCCCATATATTGTTAATTGTACCATAACTTATGGCTTCCAAACACGTATTAAAGAATTAAAACCGGTTCCTTCTTGCTTCTTTTTTATTCAGGTAACTCTAGTCTTTCTTTTGTCTTCCGAGCCCCATTACCTTGATTATATCTTGGTTTTTTCCCTCGGATCATGAAGAAAGATTGGTGTTTTTCGACAAACCACGAAGGAAAAAAATGCTTTTTCTTTCTTTTGTTTTCTGATCCCCATTACCTTGATTATATCTCGGTTCTTTCCCTCGGATAATAAAGAAAGATTGACAAAAAAAAATTTCGACGAAAACCCAAAGAAAGAAAAAATTCTCTGTATGCGACAAAATTACTCCAATTGGCCGAACCCTAGAGGACCGAATACTAGGGGGGCCGAACCCTAGGGGGGCTGAACCCTAGGGGGCCGAACCTTGGGGGAAATCAATGTCTAGACGGCAAAAAATGAAGTTTTGGAGGAGTAATTATTATTTTGATCATAACTTTCACCTCGTTTGGAGTTTCGGGGCCCATAATATATCAAAACGAAGCTAGCGACGAGCCCTAAAAAAGTCATCACCTTCGACCATGAAAGTTACTGTTATAAGTCTGAAAAAAGGCTCCGAAGGCTGCATTTGGGTTGTCTTAATGCATATTTGTGATTCCAAACTTCATTTGACATTATTTTTTTCCAGGTGTCTTTGAGGTTAAATATTAGACCTTCCTCTTTGCCATTGTGAGCGCTTCTTTCCCCTTTGACATCCTTACATTGCTTTTTTTTTAGAATTCTTATGATGAACTTTTCTTGCTTGTAGTTCCCTTTCACCAATGCTCTGCAGTAACTAAAACCACCCGGAGTCCCCTTCATCACCGATTGGGGAAGGGCTCCCTTCTTCGGTCCTTCTGACACCTTCTGGAATAGAGTTAAGGACTATGACCGTACAACTTTTTCTTCACCAGAGAAAGAAGGTCTATTTCTGTATGCCCCAGCTTCTAGAGGTTGGGATGACTTCCCTTATGCTAATTGCATTCCCCACCTATGCATAGAGAAGCAAGAATACCCTTTTAGTCCCCTTCGCTTCCTGTCTAATTCATCTAGTCGCCTTCAAGGATGGCAGGATTGGACCGACGAGATCCTTGGAAATGCTGAATACGTGGAAATACTCAAGAATGCAAGCATATTTCGTTGTGTTCAACTGTGTAGAGACCTACGTATCCACCATGACCATAACGCTCTTATCGGTTGATCTCACGATGGTGTTCCTCTACTTGCACATTCATCACCGCTCTGGGGAATTCACCCTACTCTCTGTAGGATGTCTATGCCTCTATCAAGAAATTCTCTTCTTTTATTCCTTTCATTCATTCTCATTTTCTGAAATATATATTTATTTTGAATTACATCTTATAGCCTTCCCATTGTTGCTTCGAACTCCTGCGGCCCTTCTAGCATGTCCACTAGAGATAACGATCGTGTTGCCTACTTGATGAAAGCCTTCAAGCAATCTTCCCACTTCATCTCCCCGCTTCAAGGCGATACACTCCTTCCGCACTTCAAGACTTCCAATCAAGCGTAAAATTCTTGGTTATCCTGTACGCTTACTTCTTCCGTGACTACAAGACCAACCAAAGGGGATGTATTTATTCATGACAAATCTGTTTCGCTTTCCATGGAGAGAGACTTGTCCTTTTCTCTCAAATTTTATCCGGCTATGTGGCTATCTCCGCTTCTCTTCCTCCCTAGATCTCCCATAGACGGTCCTTCCGCCTCAGTGTTCAGAATTTGCAAAGTTATTATCCCGAGGCTCGAGATTCCCTCGCTTCTCTCTTTCCTAGGGACCTTATATCGCCGCATGTATTTAAATAACCTTTCGCTATGAAAGAATCCGCTGAGGTAATCACTTTCCTATATATATATATTTTATTATTATTATTATTATTATTTTTTTTTTCAACCGCACTTCTTTTCCTTTAACCTTTTTTTTTTTGATTTTTATTCATTCGTATGATGTCAATTGCTTCATTCCATGCTCCTTCCTTCAGATTTTTTCTTTTCAAACGCTTTTCGCTATTCCTCTAAGCGAAGAAGAAGTCTCCTCTTTTTCATCACCCAACGCCATTCCTCGCATGGCATGTTGATCGATCACCGACTTAGTCTCGATAAAGTGCGATTTGCGGCCTTTTCGATGATTATTATACATGCTTCAACGCCCATCCCTATACCATTGTTTTAGAGGGTTGCGCCATCTACCTCACTTTTTTACAAGCGTAAATTTCAGTACTCTACTCAAGCCTCAATGTAACTAGCTTGAGTGGTTCTACACTATCTTGGTTCGCTTTTCCTTCTTCTATTTACGTAGCTTCCTTATTTCCTTGAGAATAATAATTTTGGCATCAGATCGTATTCTCCTCACCGGGTCATGAGACAATTTGATATGACCAGAACGCCTTTTCAATCACACCTCACGGGGGAATTATGAGGTTGCTTTTCTCAATTTTGTCTGCATTCTCCCCTTTTTATACGGGCATTTTCGAGGCTACAAAGTGATCCTTATAGATCCCTTCCTTTTGTCATACCGTATAATTCTCGGAGCGCGATATACTACCGGCGAACGTAATTATCATGGCAGATCAATCTTAAAAGATGGGAGGATGATACCTTGATTTGTTCATCGCCGCTTTCTATTCAAACGCCTCCAATGGTGCCGATCGCTATGCTTCTCCTAAGACCAATATCCGTCCAACACTTTGGCCAGCCAGTAGCCGATTGATTGAGCGCGAGGTCTTGATGCCTAAGTCTTTTCTTCCTCATTTAGCAGACATTCCTCCTCGAGGTGATCCGAATATTTTTTCTGCACAGGCTCCCACTACTACCAGGAGTCTTCTACCACGGGCTCCATTTCGGGTGTCTCCTCCAGCTCCTCCTCTGTGGATCCTCCGATGCCGAGGCATGAGAGTTACTCGTTCTAAAACGAGAGCAGGTATTACTACTGATTCTGAAGTAGCTCCTCCTATTACTTCTGTTGTGGTTCTAGTCAGTCGTCCTCCTCCTATTAGGCTTATCATAAAGCCATTGGCAAAACTCCCTCTTAATAGTGCTGATTCTAGTATGCCGGCAACTGAGGATCCGACCAAGAAACGCCGTAGAAATTTGGTAATTTTGTCATGCTATTCTTATTTTTCTTTTCTTTCATCCCTTGTATAACTGAGTTCATATTTCCTTGAGTAATGATTTCCTTGATTTTCAGATTATAAAGATCAATGAAGATGATGATGATGACGACGCCTCTCTGGGTTAAGGTATAGTATCGTAATGAGGCAATGGTCATGACGGCTTCCACTAGTCGTGAGCCTCCCCAACCTATCCTTGTTGATATTGAGTCATCTACTCCAAGCGATGATCAGTTAGTCTTAATGCTAAGGACACTTTATCCGATGTGAGCTCGAGTCTTGGCTGTGGGTGATACAAAGAATTTCTTCAAACCTTCCTATGCCTGCTCTCCTCATAATGAGTCCAAAGATGTTGATGAGACTCTTATTTCCCGAGGGGAATCATTCTCAAACTATCGGTGATGTTCATCCTCCCCGTAAAGATTCTACCGAGTCAGGTGATTGCTCGGGAGGGCATTGTTGATAGTACTTTGGTGGGTTGAATGACATTCCCTTTCTCGTGGCATCTCCTAACTCCTTCTCCATCGACTATATTGTGAGTATTCTTCTTTAGTCAACACATGATTTGTCTTGAATTTCCTTTTCTTCTCTTTTTTTTTTTTATAATATATCAGTGATTTGATATTTTATTTTCGTAGCGAGAAGATGAAAGATTTGCCTTTCACTCGCTGGAGGCACTCGCTTTTATTTGATGCTCTACATCCGGATGTTGCCCACTCGCCATATAGTGACCTTTTGGTTATCCTCCAGTGACCAAGGTTTCGAGGAATCATCACCATACAACATCTTTCCGCTTCCTCCATCCTCGACTCGACAAATTCAATGGTGGCTTCTAAAGTAGTCGCTACCACCAGTAGCTTCCTTCAATCCAAATGGGGATCTTGTTTCATGGAGGGGTTTCCAGATATCATCTTCTAGTCGAAAGTCTGAACGCCTCTTATCTCTTGCCCCCACAGATATTGACCGATTTATTATTAAGTCGATTCCTCCCAAAACCTCTCTTCCTAGATCACTTCAGCAGCCTTGTTCTTCTGGGTGCACCATCTTTCTTTATATTCATTATGAGTCGAGAACTTTGAAGGAGTTTAGTGATGATGTAGACGACCTTGCAAATTGTGGGTATTGATATGTCTCCTTTTCGATTTAGGTCGATCTTCTCGAGTCAAGTTTTAATCTTGTTTGCACTACGCTCGGAGGTCATTGTCAGTAAGTGTGAAGATGAATCTTTTCAAAGCAGCAAATTTTTCTCGAGCTTGACGAAGCCATAAACAAATCAAGATTCAATCTAAAATTTTAGAGGACCAAATTTTGGGATCTAAATGCCAAATTTCGTGATATAGAGTGCCAAATGATGGGACTTAGAAGTCAACTACCCAACAAGTTGTGGAGTCGAAAGTCGCAAATCTTAAGGTTCGAGATGCGCCATTGCTTTAACTTGGAAGCTTTAGCTATGCCTCCTCTTCAGCTTTGATATGTCTTGGCCTTTAGATCATAACTTGTTGTAGTAGTTTTTTTTCGATTTCCGTCTCAAAACTCATTTACACATGTTTCATTTATCAAAATGTAGTTTCTTTAACCTTGTTGATTGCTTTTAATTTGAATGATTCCTTAAAACTCAATATTTATCATCAATCTCAAGTTATTCAAATTAATATTACAAGACAACCAATAGTATTATAAACAAGTAAATATGAATTTTTTCAAAAAATATGTATATATATTTTCACAAACCAACACTTGAATTTATACTTTTTTTTTTTTAAGAAATTTAAAAAAAACATTCAAGTATAAGTGAAAGTTTGTCAATTTATTGATAATAAAATTGCTTTTAATGAAAAGCATAACGCTTCATTAGTAAATCTTGCTTTTGTCGAAGAAAGCATAACGCTTATTGCCACTTTTAGAGGTAAAGTGTAACTTTCTTGCTTTTGTCGAATAAAGCATAACGCTCGCCACTTTTAAAGATAAAGTGTAACTTTCGGGGTCGAGGGCTTATACTCGTGTGCCTCTCACCACTTTTGAAGTTGAAAGTGTAACTCTCGAGGGTCATAATCAGTGCCTCGATCAAAGTATAACTTTTGATCTTTTGAACTTTTCGAACTTTTGAAAGTGTAACTCGTCCGAGGTCATTAATCAAAGCCTCGATTACTTTTAAAGTTGAAAGTATAACTTTTTGTGATGATGCTCTTTCTCATGTATAATATTTCTTTACCCACTTCAAGTTTAATGGGCCCGAGACAAAGATCTCGATCCCACACGAGATATCTTGCAATACCCGCTTTCGAGATCTCTCGACCCTATACTGCCCTTCCCATTTGGGGTAAAATTTGGTGGTCAGGGTCCCCTCACGACTTGAGTTGCCGCTTTTGAGCACCGTGTCTCCCACCGAATTTGTCGTGGTACCACCGCCAGATTGTATTGTCATCGCAGTCTTTCATGGTACTGCTCAAGCTTTTCTTTAGCCTTGTCTCTAAGTCAACTAAGGCCTCTGTATGGCCGGTCGGTTTTCTTCCTCGACTAAGCTTTGAAGTCTCATTCGAGCCAAGGTATTTCTATTTCAACGGCAAGATAGCTTCTTCACCATAAACCAAAGCGTATGGGGTCTCACTTCAGAGGCTTTCTTTTTGAGTTCGATATGCCCATAACGCTATTGGTAGTTGTTCTCCGCCCATGTCTTCTAATGATCGCTCAGGGTTTTTGATAAAATTTTTATCAAGGTTTTGTTTGTAGCCTCCGCTTGTCCGTCATTTTCGGGTAGTAGGGTGATGATTTGTAATGTTTCACCTCATATCTTTCCATCGATTTTGACATCCCTATTGATGAAGGGGAGTTCCATTATCCGACAAAATGATCTTCGGATCCCGAAACGGCAAATGATGTGCTCTTTGATAAAATTTGCCACCGCCGGTCCCGTGGCCTTCTTCAAGGGTATTGCTTCCACCCACTTTGTGTACATCTCTCATGGCGCTTAAAATCCATATGTTACCCTTGGAATTAGGGTGAATAGACCTATAAGATCCATTCCCCATGTATGAAAGGGCCATGGTGTTGCTAAGGTTCGCAAATCCACTATGGAAACATGGATCAAGTTTCCATGTATTTGACAAATGTGGCACTTTTTAACAAATTCTGCATAATCTCCTCCATCTTCGGCCAATAGTAACCATGATCGATAAGTTGTTTGTATAACTTGCTCCCCCCTCGTGTTCATCCTCATGCATTTGGTAAACCAAATCTTTGCTTCACCTAGTTCCGCATAATCGTAGGGCTTGCCATCAATCCTCTTCTAAACAATTCTCCATTTTGCAAGAAGAAACGCCAGACTTCCTCTTGATTATAATCATTGCCTTCTTTTTTCGTCTAAAGAGTCCCGCTTTGTAAGAACTCCACATAAGGGATTCGCCAATCCACTATGTCTTCAATGAAGGCGCATTCATCCTCCCTGTGGTATTCTTGGCATGAAACACATCAAGGCGCAGAGGGCATCCGCTTCTTCATTTTCAAATAATAATACCTCGACGTTGCAGCCTACGATATGTGCCTATGTCCCCGCTAATCCGCAGCTCGCCACGCACCTGATGTAAGACTCTATTTGCTTCCCCGCCTCCCCAAGCATCGTGTCAATACACCGCTCTTCTTTTTTGATATAAGACACCTTTGATGATGTCAGATTTCAGAATGCCCACGATAGGTATTGTTCCTTCCTTTGTTTGCAATTAATGGTAGATGTCATGTCTCCAATCATCTATCATGTCTTTGGGGAACAAGTTTAGCACCGTGGTTGGGAGGGTTCTCTTTATTACCTTTACATCCAAGTCCTCTCCTTGACATAGACTCGAGACGCCACTCACTAAGTAGTGCATCAAAGTTGTTTATTTTGTCCTCTCGCACATATTCAATCACCACCTTCTTAAAAGCCTCCATCACCTTTTGTGCTACAGCTTCGATATGGGCGCCAAGATAGGTTCCTTCACTCAAATTGGCCTCTTATCTATTTGCACTATGAGGTTTGAATCTCCTTTATTTTAAGATGTTTGGCTCCCAATTTTGAGCCGCCAACAATCCTAGTATGAACGCCTCATATTCCGCTTCATTGTTTGTGTGCGGGAAATCCAATTTGTATGACAAGGCCACTTCATTTCCTTCTTTTCGGTGGTCAACACCACCCCGCCCGCCTTTACCTTCTCGCAGATGATCCATCAAAAGCCAAACTCCACCATTCGGGTCCTCATCCATCAACTCGATTGATTCTACTTCTCCACCCTAAGATCCTCGTAAGGGGGTTCATATTCTCCATTTGGAAATTGAGCCAAAGAGGTCCGCCAAGGCTTGACATCGGATCGCTTTCTGTTACACACTTGATGTCATATTCTGAAAGAATCATCATCCATCCGGCGTCTTCCTACTAATGTCAAGGCTTAGTTAATAGGTATCCGATCGATCGGGCTTCTTGTTGCAAACTTTTACTGCAGTGCTAAAAATAATGCCGCATTTTCTCATGCAAATGAACACCAATGCTAGGCAATGCCTCTCCACCCGTGAATACCGGTTTCCGGGCCTCTCGATTATCCAACTAATGTAATACACATGTTTTTCTTCTCCATCCACCTCCCCGCGATCAATCCACCCATAGACTTCTTGGTAGATGTAATGTATAACAATCGCAACGACATTCCTCTTTGTGGCACTACCATCGTTTCAGGTTGAAGCCAAAATTTTTTCACCTTCTCAAAGGCCTGTTGTTGGTCTTTCCCCCAATCCCATTGTGCCTTTCCTTTTAGCAATTTGCCGAAAGGTTCTGTAACTTCGGCTAATGCTGGCATGAATCTTCTCATGTATGAAACTTTCCTAAAAAGCTCTTCAACTGCTTTTTGCATTTTTGTGGGGCATCTCTCGTGATTGCTTTTTTGCCTTGCTCGGGTCCACCTCTAAACCTCTCATTGTGCACCAAGAAGCCCAAGAATTTTCCATCCATCATTCCAAAGGCGCACTTCTTTGATTCATCTCAATTTAGACCTTCGACATCGCTTCAAACACCTTCCTCAGTCCTCCATACGAAGTTATCGCTTTCTTGATTTCACTACTATGTCGCCCACGTAGTCCTCCACTATATCATGAATCATGTCATGAAATATAGCGTGCATTGCCTTTGATAAGTTGCCCCATTCTTCTTCAACCCGAATGGCATTACTACATAGTAGAAATTACCAAACGGGTACGAAAAGGTCATCAACTCAGATCTTCTACTTGACATCTTTATCTCGATTGTAACCCACAAACCCGGCCCATGAATGACATCATCTCATGATTAGCCGTCAGATCTACCAAAGTGTCTATGTTGGGTAATGGGTACATGTCCTTCTGCATGCCTTGTTCAAGTCTCCAAAATCCACACATATTCGTAGTCATCCATTTGATTTCTTTACCTAGATAATGTCGATAGCCATATCGATGTTGAATCGGCTTGATGAACCCTACTTCCAACGCAACTTCTTGATCTCTTCCTTTATTTGAGTTTCGACTTCGGGTGCATAGTTGCCAGGTGCTTGCTTTACTAGCTTCATTCCCGGGCTTATGTTTAGATTATGCTACACAAGATCCTTTTCAATTTTGGGCATCTCGTTATAATTCCAAGCAAAGACATCCCTATACTCTCGCAATAATTGTATCAGCTCCTCCTTCTAGTTAGCGTCCAGCTCCTTGTTGACATAAGTTGGTCTTGGTGTTCCTCCCTTTGTTGCCAAATCAACTTCCTCTAATTCGTTTTGTTGAGGCTTTGGCCTATCCTCAAAGTATTCTGGAGCTAGTTCTACCTTCTTCCGTACAACTCCTCCTTCTTCATTATTATTTGAGTGGGGACACCTCCCGAGCCATTGGGTTCAGACGCTTCCTCGGCTCTTCCCCTCAGCACCGCCACAATCGAAACACCACCTTTCTGTTTGGTTTAACAACCCTCTCCCATTTTGTCTTCTTGTCATCCTCAGATTGTGTCATCCGTTTGGCATTTATTATATTTCGCATCTTCGTGGTCTCACCGCCTTTTTCTTTTCTTCTTTCCTTCTTTCTCTAGTCTCTACTACCACCGACTTCTTGTTTTTGGAACATTCTCCGTGTTCCGAGGTCTTCTTCTTCTTTTTTCTCGCAGTACGAACTTATCTTCCCGCACTTCCTCCCAAATTGCTAGTCTTAGGGAATCAGCCTTGTAATCTGTTCTCTCCTCTTCAAATGACATCATCAAAGAAAGTTGCTTTGATGTGTGCCTCCTCCGTCCAAAGGGATTTTGAGTTCACGGTACCTTCACTTCTCTCCCTTTCCAGATAGCTTTCAAGCATCGATGAAAGACCGAGGGTACCACCTCAGTAGTCATTTTGCCAAGCCCTTCCTAAAGAAGACATGATATGTCAGATCCACCTCGACAACATGGAACATTACAGCCCCCTCGAATCTTCCCAACTTGCATGTCCACCTTGATGTGTCCCAAGGTTCTTGTGTGGCTTCGTCATGAATCCTCAGTAATGTTTGTTTGTTCCTTCACAATCTTCTTCTCTCTAAGCAGCCCTAACCGCTTTAAACATGGTGTAGGGCATAATATTTACAGACGCTCCATTGTCAATGAATGCCTCCGCACCTCGATGCCATTGATTCACTATCATCACATACAACGTCTCATCAGGCGGTATCTTATCTCTCTATCGCCTTTAGAGAAAGATATCTTATTTTCTTCTTCCTCCATCGCCTTCACAAATCCTTTTCATTATGGCCACGCAAGTCTCCCCGCCTCCTCGCACTTTGATAATTGCCCGGTTGCCTCAATCCTTGCTTCCTCGCCAATCCTATCTCGATCAAAAAAATTTCTCGACTCGGGCCCCATTCATCATCAATGCCACCACCGCAGTTCGGTCACACTCCTCCTTTTCTTCCATCATCATCTCCACTTCGGATTATACTTTGTGAATAACAAGGTTGCACGCTTTTTTCCCTCAGGGATTTGGCAAAGGGCTTGTCATGAACGCTACTTTCCTTTCCAAGTTCAATCTCCCCATTTGCCAGCTTCTCGTGGAATATCCTCCGCAGGCTATAACAATCCATAGTTGAGTGTCCCGCGTATTGGTGGAATACACAGAAGTCTGGTCTTCTCTTCATCTCTTCCGTCACTACAAATCTAGGCCTTGGGGGTTTCACCACCCCATGTTCAACCCATTGTTCATACAGACCTCTGAATGCTTTCTCACTGCATGTGATAGCCTCTCGGATCGGCTTTTCAGATATTTGTCTCCGTGCTTTCCTCTCGCTTTCGATTAAAATTCTTCTCACGCTTCTCCCTCTTGCCCCCTTGTGGTTTTGATTGAAAGTCAGCCAAAGTCACAGTTGTTGTCCTCTTGCCCTTCCATGTAACCGTCGCATGGTTAGTGGGCAATGTCATGATTCCTCCCAAGTCTTGTGCAAAAGATGAGAGGGTCGCGAAGGAATCACAAGCCTTGGTGATGAGGTGGGGCTTGAAGGCATCTAAGGCACCATTGTTGCAAATGTCGACTAAGTTCTTTTCTTCAATCGGCTCTCACACACTTCGTGCTCGGGCCCCGAACTCACTAACATAATCGACAACTCCTCATTCGGCTTCTGTTTGAACCGCATGAGTTCTACAATGGTTACCTGTTTCTGCACATAGAAAAATTTCTTAAAAAATTGTAATTTTAGGTCATCCCAATCATGGATCACCCTTCTCCAAATTAGAGTACCAACTAAAGGCACTATCCACAAAGTCTTGTTGAATTCCCGCATCAACAAGTTGTGGTTGTTCACTTCATCATATCCGAGCCACGGAGACATCGACTCTACAAACCTCGCAATATGTTCCCCGGCATTTCCTTTCTCCCCGCCAGTATTTTGGAAATTATGGGATGCTCAATATACCCCATTGGGTAAGGTTTCCTCCGAATGTGTGCGGGGTAAGGAGGAGTAAAGTCCAACTCCGAGGGTCGATGATGTCTCGTGCGAAGTTGATTGATCACGCCGATCATATCATCCTTCGCACGCATCGCTCGTGGCGTGAACTCTCTGGGTGTTGTGATATACCGCCGTATTGATGCAGTGTGTATAGTAGAGAGATTGGTTGATGCACACTTGCATCATGCAAAGTCGACATCGTGGCGCCATTGGCTCGCTTCACCGGATATATTGCTCGAATGGTTGGCATTTGCACCGTGAAATTGATGGGAGAGCAGCTAGGTTGATGTTTGTTCGAGGTCGGCTTGCTTCCAACCTAGGTCAGGCACGCCACCACTATTCGGGCCTCCAAGTTGATTATCGAATCAATCGACTTTCCGTCGATGGAGGTACAACTGCGGTTCTCTTTGTTGTTGCCGCCATTGTTGTTGTCATCCACTCTCGCTTGTTTTCCCCCGCGAACTTCCTCGGGAACATGGCCTTTGAAGGTGGGATCAGATCAACCGCCGGGCGGAAGTTCCCCATCTCCTCTTGCTTCCTCTGCATCTCCAGCATCATGGCCATCATCATCCCTTGTCCTTCTCGTGCTTCTTTCAATGCCTTGAGCATCTCCAAATAGACAACATTAATCTGGGTCTCCACCGCATCCTCGCCTTGCCTTCCCGCATTGTTTTGTTGTTGATCGGCCATATATGGTGATGTCGAACTCCCTTCCAAGCGCCTTCAATAAGTGGTTGGGTCAAAATCCGTGTTTACTTGGAATGCTTGAGTTACTTGCCTTGAACCGGATCCGGTGAGGTAATGCTATTTGTTGGTGAAGCGCTTCTTCCCCGTAGTTCTCCACTTCGAAGTTGTGGGCATACCCTTCACGAATTCTACACCTCCCCAAAGAGAGTCGCTTAATTAAATGTGGGCAAGGAAATCGTACCTTGCTAGGTTTAGGGTTTCGTGTCACGAGGAGGAGAGAAATCCACAAAGAGCACGGAATTGATTGGTTGATTGAAGAGGGGAGAACGACAGGTGGGCGATTACTCCAACGATGCGTGGCAGAACTCCTAGAATCCGGGAACCGTGTTAGGGTAGCAGGGATTCCAAGAGCCTTCTTAAGTCCTTCGAGTTGAGAGATTGTCCAAACCCCTTTAGTACTTTTAGGTGGAATCTCCAAGCCTTTAAGTCACCAAAAGAGTCCCTTTTGATCTTCCAAGAGTCCAAGTCTTGAGTTTGAAGAGAAGTCCCCTTCCCAATGGAATGGAAGGGGTATTTATAGGATCTTCTGGAAAGTAGTCATATGCGAGGCACATGCTTTCAGGAAAAATCCAGAAATGCCCTTTAGTCATTAGAATAATGCCCATATTTCCCTGTCCTTCTAGCCACCAATCCAATCCCTCAATCAATTCCCAAATCGAGCCACCTCCACGAGTCTTCTGCCTCGGGACACGTGGAGGCTTCTCCCGGGTCTAGCACATTTATTTCTGACTTTTTCGTCTTCATTCCATTAGGTTATGCGAACCCTAATTTGCTCATTTAATGAGGCCGTTGAACCCTAATTGCGCATTTAATTCAATTAGGTCATGTGAACCCTAATTTTACACTTGGGCCCACAATATATATATATATATATATACATATACATATATAATTAGAATTGCACTGCATAGAGATCACTACGATATTTTTTTATTTTTATGTATTTGATGGATATGATGATGAGAAGGGACATATATCCCCCTTCCAAAAAAAAAAGGGCTTATCTCATGTTTGATGTTCCCTAATCTCTGTTGAATGGAGTGTTGACTCAGTAAAGCGGCATTTTCCATTGCTGGAGTGATAAACTAGCCTTCATCTTATTCTTGGTCAAACTATATTCTTGGTTTCTGTACAGCTCCTCCTTGGAGACATGAATTAAACTACCACTCCATTAATTATTTACTCTAATCTTAACTGCCTTTTCATTTTTTTTACCTCCTCATTGAGAACCCCCAATCTCATGGTAACTAGCCTTGATGTTAGGGTCTGCTTAAATCAACAAACCGTAATCCGTGATGAATTAAGCCCCGAGATGTGCGGAAATTTTTTGATCATGAGAAGTCTTTAAGGGACGTGAACGACGAATTTGTCCACTGCTAACAAGCCCTGCTGTTAGACAAATTGAAAATATTTTCATCAGTCTTTTTATGGAATTGCTGCCAAAGAGTTTCATTGTTCACTTTGAATTGTGAATATGTTGATTTTCTGCTTGTCAATTCTTCATGATTGTTTCATCTATTTTTTTCAGGTAACTGTAGTATTTCTTTTTCGATCGGGCCACTTCACCTTAACAAGGATTTTGGCTCGGATATACTCAAAAACAAAAAACAGCACCGCAAGGAGGAAGCATCTATTCCGGGCCATTTCACCTTAACAAAGATCTTGGCTTGGATATTCTCAAAGAAAAAGCAACACCGGAAGGAGGAAGAATCTATTCCTGGCCATTTCACCTTAACAAGGATCTTGACTCAGATATTCTCAAAGAAAAAGCAACACCGCAAGGAGGAAGAATTTATTCCTGGCCATTTCAATTTAACAAGGATCTTGGCTCGGATATTCTAAAAGAAAAGGCAATACTGCAAGGAGGAAGTATCAATTCCGGGCCATTTCACCTTAACAAGGATCTTGGCTCGGATATTTACAAAGAAAAGAGGCAACATCGCAATGAGAAAGCATCTATTCCGGGCCACTTCACCTTAACAAGGATCTTGGCTCGGATATTCTTAAAGAAAAAGTCACTTCACCTTAACAGGCTCTTGACTTTTTCTCTGAATATTCTCAAAGAAAGACCACAACTTTTGTTTTTTATGGCGAAGTAGCATTCATCCCAAGCGATTGATTCAATGAGCAAGGAGAAGTTAAATGTAAGAGGGAAAGAGCTCTCTAGGTGGCTAAACCCTTAGGGCCAAACCCTAGGGCGACCAAACCTAGTGGCCTCCTCCTTCACATTTTTTCGTTCTTCCTCTACCCTATTTTTATTTGAATGGCTCCTAATGCTTGTGCTTCTTTTTTTTTGGCTTCTCCCTTTTTCCCCCTTTGCGTGAGTTACGCCTTTGGTGAGATGATCGCGCAAAACATTTTAAATGTTGAAGTCTACACTTCGCGGAGCTTAAAGTTTTGCAAGCCTCAAAAACGAAAGTCCTAGGAGGGGGAACCTCTAGTGGAACAATGTAAGACCTCAACTTATTATAAATAAAATTAAATTTTCTCTATTTATTATCTTGAAATAGTAAGGAGTTAATTTGATATAATGCTTTGGTTATGGGTGAAATGTGCAAATTTTACAAAATAAGCAAGTGGTTATAAAATATTCCTTTTGTCAGGGAATATTCGTTTGGTCGTGGAATATTCTTTTTGTCGGGAATATCCGTACGAAGGCACAGTCGTTCGTGGGCCCCATAACAGGATAATTATCGGATGAAGAAAACGACAAAGTATGAGTTTTTATAATTAACAACGTAATGGTTACCATTAACACTGTTGGAATACCTGGTGGTTAAAATACGATGTCTGCCGTAGTTTCACAAGAAGACACAGCGGTATTGCAGATAGTTAATTATTGATTCTTACGTGAAGGACTACTCAATAATTGTTATAGTAGTTACTGTTCAATATTTTATTTTATTGATTCAATAATTGCTGCGTTGATAGTTTATATTATTGTTGTTTTAATAATTGTCAACGCACGATTTTCTCATTATCGATCAATAATTCATATTATTTGAATAATATTATTAGATAACATTATTGGCAATGTCTAGAAAGTTACATCTAAGGAGAGGTTTGGTCACCTAATTGCGCGCCCAAGAAGAGAAATCCTTATCTGAAAGCCCCTCTTTCCTGAACTACCGGTTGTCATAATTGTGATTCTGTAATATTATTTAGGAATAATTAATTATTGATTTATATGATAAGGAAATATGTATTTGATGTGGATATAAATGATGGATTTAATTGAAGGATTTAATGTTGAGGTGTTTTATCAGTATTTTTGTCGGAATGGAGGTATTAAAAATCAAATCAGTATTTTTACGATATATTGCGTGAGATAATTTTTAATCTGGCCGTTGGATCGTTGTGATTTTTGGATATGTTATACATATATAAGTTGAGTATATGTCCACAAATTTTGAACCTTTAAAAATGAACGAATGATTTGTTATAAATTTTAAGAGGTGTTTGATTCGGAAAGTAGGGTAATAATTGATTTTGGTGGAAAATTCTAGAATTGAGTGGGCCCCACTTGTGGTTGGTGAAAAAATGTGCTGAATTTTATTTCAAATGTGGTGGGTGGCAATAGTAGCAGGTAAAGCCATCAGGTAGCAGGTCAAGTCTGCTTCGGCGGGCTAACATTTTCCTATAAATAGAGGGCTAAGTTAGAATTAAAAATCACACCAGAAACAAAGTTTTCTCTCTTTCTCTCTATATTATTGAGCGTATTTTGTGAGTATTTAGATACTTTGAGAGTTGTTGTTCAGTACAAGTTTCATTCAGCATCACTTCCGACCTTTCCTTCCGAAGTACTGATTCTTTGAGATAAGGGATGTTATTTTCTTCATATATGATATTATTTCTTTCAATATCATTATGCCAAAGTATTGATCTGAACTTTTAATCAAATTTGGAACTTTTTGTGTAGGGGTTACTATTCACGATACTGGACTTTATTCACAAATACTGCACTATTCAATTTAAAAATGAAATTTTCTTTTCTTCCGTGTGTCTTTTATGGTTACTATCTTTGATCAGATCCATGTTTTGATCTTTATTTTTGAATTCTACTTCACACTTGGTTATTATGGAGTATTATTGAATTTGGATAAACCGAAATATGAATCCCTAATATTTGTCCTTCTGTCTCACTAGATTCGTTCTCTAAAATGTTTTTCATCATCCTCAGTCTTTAATGGTGATACTTGATGAATATCCTTGGCCTGTAGTGCAAAGATGAATGATTACCTGATGAATATTTTTGGCCCGTAGTGCAAAGATGAACTGGTGTTGAGATGAACATGACCAACTGGTGATACAAATGAATATCGTTGGCCCGTAGTGCAAAGATGTATATTGATTGATGTTACAGGGATAAAATATTGATGATGGACTTTTAAATTCATAGATGATAGTAGATTTCATTCTCTACTTAACTCTTCTAATGAATTGTTGTTTCCGCTGCAGTTGTTGATCTAAAACTTGTTGTCAATTGTACTTTATTAGATTTTTCCTGTTGAAGACTAAGGATAATTTGTTGTATATTATCTTAGTCATAATATTCTTTACTGGGCTAGTTGAGCTCACCCTTTTCCTTTTTGTTCCATTTTTCTTCAGGAGGTGAGAATATAGCAGGATCTAGCCAGGGTATGGAGTGATGGTTCTAGAAAGATGTTTTAGTAGTCCTCACTATTTTTGTAAAATAGTGTATGAATAATTGTAATGAGGACTTTATTTGAGTGTGGATATTGTCTAGAAGACAATATTTGTATTTAAACTCACAATATTTGTGTTGTCGTATTTTTGCATTTACAATTGTATTAATGATGTTGTAGTTGTTTCGTACCATGTATTTGGCGACTTCGAGAATGGGTTGGGTGGAATGGACCTATTTTGGGGCGCCACAATTGGTATCGAGCTTAGGGATATGGTCTCTCAAGGAGATCGGGAATAGAACTAGGAGGGAGATGAGTAAATTCTTCACTAAGTGTGTCCTACCTAAGCTTATTTGTTGGTCGATCATAATATAGGGATATTATGTGATATGTTAATTTGTTTAATTATCCACCGTTTTATGGTAGTTTTAAGAATGGCGACTAAGAACGCGTTAATGGAGTCTATGAGACGTGGAACAACCTTTGATTACCAACCAAAGAGAACGTGCAGCAGGGAAGGAAATATTCCTCCTGTAAACAACATTATCGAAAGCAAATTGTGGCGCCCCCAAAATTAGGTATACATCACCCATCTTGGGTCGACACTTACATGGTGCGAATTTAAAAACAACTTATTAACATAAGCGTAGTATGTATGCGATACGACATAAAAATCGCGTGAGTTTAAATACAAATATCGTCTACTAGATATTATACAAACTCAAATAAAAAGTCCTTATTACGATTATTATCACACTATTTTTTTACGAATAATAGTGAGGACTACTAATGCTATCTTCGGGACCATCACTCGTTTCCCAGACTCGTCCCAAATATATTATCATTTCACGAAGAGAACGAAAGAAAGAAAGGTGAGCTCAACTAGCCCAATAAGAAATATTATGACTAAGATAATGCGAATAAATTATCAATAGTCTTCAATAATGTTAAACCCGATAAAATACAATGAACAACCGGTTTAAGCTGCGGTGGAATATGCAATCCATTAAAAGAGTCAGTAGAAAATAAAGTCTACTATCTTTTAGGTTTTAAAAGGTTTTTCATCATTTGTTTATAAATTTGAGACTCGACTTTAATAAATATTTCACATCATCGAATCACCCACGCACTACTACCGAGGATATTCTTTAGTATCACGACCACAATTATTCATGCACTACGGGCCAAGAATATTTGTGTATTCATTAATGGTCATGATCATGCCAACAATCATCCATCAATGCACTACTGACCCTTTGAGGATTTTTATCACATCATTTGTAACATTACGGTCATGATTACAATCGAATAGTCTCGGTCATAATCATACCAAGTCCATCTACACTTCTACAGGCCACGAGATGACTTTCAAAAAAATATAAACATGAGGATGATGACAATGATATAAGAATTCAATAAAACAAGTTCAAGAATTATTTTATCCGAGAATTATTAACGTCTAAATTGTCAACATGATCTTTGTTTTGTAGAGTAAAATTCAAGAATGATCGGAAGAATATTTCCATGAAAAGATCTTTGGATGAAACGCAAAATATCAAGGATATTCTACTAATTTCATGGAGTATAGAAGTCAAAGTTTTAACCAACTGGGTATAATAAAGAATGGAATAACAAAAGAAATCACCATGCATGCGATAGATCCATGCAGACGAGTTATTCAATGAGAATAATAATAAATAACGGAACCGTCGTCGTGAAATTCACACAAGCGGGATGTTCCAACGAATAATAAAGATGGAACCCGGATCCAATGTAAAACACACGATAGGATATTCCAACGAGAATAATAAAGATTTTACCCGGTCCTGTGTAAACACATGAGCAGGATGTTCCAACAGAATAATAAAGAGCGGAACCGTCCTGTAAAACACACGTGATGTGGATGTTCCAACGAGAATAATAATAAAGAGCGGAACCAGTCCTGTAAAACACATGAGACGTGGATGTTCCAATGAATAATAGAAGAATGTCACCAAGTATAGGGTAAACCACTTATACGGAGTTATTCCAACGAAATAATAAGCGATGGAATAACAACAGTTCTCTTCATGAATAAGAAAGAATAACACCCTTACATTTGGTAGGAGATTGAATCTTTACTGGCGATGTAGTAACAAAATACTCTTCTTCTTTCTCTCTTATTCTCTCTATACTTTCTCTCTCTATAGCTTGAATGAATTAAGTGAAAATAATGAAGCCCTAGGCCTCTATTTATAGAAGATTTCTAGCTTAGCTTTTCTTAGATAGTGTGAAAAGCGCAAGTGGCTTGACGAATTGGTTTGGCCTTTGTAATGTGAAACGACAAGTGGTTCGGCCTTTGTAATGTGAAGCGACAAGTGGTTCGACGTCTGGTAAAGGTAATTACTATTAACGAAGGTAAATACTATTGACGAAGGTAAATACTATTCACAAGGGTAATTACTATTGACGAAGGTAATTACTTATTGACGAAGGTAAATACTATTCACAAGGGTAATTACTATTGGCGAAGGTAATTACTATTGACAAAGGTAAATACTATTCACAAGGGTAATTACTATTGACGAAGGTAATTACTTATTGACGAAGGTAAATCTTATTAGAAGAGACTCTTAGATGATGACATATGAGCCCCCATAAAATAATCAAACTTACCACAAATCATTTTTTTTCATCAACACATATTTAATCTTTCAACAATTATTAATCATTTATAACTTGTCGTCTCAATTATTGATTTAATACTATAACATATTATCTGAGATGATCTTTGTGACAATAATTGAATCAATAATATAAGAGATATGATCGTGATAATCATAGCAATAATTGAGCATAAATGAGTGACTTCTTACGTAAGCATCAATAATCAATCTGGTGTGTGCTACTATGCAACTCACGCGTATTCTTGTACTTTTACCACCGGGTAGTTCAACGGTTTTAACGGTAACACCTCCGTAGTTATTTTTATAAAATATTTTTGTCGTTTTCTCGATCCGACAATAATTACATTAATGGGGTCCACCAATGATTGAGCATTTATGCGAATATTCCTAACAAAAGAATATTCCCGACCAAACGAATATTTTATAACAACTTGCATACTTTGCAAAATTTATAAATATTACCCACAACTATAACATTATATCAAATTTATTCCATAATATTCAAAATAATATTTATAGAAAAATTCATCTTTATTAAAAAAGTTGGGGTCTTACAACCTCCCTTCTTATGAAATTTAAGCCCTCGAAATTAGAATGCGTGCACTGGTATGTCGAAGAGGTAAGGATACCTTGATTTCATTTGATTCTAACTCCCAAGTCATTTCCTCAACATCGTGGTTCCTCCACAAAACTTTGACTTGAGGTATAACCTTGGGCGTAGTAAATATGTTCCTTCTTATCCAAAATTTGAGCAGGAACCTCTTAATACGTCAAATCTTCCGCTATTTCGTCCGGTTCTAACTTCAATAATATGGTTCGGGTCTTTCACATATTTACGTAACATAGATATGTGAAAAGCGTTATGAACACGAGACATATTTGGCGGTAAAAGCGAGTCTATAGGCCACGATTCCTACTCGATCGAGGATTAAAAATGGACCGATGAATCGAGGGTTAAGTTTTCCTCTCTTTCCAAATCTTGTAACTCCTTTCCATGGAGCAACTCTTAACAACACATGATCTCTATATCGAATTCCACGTCCTTTCGATGAAGATCGGCATAACTCTTTTATCGATTTTGTGAGGTTTTTTATCGTTGTCGGATCGTTTGAATCTTTTCCGTAGTCATACGTACCAACTCCGGTCCCAACAACGTTGCTTCACCCACCTCATCCCAAAGATATCTTTGGAAGCGACACTTTCTTCCATCTGGCGCTTGAATGGAGCCATGCCAATACTTGCTTGATAAGCTGTTGTTGTAGGAAAACTCCACCAATGGTAAGAACTTGTCCCATTTCCTTGAAATCAAGGACACAGAGTCTTAATAGATCTTCAAGAGTTTGAATAGTCCTCTCCAGGTTGTCCGTCCAAATGCGAGGATGATATCTTGAAACTAAATCGTGAAATCATGCCCATAGCTTTTTGCAAACTAACCCAAAATCGTGAAGTGAATCTTGGGTCTCGATCGAAACTATGGATACTGCAGCATACCATGCGATCTTACAATCTCGTTTATGTACATACTGAGCAAGGCGTTCAAGTGTATAAGTTTCTCGTATCGGTGAAAATGAGCGGACTTGGTCAACCTATCAACAATGACCCAAATCGCATCAATGCCTTGAGAAACCTTAGGAAGGCCGTGAACGAAAATCCATGGTAATGTGCTCCCACTTCCATTACGGAATTTCAAGTGGTTCTGATGAACCTTTTGGTACTTGATGCTCGCTTTAACTTCGTTGACAAGTTAGACACCTTGAGATAAACAGTATATCTCTCTCTTCATATTGCTCCACCAAAATGTATGGCGAATATCATGATACATTTTGGTACTCCCGAGATGGATTGCAAATGGTGTGTTGTGTGCCTCCATCATGATATTATACTTTAAATCGTGTCGTTAGGAACACAAAGTGCGGAGTTGACTCAAGTATTCCTTCTTCATCGATTCTTGCTTCCTGCGTAGCACCTTCTTGCACTTTCTTCCTCATCACGCATCGACTCCAGTGCAGCCAGCTTGAGCGGCTTTAACTTTATCAATTAAAGTCGGTTCTACTCGTATACTCGCTTATCATCACATCGTCCAGAGTCTTTAATTCTATCTCCATCCTTTGCAAGTCACACAAAATGGGCCTTTGCGTTGACAATATCACACTTTCGTGCTTGCATATGATTTTCTACTCAATGCGTCGGCTACCACGTTCGCTTTTCGGGATGGTATTGGATGGTATGATCATAATCTTTCAGCAGTTCAAGCCAACGTCGTTGTCGCGTGTTGAGTTCCTTTTGAGTGAAGAAATATTTGAGGCTTTTATGATCCGTAAAGATCTCCACTTTCTCCCCATACAAGTAATGCCTCCAAATTTTAAGTGCAAAGACAACAATACCGCTAACTCTAGATCATGAGTAGGATAATTCCTCTCATATTCTTTGAGTTGTCGCGAGGCATAAACTATTACTTTTCCATGTTGCATGAGAACACATCCCAACCCTTTGCTAGAAGCATCATTGTAGATGACAAATCCCTCCGAGCAGGATGGTATTGTCGAGCAGTCTTGAAATAAGTCTCCTCTTGAGTTCTTGAAAACTCTTCTCACATTCTTCGCTCCAACCGAACTTTGTATCTTTCCGAGTCAATTTGAGTCGATGGAATAGCGATTAGAAAAATCCTTCCACGAATCTCCGATAATAACCAAATTAAACCGAGAAAGCTACGTGCTTGGTCATCGATTTAGGTTGTTCCCGACTTTGAATAGCTTCATCTTTCTTTGGGTCAACAGATATTCCATGACTTGATACCACGTGCCCAAGGAATGCTACTTCTTGAAGCCGAACTCGCATTTCTTCAATTTGGCATAAAGCTTATATTCACGAAGCTTTTGGAGTGTCGACCTCAAGTGTTGCTCATGATCTTCACGGCTTTTGGAATAAATAAGGATGTCATCAATAAAGGCGACCACAAAGTGATCTAAATATTCCTTGAATACTCGGTTCATCATATCCATGAAGGCGGCGGGCATTAGTCAATCCAAAGGACATGACTAGGAATTCATAATGCCCATCTGGAGTTACGGCCGAAGTCTTTGGAATGTCGGTGGTTCTAATCTTCAATTGGTGATATCCGGAACTAAGATCAATCTTTGAAAAGAATTTGGCTCCTTGCAATCGGTCAAACAGGTCATCAATACGTGGTAATGGATACCTATTTTTGATGGTGGCGTGATTCAACTCCCGATAATCAATACAAAGTCGCATACTCCCATCTTTCTTCTTCACGAATAGAACGAGAGCACCCCAAGGAGAAGTACTAGGGCGAATAAAGCCAATGTCTAACAATTCCTGCGGTTGGGTTTTTAACTCACGAAGTTCAATAGAGCCATTCGATATGGGGCTTTGGAAATAGGTTTTTGTCTGGGGGTTCAAGGTCGATACAAAATTCAATTTCACGCTCTCGGGGTAGGCCAGAAGTTCTTGAGAATACGTCGGAAAATTTATTAACAATAGGAATATCGTTTAAAAGCGTTATTTTATTTAAATCATGACATGAGCTAAGAAAGCTTGACATCCGTTTTCAATAAGCGAATAGCTTTATGGCTTGAGATGGCCGTGATTGATTTTAATGGTTTGGTCGTTTGAATTAGCATAATAGGTTGATTAGGAATATGAAAGCTAACAACCTTACGAAAACAATCAATTTTTGCATGATAAGTAGTTAACCAATCAATCCACAGAATCACGTCAAATGCAAGTATTTTTAATGAAATAAGATCGACGGAGTAATGTGAAGTGCTGGATTTGAACCAAACAAGACTTATAAGCGATTGGATGTAATGAAGGTTTCTCCCAACGGAGTTTCCACGAGATAAGTCAAAGTCTAATTTCTCCGGTCAAATTTAATCGATGGCGCAAGTAGGAGAAATAAAAGAATGGGTAGAACCGTTATCAAATAAAGTATAGACTTCATTAGAGTTTATGATAAGCTTACCCGTGATGACCTCATTCGGTTCCTTGCTCTTTGGGAGGTCACAACAAATGCTCTCCCTTGCACTTCTGGGTTTTGAATTTTCCGGGATGGCCTTTGGTGCCTCCATCCTAGCTTGAATTTGTCTTGATGGCAACAAAAATCGAGCTAAGTGACCTTCTCTTCCACAATTATAACATGCTTTGAATGGCATGGCCTGCAGATTTGGTGATGTGTCCCTCTCCTCGCATTTGAAGCATATGATAGGTGGTCTTTCTTCTTCCTTAACAATGGGTCTTTGGTCTTGGCGTCTTTCCATCATTGTTGAATCTCCTTTTCTTGAAATGTCCATTCTTATTGTTTTGGCCACGATTACCACCGAAGTGGTTACCATATCTCGCTTTATTGATTCCCTCCACGCTTGTTGTCACCAGCCTCGATGACTATTCTCATTTGTATTATAATTTTGCTTGCTTTGCTCTCTTTTAGTTGCGTTGACTCATTATCGCGCTCCACTAATCGAGCCCTATTTACAACATCCGAATACAAACACGGTTTATGAGAAATAAGATGTTGGCGTATCTCGACTTCAAACCTCTTAAAAACATTAGCGCCATTCTCTCTTCATTATCCACCAGTGGGATGTGAAACCGTGATAACTCATAAAATTTTGCCTCGTATTGCGACACGGTCATATTGTTTTGTTCCAACTTGATAAACTCCACCTCCTTCATGTGGCGAATACTTTCGGGAAAGTATTTGTCGTTGAAACGACTCTGGAACTTCTCCCAAGATATCTTGATGACAATTTGGTTGAGTCGTTTCTGGATTCCCACCGATAATCCGCCTCTCCGCAACATAAAGGCGGCGAAAGGAACCTTTTGCTCCTCGGAGCATCCCAAGACATCAAATATCTTGGTAATCTGCTTTATCCATGCTTCCGCGAAGTGGTTTTGGCTCTCCTTAAACTCCGGTGGTCCCGGCTCCTTAAATTGTTTAGCGGTGACCGCTTGAGAGTTTCCGTGTTTTCCACCTACGTTTTGGGCGAGTCGCTCTACTTTCTTTGTTGCATAAATTGCATAAAGCCTCTGAACATTTGATCATTCGTCATTTGGTCGGTGTTGTTGTTTGCATGAGGATTATCGCCTTCACGATGCACATTATCCTCGATTATTGATATGTGGTGAATTAACAATCGCTGCGCTCCATTCTTATTCTCAACATTCTCGGATGTCATTTTGAATCTTGCCACAAAACAAAAGGTTAATTGACATGTAACAAATTATCCCTATCTTCCGACCAACCAATAAAATATCACATAAACTTAGGTAGGTCATATACTGGCGAAGGTATTCCCGTCTCTCCCTCCTAGTACTATTCTCACATCTTAGCGGGGATCATATCCTAAGCTTTGATACCAACCGTGGCGCCCCCAAAATTAGGTATACATCACCCATCTTGGGTGCGACACTTACATGGTGCGAAATTTAAAAACAACTTATTAACATAACTGCATAGTATGCAATACGACATAAAAACCGTGAGTTTAAATACAAATATCGCCTCACTAGATATTATACAAACTCAAATAAAAAGTCCTCATTACTGATTATTATCACACTATTTTACGAATAGTGAGGACTACTAATGCTATCTTCGGGACCATCACTTTCGTTTCCCAGACTTCGTCCCGGCTATATTATCATTTCACGAAGAGAACGGTGAAAGAAAGGGTGAGCTCAACTAGCCCGATAAAATATTATGACTAAGATAATGCGAATAAATTATCAATAGTCTTCATAATGTTAAACGATAAAATACAATAGACAACCAGTTTAAGCTGCGGTGGAATATGCAATCCATTAAAAAGAGAGTCAAGTAGAAAATAAAGTCTACTATCTTTTAGGTTTTAAAGGTTTTTCATCATTGTTTATAGTTTGAGACTCGACTTTAATAAATATTTCACATCATCGAATCACCCACACTTTTCTGACCAAGGATATTCTTTAGTATCACGACCACAATTATTCATGCACTACGGGCGAAGAATATTTGTGTATTCATTAATGGTCATGATCATGCCAACAATCGTCCATCAATGCACTACTGACCCTTTGAGGATTTTTATCACATCATTTGTAACATTACGGTCATGATTACACTTAGAATAGTCTCTGGTCATAATCATACCAAGTCCATCTATGCACTTTCTGAAGCCACGAGATGACTTTCAAAAAATATAAACATGAGGATGATGACAATGATATAAGAATTCAATAAAACAAGTTCAAGAATTATTTTATCCGGGAATTATTAACGTCAAAATGTCGACATGATAATCTTTTTTGTAGAGTAAAATTCAAGAATGATCGGAAGAATATTTCCATGAAAAGATCTTTGGATGAAACGCAAATATCGAGGATATTCTACTAATTTCATGGAGTATAGAAGTCAAAGTTTTAACCAACCGGGTATAATAAAGAATGGAATAACAAAAGAAATCACCATGCATGCGATAGACCGCTTACAGAACGAGGTTATTCCAATGAATAATAAATAACGGAACCGGTCGGTGAAATTCACCGCAAGCGAGGATGTTCCACAGAATAATAAAGATGGAACCGGATCGATTGTAAAACACACATGATAGGATATTCCAACGAGAATAATAAAAGATTTTACCGGTCCGGTGTAA
Source organism: Panax quinquefolius (assembly GCA_020205615.1). Classification (NCBI taxonomy): domain Eukaryota; kingdom Viridiplantae; phylum Streptophyta; class Magnoliopsida; order Apiales; family Araliaceae; genus Panax; species Panax quinquefolius. The sequence goes on from CM035159.1 coordinate 99,291,299, forward strand.
AACACGAGCGAGGATGTTCCAACGAGAATAATAAAGATTTTAACCGAGTCCGGTGTAAAACACACGAGACGGATGTTCCAGCGAGAATAATAATAAAGAGCGGAACCGGTCCGGTGTAAAACACACGCAGCAGGATGTTCCAATGTAATAATAGAAGAATGTCACCAAGTATAGGGTAAACCACTTATACAAAGTTATTCCAATGAATAATAAGCGAATGGAATAACAACAGTTCTCTTCATGAATAAGAAAGAATAACACCCTTACATTTGGTAGGAGATTGAATCTTTGCGGCGGTGTAGTAACAAAATACTCTTCTTCTTTCTCTCTTATTCTCTCTATACTTTCTCTCTCTATAGCTTGAATGAATTAAGTGAAAATAATGAAGCCCTAGGCCTCTATTTATAGAAGATTTCTAGCTTAGCACTGCTTAGTGTGAAAAGGCAAGTGGCTTGACGGTGGTTTGGCGCTTTTGTAATGTGAAACGACAAGTGGTTCGGCGCTTTGTAATGTGAAACGACAAGTGGTTCGACGTCTGGTAAAGGTAATTACTATTAACGAAGGTAAATACTATTGACGAAGGTAAATACTATTCACAAGGGTAATTACTATTGACGAAGGTAATTACTATTGACGAAGGTAAATACTATTCACAAGGGTAATTACTATTGACGAAGGTAATTACTATTGACAAAGGTAAATACTATTCACAAGGGTAATTACTATTGACGAAGGTAATTACTATTGACGAAGGTAAATACTATTGACGAAGAGACTCTTAGATGATGACATATGAGCCCCCCATAAAATAATCAAACTTACCACAAATCATTTTTTTTCATCAACACATATTTAATCTTTCAACAATTATTAATCATTTATAACTTGTCGTCTCAATTATTGATTTAATACTATAACATATTATCTGAGATGATCTTTGTGACAATAATTGAATCAATAATATAAGAGATATGATGCAGCAATTACTGTAGCAATAATTGAGCATAGCTGAGTGACTTCTTACGTAAGCATCAATAATCAATACCGTGTGCTACTATGCAACTACGCGTATTACTGTACTTTTACCACCGGGTAGTTCAACAGTTTTAACGGTAACACCTCCGCCGTTATTTTTATAAAATATTTTTGTCGTTTTCTCAATCCAAATAATAATTACATTATAGGGGTCCACCAATGATTGAGCATTTGTATGCGAATATTCCTAACAAAAAGAATATTCCCCAATTAAAACGAATATTTTATAACAACTTGCATACTTTGCAAAATTTATAAATATTACCCACAACTATAACATTATATCAAATTTATTCCATAATATTCAAAAATAATATTTATAGAAAAATTCATCTTTATTAAAAAGCTGGGGTCTTACACAAATGATGAATGATGCGATGTTTAGAAGCTTTTTGCAGTTCATGCAAAATCAGACGAGGGAGACTCGTGTACAAAATACGGGTGGAAATGATAAGAATGCGCGGTTTATCACAAATGACAGCGCTTCAAGGAGTTGGGACCACCAGATTTATGGGGAAAGCCCGATCCGATTAAGACGAAAACGTGGGTTAAGCAAATGACCAAGATATTCGATGTCTTGGGATGCACGGAGGAACATAAGGTTCCATTCGCCACCTTTATTTTCCGTGGTGAGGCAGATTACGGGTGGGAGTCTGTGAAGCGTACCCAGCCAGTCGCACTCAACATGTCTTGGGAAAAATTTGAGAATGTGTTCAATGACAAGTACTTTCCTGAAAGTATTCGGCATATATGAAGGAGGTAGAGTTTATTAGATCGAAGCAGAACAACATGGTGTCCCCAATACGAGGCGAAGTTCATGAGTTATCCAGTTTACACCTCATTTGGTAGAAAATGAGGAACGTATAACGCGGATGTTTTTGAGAGGTCTAAAACCCAAGATTCGACAATATCTTATCTCTCATAAATTTTCTTTATATTCAGATGTTATAAACAGGGCTCAATTATTAGAGCGAGATAGTGAGTATGTTCAACCGAGGGACAACAACCGTGGTCATACCTAAGGATAACAATATCGTCGAGCGATGATAACCATCGTGGAGGAAATTATCATGCCGAAATGGTAACCACTTCCTAGTAATCATGGCGAAGATAATAGAAGAAATAATTCAAGTGGAAATTTCAAGAAGAAAGATTTAACGATGACGGAAGACGCGTAAGACCCGCACCAAAGACCAAAGACCAACAACAAATTCTAGGGGAGGAGAACGACCTCCAGTTAGATGCTATAGATGCGGAGAGGAGGGACACATAAGTCCAAATTGTTCACAGCTTTCCAAGGTATGTTTTCGTTGTGGAAAAGACGGTCACATAGCTCGATTTTGTCTCAGAGTGAAATCAAGTCCAAATTTGGAGCAATTGGGCACTAGAAAGTGATACTGGACAAGTCAAAGTCAAAGATTCCTAGAAGAGCGTTTATCGTGACTGGCCAAAATGTGAGGAACCCGAACGAAGGTATCACAGTTTAGTTAATTATAAATTCTTGCGAAGTCTATACCTTATTAGATACCGGTTCTACCCACTCTTTTATTTCTCCTACTTGCGCTCAACATTTAAACTTGACTCCGGAGAAATTAGACTTTGACTTATCTGTGGAGACTCCGTTAGGTGAAACTTTCGTTACATCCACTATTTATAAATCTTGTTTGATCCAAGTTGGCACCATCACTTTACCTGTTGATCTTATCTCTTTAAAGATACTTGCTTTTGATGTGATTTTAGGGATTGATTGGTTAACTACTCATCATGCCAAAATTGATTGCTTTCGTAAGATTATTAGTTTTTATATTCCTAAGCAACCTATTATTCGAATTCAAGCAATCAAACCATTGAAGTCAAACAGTTTCATATCAAGCCATAAAGTCATTCGTTTATTGAAAAACGAATGTCAAGCTTTCTTAGCCATGTTATGGATTTAAATAAAAATACGTCTGATTTGAATGATATTTCTGTTGTTAGTAAATCTCCTAACGTATTTCCTAAAGAATTTACTGGCCTACCCCCAGAGCGTGATATTGAATTTTGTATCGACTTTGAACCCGGTACAAAACCCATTTCTAAAATCTTTTATCAAATGGCTCTTATTGAACTTCAGGAGTTAAAAGCCCAAGTACAAAAGTTGGTACCCGAGCCTCTATCTGGTGACTTCCTTTGTGGAATGCACCAAAGTCAGACTCTCCGTAAGAAACTCTATATTTGTGTGGTGGAAAAACGATAGGTGCCATTGTGACGTGCAATCCAAGATTGAGATATGAATCACATATGAGAGCAACTTAAGTCGGTAATCGAAATATCTGGCTTTCTAGGCTTAATTGGTTACTATCGGAGATTCGTGGAAGGACTTTCTCGAATCACTACTCCGTTAACTTAGCTAACTCAGAAAAATACAAAATTCGTATGGAGCAAGGAATGCGAGAAGATTTTCCAAGAGTTCAAGAGGCGACTCATTTTGGCACTTGTTCTGACCATACCATCCTGGAAAAGCGAACGTGGTAGCTGACGAGTTGAGTAGAAGATCGTACGCAAGTACGAGTGCGATATTGTTGAACACAAAGACCTATTTTGTATAATTTACAAACGATAGAGATAGAGTTAAAGACTCTAGGGACCCACGTGATGATATACGAGTAGAATCGACTTTAATCGATAACGTTAAAGCCACTAAAGCTACACACCGGAGCTGATGAATATAAAGAAGAAGGTGCAAGAAGGCATTATTCTAGAAGTAAGAGTCGATGAAGAGAAGAAAGCTCAAACCTTCGATTTATTTGAAATCCTCGACCGAGTAGGAACTGTGGCCTATAGACTTGTCGTAACGCTAAGTATGTCGCGTGTTTATAAAATTTTTCACGTATCGATGTTACGTAAATATGTGGACGACCCAAACCATATTATTGAGTTAGAACCGGACGAGATAGCCAAAGATTTAATGTACGAGGAGGTACTTGTCAAGATATTGGATAGGAAAGAGCATGTCCTACGAACAAAGGTTATACCACAAGTTAAGGTTTTGTGGAGGAACCATGCTATTGAAGAAATGACTTGGGAATTGGAATCGAAAATGAAAGCGAGGTACCCTCACCTTTTCGAAATACCAGGTACGTACGTCAATTTCGAGGACGAAATTTCATAAGGAGGGGAGGTTGTAAGACCCCAACTTATTATAAATAAAATTAAATTTTCTCTATTTATTATCTTGAAATAGTAAGGAGTTAATTTTATATAATGCTTTGGTTATGGGTGAAATGTGCAAATTTTACAAAATAAGCAAGTGGTTATAAAATATTCCTTTTGTCGGGGAATATTCGTTTGGTCGTGGAATATTCTTTTTTATCGGGAATATCATGCGGCCGCCGCAGATGGATTAAATGGGCCCCATAACAGGATAATTGTCGGATGAAGAAAACGACAAAGTATGAGTTTTTATAATTAATGACGTAATGGTTACCATTAACACTCTTGGAATACTTGGTGGTTAAAATACAAGAATACTGGCGTAGTTCACGAAAGATTACGATATTGTGCAATATAGTTGAATTATTGATTCTTACGTAGAAGGCACTACTCAATAATTGTTACAAATGAGTTCTTGCTCAATATTTTATTTATTGATTCAATAATTCTTTGCGTTGATAGTTTATATTATTGTTGTTTTAATAATTGTCACTGCACAGTATTTCTCATTATCAGATCAATAATTCATATTATTTGAATAATATTATTAGATAACATTATTGGCAATGTCTAGAAAGTTACGTGCCTAAGGAGAGGTTTGGTCACCTAATTGCGGCCCAATGAGGAGAAAATCCTTATCGGAAAGCCCTCTTTCCTGGGAACTACTTTGGTTGTCATAATTGTGATTCTGTAATATTATTTAGGAATAATTAATTATTGATTTATATGATAAGGAAATATGTATTTGATGTGGATATAAATGATGGATTTAATTGAAGGATTTAATGTTGAGGTGTTTTATCAGTATTTTTGTCGGAATGGAGGTATTAAAAATCAAATCAGTATTTTTATGATATATTGCGTGAGTTATAATTTTTAATCTAACTGTTGGATCGTTGTGATTTTTGGATATGTTATACATATATAAGTTGAGTATATGTCCACAAATTTGAACCGTTAAAAATGAACGAATGATTTGTTATAAATTTTAAGAGGTGTTTGATTCGGAAAGTAGGGTAATAATTGATTTTGGTGGAAAATTCTAAAATTGAGTGGGCCCCACTTGTGGTTGGTGAAAAAATGTGCTGAATTTTTGTTTCAAATGTGGTGGGTGGCAATAGTAATGTGTAAAAAGCCATCAGTAAAGCTTGGTCAAGTCAAATCGATCGGTTGGGCTAACATTTTCCTATAAATAGAGGGTTAAGTTAGAATTAAAAATCACACCATATACAAAATTTTTTCTCTTTCTCTCTCTATATTATTGAGCGTATTTTGTGAGTATTTAGATACTTTGAGAGTTCTTTGTTCAATCTAAGTTTCATTCAAAGATCACTTCCGAGACCTTTCCTTCCGGCAATCTTGATTCTTTGAGGTAAGGGATGTTATTTTCTTCATATATGATATTATTTCTTTCAATATCATTATGCCGAAGTATTGATCTGAACTTTTAATCAAATTTGGAACTTTTTGTGTCGAGGTTACTATTCACGTATACGGCACTATTCACATATACGGCACTATTCACCGAAAAATAAAATTTTCTCTTTTCTTCTTGATGTCTTTTATGGTTACTATCTTTGATTGTATCCATGTTTTGATCTTTATTTTTGAATTCTACTTCACACTTGGTTATTATGGAGTATTATTGAATTTGGATAAACCGAAATACGAATCCCTAATATTTGTCCTTCTGTCTCACTAGATTCGTTCTCTAAAATATTTTTCATCATCCTCAGTCTTTAATGGTGATACTTAATGAATATCTTTGGCCTGTAGTGCAAAGATGAATGATTACCTGATGAATATCTTTGGCGTAGTGCAAAAGATGAGCAGTGTTGAGATGAACATGACCAACTGGTGATACAAATGAATATCTTTGGCCCGTAGTGCAAATATGTATATTGATTGATGTTACCGGGATAAAATATTGATGATGGACTTTTAAATTCATAGATGATAGAAGATTTCATTCTCTACTTAACTCTTCTAATGAATTATTGTTTCCGCTACAGTTGTTGATCTAAAACTTGTTTTCTATTGTACTTTATCAGATTTTCCCTGTTGAAGACTAAGGATAATTTGTTGTATATTATCTTAGTCATAATATTCTTTACTGGGCTAGTTGAGCTCACCCTTTTCCTTTTTGTTCCATTTTTCTTCAGGAGGTGAGAATATAGCAGGATCTAGCCGGGGTATGGAGTGATGATTCTAGAAAGATGTTTTAGCAGTCCTCACTATTTTTGTAAAATAGTGTATGAATAATTATAATGAGGACTTTATTTGAGTGTGGATATTGTTTAGAAGACAATATTTGTATTTAAACTCACAGTATTTGTGTTGTCGTATTTTGCACGACAATTGTATTAATGATGTTGTAGTTGTTTCTGTACCATGTATTTGCCGACTCAGAATGGGTTGGGTAGAATGAAACTATTTTGGGGGCGTCATAAACAAACTTTAGGAGGGTGAGCCTTAAAGAAGTTCTCCTGGGATATCTTGTAAAATCTTCGATCTAATCCTTCTTACCCTCTCTTGAAATTTCTCTTTTCTTTAGAATTAAGAAGTCATTGAGAAGACTAATGTTGATGAAGAGGATGATGATGATGTTCCCATTGGGCTCTTTGTGAGTATCACAAATGGGGCAACAGCGACAGCGGCTTCCATTACTTGTGAGATGTTCCGACATTTCACTATTTATATCGAGTCTTCTTTACCACATGATGATTGTGTCAATCTTGATGATAAGGATTCTTTGTCTGATGTAAGCTTGGATGGCCTGCTGTGGGTGGTGCAACGCTCTCTTTACGCCTTTCTACAACTTCTCCACGGGACAATTTTGAGGGTGCCGATGAGACTCCTGCTTCTTTGAGGCGGAATCCTTCTGAGACTATTGCTGATGTTCATCCTCCTAAGGAGGATTTCGCCGAGTTGGTGATTGCTCGGGAAGGTATTGTGGATAGCACTTTGGGTGGGTTGAATGACCTTCCGTCTCCCATGGCATCTCCTAACTCTACTTGGACATGTCTTCCTTCCATGCTAGGTTGGATCTCTTTATTTCCCATCATCATATTGTTGTACTTCGTTGGGGAGTCTCTTCACGTCACCATGAGAATTGCTTACTTTATGTAGAGCTTTAGGATCTTCAAGATGCCCTGGATAAACTGAAGACCAAACTTTTGGGAAATTGAATCAGCTGCCCAAGACCTCGAAGGCCTGATAGCCTCAAATACGAAGGCTCGTACCTTGCTAGGGTTAGGGTTTCATATTGGCTGAGGAGGAGAGAAATCCAAAAAAAGTACGGAATTGATTGATTGATTAAAGAGGGGAGAAGAACAGGTGATCGATTACTCTAACGACACGTGGCAGAACTCTTAGAATCTGAGAACCTTGTTAGGGTAACAAGGATTCAGAGAGCCTTCTTGAGTCTTTGGATTGAGAGAGAATCTCCAGGTCTCCTAGTCTTCCAAAAGGTCCAAGTCCTTAGTCTCTAGAGAAGTCCCCTTCCCAATGGAGTGGAAGGGGTATTTATAGGGTTTTTTGGAGGGTGGTCATGTGCTAGGCACATGTCCTCGAGAAAATTCCAAATTTACCCATAGTCGTCAGAATAATGCCCAGATCGTCCTACCCTTCTAGCCACCAATCCAATCCCTCAATCAATTTTCAAAATGAGTCGCCTCCACGTGTCTTCTGCCTCGGGACACGTGAAAGATTCTCTCAGGTCTTGCTTCTCTATTTTTGGCTCTTCCGTCTTTTCATTTAATCATAATGAGAATCTTAATTTGTGCATTTAATTTAATTAGGACAAATGAACCCTAATTTGCACCTGGGCCCACATATAACATTTGCATAAAGCTGACAATCAATTTCATTTATGTGGGGGATTGTTAGAATTTAAGCCTAAAATCAAGTAGGTTTCATTAATCGTTTGAATTAAATGAATCCACATATTAATGTGTTCTACTCCATGAGTAGATTAAAATTAAGTATTTGAAAACTCAAATCCATGGGGTAATAAATGAGAAATTAACTCTTAAATATTACCATTGAAAATGATTATAAATACTTGTGGGAAGTTAAGTCTCACATCAGTTAAGAACTAAAAATAAATTGAGTATATATGCAATTAGTTAGCTCTTGGATTTGGGTTCTAAGGGATACCCCACTTTTGTGGAGGGGAGGACCTAGCTAGCCAAGACTTGGTTTGAATTGAGCTCCTCAAACAGGCCAGGTCGGGCCAGGTTTGAGGGTCTGGGTCATTATATATATCTTTGGGTCCTTTACATAAGTATACAACAAATAGAAAGTAATTACAAGAAAAGTGCATCAACTAAATAATTACAAAAAGAATGTAATTATTACAAAAATAGTACAATTCACATTAATAAGGAAACCTAAAATTAAGGATAACTAATAATTCAAATTCAAATTCAAATCTTGTCTCTAACAACAATTTCAAATCCATGTTTCAAAATTCAAATCAAAATGAGAAAATTAAAAATAAAAAATTATGAAGGAGCTAATGTTCATCATCCTCCTCTCTACATATACCATTGTCCTTGCCATCATCATGCCATGCCGTGTGAGTTGCTATTCTCGAATTTCTTTTGATGATTTGGTTACCCACAAAAATTGAAATGGTTACCTTTATCACAATTTTGACTAGTAATTGCATTACATTTAAAATAAAATTGGTAATCAAATAAAAAGCTGAATTGGTTACCTTATCAAATGGTTTAGTAACCAACTATATGAAATTTGGTTACCAATTGCATCATATCCAAAATAAATTAATAACCTAATAAACTAAATTGGTTACCTTATCGGAAGATTTAGTAACCAATTTGCATAAATTTTGGTTACCAATGCATTACATTCAAAGTATATTAGTAAACTAATAAAAGCTGAATTGTTACCTTATCAAATGATTTGGTAACCAACTACATGAAAGGGAGGAGGGAGAGGGAGGGGGTGGGAGGAGGGGCAGGAGGTGGAGGCGGGAGGAGGAGGAGGAGGAGGCGGAGGAGGTGGAGGCGGGGAGGAGGAGGAGGAGGGGGCGGGAGGAAAGGGAGGAGGAGGGAGGAAAGGGAGGAAGGAGGGGAGGAGGGAGGCGGAGGAGGTGGAGGCGGGAGGAGGGGAGGAGGGCGGGAGGAAAGGAGGGGGTGGGGAGGAGTGGGCGGGAGGAGGTGGAGGTGGAGGCGGGAGTAGGGAGGAGGAGGAGGGAGGAGGGAGGCGGGGCGGCGGGAGGAGGAGGAAGGAGGCGGAGGAGGGTGGAGGGGAGGCGGGAGGTGGGAGGGTTTGGTTATATATATATATATATATATATATATATATATATATATATATATATATATATAGATAACTTCTGATTGTTATAGATGAGAAGTGAGAGAAGAAGTTATGGGTATAACTAATCCATAAATTAATGAATCCTAATTGAATATTAATTCCTTAAATTAAGGAATCCTAAATGCACTAGAATTATAAATAAATATGGTAGTGTATTAGTTGTGTAAAAGTTTTATGAGGGCACTTTTGTTATAATTTTTTTTAAAAATGTAATAGAATATGTAAATCACCCTATATCTTTTTGGGCAAAATTTATTTAAATTTTGTTTTATTTAGTTCCAATTTTATTTATTATCAAAATTGCGTTGTTTTTGGAAGAGATATCTCCTTGGCTTCCTAGCCAAAATATTTATTATCAAAACTGTGTCGTTTTGGGAAGCGATATCTCCTTATCAAAACTGTGTTGTTTGGAAAAGCGCTATGATGATGTTTTCTACCTGAACGGAAGCGCTCGTTCTACTATGCCTTTTATTCACACCATTTACCTGATGTCCATTTGGTTTGGAAGGGTTGTGTCCCATCTGATGGGTCACCAAACTCTATTATAAATAACCTAGGGGGCAACCATTTGGATTATTCAAATCATCCAATCAGCAAACATTCATTCAAGTCTTCATTTCTTAAGAAATCTTTTTTTTTTTTGGTTCATTTGTGTGTGTTATTTGTATTACTTCTATAACACACGTTGTCATTGTATTCCGGAAGATAAGTGCCGCTAATTTTAAGTACCAATAAGGAAGATATAATTGTTTTAAGGATATAATACATAGTACAAGGCTTGAGATATTTATTTCTTGCAATTTTGGTTCAAATAAGATAAATATATATATATATATATATTTGTTCACTCAGGATTCTAAAACTATAAACCGAATCAATTTTGACAGATCTGGGACTTCCATTAGATAATACTATCGAATTGTATTGTGGTAACTGTTAACAAGGCCTCAATCAGTATTTCTCGTTACCAGTGCACCATGAACATTGAAATAGACGGACATTTTATTAAGAAAAAGCTTAATATATATTGGTCTCATTTGAATTAATTCCTTGTACGTAGTCAGGCCATTAGCTTTCTGACGTCGATCAGGTTTAGTACTAGAGTGTTTCACCCCATTTTATGCAAGTTGGCCAGGGAAGATATTAGCTTCAGCTTGAGGGAGCCATGCATGCTTATATACTTAATTCTTTCAAGTCTTTTTCCTACTATAAATCGGCTAGTGTAAGTTACTTACCATGAAATAAAGGAATGGAAAGATAGATGCTATTGGCAGCACTGCAAAAGGTATTAAAGTGCAGAAAAAGATATTAGAATCTTGTCTATGACTGAAGATATCATTTTATTAAGCAGATAAACCAATTTGCTAACATATTTTGTCAAGTTAGCAGATAAACCAATTTGCTTATACTGTGTTTTAGGCAATTATATTTCTAAGAAGAAATAAAACGAATAAAGGGTTTACCTGAGCAGAGCACCACTATCCATATAACGAAGAGTTCTTTAATAGGCAAACCTGGCTGCATAGCTTTACGCCGATCCACCTTACACCCTGGGCAATTCTCATAGTAAATATCATTCTTCAGAAGTGTCTCCTTAGACTCCTTCCCTGCCATTTAATCTCAACCTGCTGCTGCTTGTAAAAATCCTATCCCACCTGCCCAAACAAATGATTTTTTTTACATCACTGCATGCATAAATATAGCTGAATGCAGACAATTGCTTTCATCATTGCTGATGCAGACAATTGCTTTCATCATTGCAGACAATTGCTTTCATAAATATAGCTGAATGCAGACAATTGCTTTCATCATTGCTGGTGTATATAGCTGAAAACAGCTCATCACATTTAACATTGGCAGAGAAAACGTGTCCACCCCTTAAATATGAGATTAAACTATTAAAGAGACAGCAAATTTACTAGTTAGGTGACTCATCCATTTACTTCACTGATTTACGTATTGGTATTTGTGGGCACATCAATCAAACCAACTTGATACTAGTAATACATACACTTTTAAAAAGCGTTACCCGTTTCTATCTTCTTTTATCAATTCAAATACACACAACACATCATCTTTTATTAAAGTTGGTTTCGCTTCATTTAAGAATTAAAATCACATCACTATTTTTAATATGAATTGTGTGGGTTGGAAGTATATAATATAGTTATGAATATATTTTAAATTTTAAACTTATTATTATTATTTTTCAATTAAATAAATTATGTATGATATTTAATTTTTATATTTTTCACCTTTTATCTCTAATATTTTATACATTCTTCCTCTCTAAATTTTTTATACACTCTCTAAAATTTTTGTACACTCATTTCTCAAAAATTCTTATATGCTCAATTTTTTTATATACTTTTTCTATCTTTAAAAATTTATACCATCTCTCTCAAATTTCAAATAATTTCTCTCCGTATTTTTATACACTCCCTCTCAATTTTTATGTTCTCTAAATTTTTAAATATATGCCCTTCTAATGTTCGTATTTTCTCTTTGGACAATTTTGTTGTCACCCAAAATTTTGTGTCCAAGTTAATTATTGAAAATACTTTGAAGTTTAGGCACAATATTTTAAATATTTTATTGTAATTCACATTGTGCACATAGAACTACTTTTTTATTATTATTTATTATAATGTCATTATTATTGAATTAATAACTTTGTATTTTAAGAATAAATATGCTGGAAAAATACATTTTTATTACTTGTAAATTTTTATAACTAGAACTCTTTTGGTGGAAGGGAGAAATTATTAAATAAAGAATGATATGCAACAAAAAGGGAATTGAAAAAAATGAATTTTTTAAAAAAACTAAAAAATTGTACTTGTGATAAGTATGTGAGGTCTTCCTCAGTCTAGCAATTCCATCCCCTACAGGGCAAAAAAAAAAACGTGGCTAACTAACATTCAATTTGCAACAGTTGAGAAAGGGTGACTACTTGGGATTTGGAATGAAAAATGTGGGTTGGAAATAGTTTAGTCGATTTGGGCATATAATTTTTTTTTAGAAATATGGTCTAAATTTTATCCAATTTAAATAAATAAAAACAGTTAATCAACTTAATATTATCTGTAATATATAGTATTATTTAATATATATATATATATATATATATATATATATATATATA